>JAGXJF010002071.1:0-395210 GCA_019208055.1 Stipa capillata | reverse complement strand
GTACCTTGCGTGTTAATAACCCCTTGTTTTCCAGACTGGCCTCGGTGCACCGGCCATGGGCATGGTGAAAGATCATCTAGGCCCTAATTTGGTTTTGATGGTTAATGGCAACCTAAACTGGAATCTAATGTTTACATTGAGTGTAAGCAGAGTTTACAGGTTCCATGAAGAAAGGTTATCCAGAGAAGGATGGCCACCAAAAAAGGTACAAGGTGGTTTCAAGGACAAAGAGATGGCTGTGCTAGGCAGCTGTGCCACAGCTGAGAAGAAGCCGGTGCTGTGCAGGGAGCTGCAAGCAAGGTGATGGTGGCTTGATGCGTCAAGGGCCGTGACTTCAGTTGGTGGCAGGTAAAGCCTAGATTTGCTAGTTTCTTTGAGTCCATAGGAACCACCCGTACTATCAAGAGGGATGAAACAGTAGCAGTTGTCTAAGAGAACCTTGCTCATTGCTCAGAGTGTTGGTCAAGGGGATTGGTGCCTTGAGGCCAATTGCCCTGTGTCAATAGCTTTGCACAAAAGTATGTAGCTGTGTGAAAACCCTAGAGCTTTAGGCACCTGTGTGACACAGCTGTGTCACAGGTGGCCTTCCGCTCTATAACTCAGGTACATCTCTGTACCAGGGGAGAGCTTGTAAATGCTAAGGTACCTGCACTGCGATAGGCGGTCTGATGAGTCAGAAGTCTGTCGGAGGTTCTCTCCTTATAGGTATTAGAGTTGAAGTATGCTGAGGGCATGTCATGTGCCAGGACCGGGCTGAGTAGTGCGGCTATCAGCTAAGGGTTCACCTGTGTGCGCTGCCGGTGACACAGGTGTCGGTCTGCCTGAGCCGGGTACAGTTGGGCGTAGGGTGTAGCTGTGTCACCGGTGGTTGACACCGGTGGCTCACTTAATCCTACGTGGCAACAGGGTAACGGTCAGGTGCCTGTGGACCCTATATATAGGGGACCAGGGGAGGACTCTGTCCTCAACCTTGCTCAAATCAGTGATTCACATACGACCGTTGCAAAGCCTCCAACCACTCCACAAGAGCCAAAAGCCTAAGGGTTAGTTCGAGTGGGTTTGTGAGCTAGAGCACGAGCAAAGGTTCCTCCAAGAGATTTCTGCTGCATCATCTGTTATTCTTGGAGTTTGTCTGCTCCTAGACGGGTGTAGGAGTTGCTGGTATCACCCAAGCTTGTGTGGGCTGAACCAGTAGTTTGTGAAGGTGTTCTGAGGTCTACCTGCTGCAAGGCAAAAGGATCTCCACAAGCAAAAGAAAGAGTCCTGAAGGATCAGGTACTCGGAGAAGAAGCACGATTTAGTGCTGGCCAGCTCTTAGGAGTGGTCTCTCCAACGGAGACGTACCTTCTCTGCAAAGAGTTGGGAACTTCGGTGAAAAACCCCTGAGTCTCCTTTACTTTCTTGTATTGCATGCATATCTGCTTATACTTGCTTGCTTGTGTCTCTTAGACTTGATCTGCTAAGTTTACCTTCTTACCTGTGCTAGATTACCTTTATACCTGTGTGTGATCATCTGTTGCACAGCTGCATCATTCACTTGTATTCATCTGTATCAGCACCTGTGTCACAGTCAGTCTAAGTAGAACACCTGTGTTAGGTTAACTCTTCACCTGTGTCATTCACCTGTGTGACAGCTGTGTGTTAATTTACACATAGTTCCTACCTGTGTCACTCACCTGTGTCACAGCTGTCCACTATTAACTTGTGAAGTTAATCTGACAACTCAAACAAAAGTTTAAAAGAGGAAATTTTATAAGTCAACTATTCACCCCCCCTCTAGTCGACATCTCGGTCCTTTCAATTGGTATCAGAGCAAGGTTGCTCTTTGAATTGGCTTAACCGCCAGAGTAAAGGATGTCGGGCTACGAGGGTAAAATACCTGTCTTTACTGGATCTAACTATGCTTTCTGGAAGAGGAAGATGCAGATGCATCTTACCGCTATCGATCCAGACGTATGGGATATTGTTGATGTAGGTTATAAAGTGGAGAAGGCTGATGCTCTCACCATCAACGACAAGAGGAATATCCAGAATAATGCCAGAGCTGCCACTGCCATCTTCATGGGCCTGCAAGAGCATGACTTTAACAGAGTCAGCACACTGGAGTCTGCTAAGGAGATCTGAGATACCCTGCAGCAGATATATGAGAGCAGTGACTCCTTGAATCAGTTCAAGAGAGGACTGCTGGAATCAACTCTGGAGAGATTTGAGCATGAACATGGAGAAGATATAAATTCTCTGTACTCAAGATTGACTCTCATCACCAATCAACTAAAGGCATTGGGTTCCAACCGAGTCGAGGATGAAGATGTTATCAAGAATTCTTATCTGTGCTGCCCAAGCCTTACAGAACCCTAGTCTTGATGCTCAAGGAGAAAGAGGGTTTCAGTAGGATGAAGCCTACAGAAGTGCTGGGAAGAATCCTCACTCATGAGATGGAGCTCAAGCAAGAGGGCAAGCACAGCTCCTCCTCAGGACCCAAGAAGAATATTGCTCTGAAGACCACTGCTCAAGCTCCACTGCCAGACAGTGATAGCAGTGATGATCTATTTGATGACATGTCAAGTGGAGAAGAGAATGAGCTGCTCCTTCTTACCAGAAACTTCAGGAAATTCTATAGGAAGAAGAAGCAGTTTGGATCAACAGATAGATTCAGAGGCAAGAAGCCCTCCAAGGACAACAAGTGTTTTGAATGTGGCAAGGAAGGCCACTTTGCAGCTGATTGCCCCAGCAAAAAGAAGGAGAAAGGGAAGAAGAAGGATTTCTATAACAAGAAGAAGACTTTCGGCAAGCACCCTTCTCATTCCAAGAACAAGGCTACTGCAAGAGCCTATGTAGGGCAAGCCTGGGTTTCAGATGACTCTGGTTCAGATGGAGAATCAGAAGAAGAAGAAGTCCAGGTCGCTGGGATAGCAATCTCCATGGCTGATACCAGAGGAAAGGGAGAAAATCTCAGAGTTCAACCAGTATTGACTCTATTTCAACCCTGAATGTTCAGAAACCATTGTCTCCTTCTCAGTTTCTAGTCTCTGAAGCTCCTTCAATGTCTCCACCTCTGCCTCTCGCGTGTGCACTTGTTCCCGCACCGCGTTTAGGCTGCCTGTCAGATTGTCCAACTCGGCCTTTCTCTGGCCGAGTCGCTCAAAAGCCGGCAGTTGGGCCTGGAGGAACTCCGTCTTCTCCACGGACCGCCAGACCAAACCCTGCGAGTCAAGCCACAACAAGATCAGCCACTCGGGAATACCATTCAGGAACCTCCCCTCGATTCTTTGAATCAAGAGGAGGCTCGGGGGCTACACCCTCTGGGTGCACTGTTCGTGCCCCTAGAGAGAAATCTACAACAAGAAAAGGCAACTAGCTACTCGAGTAAAAGCATTGAAGACCCTCTACCTGATTCTTCAAATTGGGCAGAGGCTCGGGGGCTACACCCTCTGGGTGCACTACTTGTGCCCCTAGAGGGAAAGGACTACTACTTAATGTGGAGTCCTCGCCCGATTGATCCAGACGGGCAAGGGCTCGGGGGGTGACAAGTTCACAAGGCGCGCTTGTCACGGACCCGAAATCCACATATGATTAGAGGAACGCGAAGTCGTCAAGGACCGAAGGACTCGTCCGCCCGGTGGCACGGTACCTGCGCCGTACGCACCAAGGTGAGACGATCCGACACCCGCCACAAGCGAGCCGGCCGGGAGCGACCAATCTTCCCCAAACCACATATGGATCCCAGATTCCGGTGAAGAGTCAGAGTTGTTCCCGAATCCTACCACGACAAGCAAGGTCGAGGGAGCCCGGCGATTCTACCCACACCCTAACCTAGCTCGGAAGCTAGTGGGTCGCTCGAAAGCCCGGTAGAATGCCCACACCCTGCCTGGCCGGCACTGCATCTCAGCCAGCGGGTCACTCAACCAACACCTGCTCGACTTAGTAGAAAATGGTACGGCCTCGATCCTTCACGGCATACCCATACACTTCATATCATACACGCACTGTGCAGGGGCAGCCTGAATTAACAACTCGGATATCATCACAAAGCTCTACAATACGATATTACTAATAACAGTCCACGATGGGACAACACATTACATCAGTCGGTTATATCCGAAAACATATCCGAGTACGGAGAAGTTAAACAACAGCGGAAGCTAAAGCAGTGAGACCCACAGCGGCACCATGACCGCTGACCAAACGCCACATCTATCCCACGAATCAAACACTACCGAGGAAACCCAAGTTCAAGCATCGTCAAAGTAATCTTCGACCACCGGCTCACCTGCAAGCTCTAGGATTAACCTAGGTGAGTACAAAAGTACTCGCAAGACTTAATCGTGCTTGATTAAATGTCCTACACATGCTAGTTTAGCAATAAGTAAATATGATGCTTCTCAGAGTAACAATATACAAAGTAATAACATAGCATCATTAGGATAACGCAAAGGTAGAGTAAATAACCAGTTAAATCAGATAACAACAGGTCATGAACAAATCACCACAAATCCGATTCCTCAAGTTTGAATCCAAAGGGGGCAGCCATATATCCAATTCCGAATTGATCCAACAATGATACATTATCAAAATCCAAAGTAATCCGTCAAAGACATATTATCGAAATCCGAATTGATCCATCAATCCCATTATGATTTAATCTCTCGGACCGCTACCGACAACTCAACCCCTGCCGATATAATGAGTGCATAACCGCAAGGAGGTAGCGAACCTCCAAGGGGCGTGGAGGCTTATCCCATTACACCTCAGTGTTGGTTCTCGCTAACGATCCCGTGTGATAAGGGATGGTGACACGCTGAAGATATGGTTGGTACGACGACAAAACTTCGAGCTCCTGGGTCGCCTTCATGCTGCAATTAGCACCAACCGTACCCATTGTGCACGCCCTCGGCTCTCACAACTCACTTAACGATTTGGTTGAAGAGCCAGCAGATGTCCTTGACGTGAGACCCATCCTACTGCTATTAGTGTGCTTAATCAATCCCATATGACATCCAACCGGAACATACCCATACGACATTCGAACGAAACATCAATACATAAGCACACATAAAAGAGGGCATACACAAGAGTACGGAAAGTAAAATGCAACAAGCTCTGCTTGCCTTGATCTGGTTGTTCCTGTTCTTGCGTGGAGTCGTAAGCCGGGTGGTCTTGCTCTTCGGGCTCTGTTGCGATTAACACGACACCGGAAAAGAAACGATAAAAGATGATGAGTTCGGCATGTATGCATGTATGAATGATGGGCTACATGAGACTAGATATGTAGTGGTGTCGAAGAGTCGGAATGATCTACATGGGTTCATATTGGGTCATCGGAGCCATGTGATATCTAGAATGCAGGCATGGCGATTTAAAAAGCTCCGATGAGTTAGGATTGTTACTTCAATGGTGAAACATTGCAAAAGTGTGTAGTAAGTCAATATTAAGTTGGGTTATGCAATAGGAGTTTGAAATACTTGGAATCGTACGAATCGGGGATTAACTCGCAAAGCTAGGGTTTTATTGGGTTGCGACAGGGCAAAACAACAACTCTAAGTATGGTACCGTGCATGTGACAAAAATTAATTTTTGTTTCAGCCAAGTCGTAAGAATCTTCATAAGTTTTTCAACGATACCAAGTTTGCTAAAATCCGAGTTATGAATCACAAGTTATCGCATTTTGAAACTCGACGGAAGAAAAGATTAAACCCTAGATAACCTACTGTGCATGTAATCAAAATGAACTTTTGATGCGTCCAAGTTGTAGAGATTTTTACCACCTTTCCAACCATATAAAGTTTGTCAAATTTGGACATATGGTTCAAAAGATATGGGGTTTTGAAGTTTTGAACCAAATCTAACCCTAACAGCCCTAAACCTAAATGCTAGATCTACCCGAGACTACCCCTCCTCTCTCTGCTCGGGTCCACCGCGACACCGGCAGCTGATATTACGTGACCCAAGAACTCCACTTGGTGTTTCCAAAACTCACACTTGGAGAACTTGGCGTACAGACGATGCTCACGAAGCTTGTCGAGCACCTTCCTCAAGTGATCCTCATGCTCGGATTGGGACTTGGAATAGATGAGGATGTCGTCGATGAAGACGACAACAAATTGATCCAGATACTCCATGAAGACTGCGTTCATGAGTTGTGTGAAGGTGGAAGGGGCATTGGTTAAACCGAAGGACATAACTGTATACTCGTATGACCCGTAACGAGTAGTGAAGGCTGTCTTTGGAATGTCCTCGGATCTGATTTTGATTTGGTGGTAGCCCAACCGAAGATCAATCTTGGAGAACATACAGGCTCCGGTCAGCTGATCAAAGAGGTCATCAATCCTGGGAAGGGGGCATTTGTTCTTCACGGTGAGCTCGTTCAACGGGCGGTAATCAATTACCATCCTTAAGCTTGAGTCCTTTTTCTTTACGAACATGGCTGGGCAGCCCCACGGCGATGAGCTAGGTCGGATGAAACCCTTTTTCTCAAGCTCCTGGAGCTGCTTCTTCATTTCCAATAATTCCTTCGGGGATATCCGATAGGGTCGCCTTGACACAGGAGCGGTTCCAGGTGGAAGATCGATGACGAACTCCACGGCACGGTCAGGGGGCATACCCGGCAACTCTTCGGGGAAGACGTCCGGGTATTCACACACTACTGGGACGAGCTCGATTCCTTGGTCCTGGGTGCTATTCAGAGCAAAAAGACACCCTGATGGGGACGAGGACACAAATATCACTTCTTTACCGGAGTCCGAGGTAAGGGATACTGATCTTTTGGCACAATCTATCTGGGCTTTATGCTGGATCAACCAATTCATACCCAGTATAACATCTAGTCCTGCTGACCCTAGGACTACCATGTTTGTCAGGAACATCTCCCCGCTAATCTCTACCTTAACACCCGCACAAACCAGCTCGGCTTTCATCTCCGAGCCGGGTGTTGCAATGATAAGGGGATGATGCAATGTTGATGCTGGGACATGATTTTTATGCACAAACTTGCTGGAGATAAATGAATGAGATGCTCCAGAATCAAACAGAACAGTTGCGGGAGTTGAGTGAACGGAGAGCGTACCCAACACCACTTCTGGCGCATCCTGTGCTTCTTCGGCCGTAACGTGGTTCACTCTACCACGGCCGGAAACTTGGGTCTTGGTGGGGGCTGGTCCTCTGACTTGGGATCCTCCTCTTGTCTGTCCTTGCTGCGGTCTGGGGGCAAAGGTGTGCCCTGTGCGTGGGTGAGCGCAATGGTTGGCGTAGTGTCCCATAGCTCCGCAGTTATAGCATTGAACCTTGCTCATATCCGGTAGAGGTCGCTGCTGCACTCCCTGAGGACGAGGTTGATAATTCTGCTGCTGAGGACGGGGAGCGTAGACTTGAGGTCTTGGCGGATATGGCCCCGCAGGACGAAGTGGTTGGGGCTGCCACACCCGCGGCTTCTGTGAACTGCTCGCAGCTGATCTCTGTATTTCTCTCTCGCGCTTGCGACATTGACTGAGAGCTGACTCCTTTGCTTCAATTCTGATCGCCTTATTCACGAGCTGCTGAAAGTCTTGTATCTCCACAGCAGCCAACTTGGCTTGCATCTCCTCGTTCAGCTTCCCCATGAATTTCTCCACCTTGTCCTCATCGGTGGAGACTTCTCGAGGTGCGTATCGCGCTAAGTGGTTGAACTCGCGAACAAATTCCAGCACTGACCTTCTGCCCTGGCGGAGATCACGAAACTCTTCTTTCTTCAGGGCCATAACTCCGGAAGGAATGTGGAATGCACGGAAGCCGGTTCGAAACTCGGCCCACGTGACCACGTGCCCTTCTGCTTGCATGGCGAGAAAATTCTCCCACCAATCTGCGGCGGCTCCTTCCAGGAAGTGGGAAGCGAAGTTGACTTTATCTGTTTCGGCACATTGAGCTAACTGAAGTTTTCTTTCAATCGTGCGGATCCAGTTATCCGCCTCCAGTGGATCATCAGTACGATCGAAGGTGGCTGGCTGCGTCCTCTGGAATTCTGATAAACTGCCTCTGCCCTGCCCACCTGCAGCGCCCTGGTTGCGCACCATCTGTTCCAAGATCCGGTTCTGCGTTGCAAGCAAGTCCGCAATATTCGGCTGCTGGGGAGGAGGTGGCACTTCCTCTTCATCACGGTCACGGCGTCCACGAGCAGCTCCGCGAGTCCCGGATGCCATGCTGCTGAAAACAGAAGACACCGGATGAGACAAGGGAGCTGGAAAGTTGGGAACTCAAGGGTATCTCCATAACGGTATAACAAGGTATCCAAGGACATGGCACATAACCTCCGGCACACTTCCACAAGAAAAGAGGCACAAAACAAGGGCAAGGGAAGTTAGTGTTAACACCCGAATACATTAATACGACCGTCGGAGTGTATACATGGGGCTGCGGTTTAAATCACCCTTATGGTGAAATAAACATTAACAATGGGTCAAAATGGCAGCCGCCAATACTCAAGTACATGATTCCAACAGACTCTTAAACCTAGAATTGGGTTCAGCTTACATCACAAAAGAGAGTAACAACTTGTCCCTAGAATTCAACTGGCACTAAGACGACTAACCCTTACAGCTGGGTACTCCAAATTCCTATCCTTCAATCGCTCATCCTACTCCTCTTCGGTTGGCGGGTTGCTGGTGGTGTACCACACCCGTTCTTCAGGGTCCTCTTCTTCCTCTTCGGACAGTATAGCTTCATCAGTAGGGACTGGAGCGGCTAGTGTCGAGGTACCTCCGCGTGAGGGTTTTGGGGTGAAGAGCCGCAGATACTCACGGCACGTCATCCTCTTGCGTGGCTTGACTCCAGAACTCTGAGGTTGATTAGCCTCACCAGGTGGAGTTGGGGTCGGCTCTTGTACCGGAACAAAAGGACTCTCGCCGCAAGACTCATCTTCATTTGCTACATGATATCTCCGGCGTAGTTCAGAACGAAGCTTGTGGTTGACTCTTGCTAGGCGTTCCACCTCTCGAGTAGCATTTCCATAGTCCCGATACAACCTATCGTGCATTACTTCCAGCAGAGACAATGTGATTGGCCGTCTCCATCTCAGTCTCATCTTCTTCGTCGTCACTTGGCGCTGGTACCATAATGCTGGCGCCTCCATCAGTAACCTGGGGAATGAGACGGAAGGGGGAGAATAGGAAGATCTCATCGAAGTGATGTCGTAGGTGGAGAACTGCTTTTCTTGAGGCTTCCAGTCGGGCATCCGCATCACTTGGTCTGGGTGCTGTAAAGGTCTGATCCAAATCCGAAACTCTCACTGTGACCCATCCCATCCAAAAATGAGTCTTCCCGTGAACCTTGTAAGTCTTGGCGTGGAAGGCAGGGAGGTCTTCCTGGGGCACTCCAAGGTACTCCAACATTCTCCACAACAGGGTAGCCCAACCTCCTAGCTGATGTGGGTCGGTCACAATATTGTACACCATCCTATACAAGTTTAGGGTTAGAGAGGACATGGTTAGCCACACAATGAAAACAAATGCAATAGAGGAGAACTTCAGAACTAAGAGCGATGAGGTTAAGGAATAAAGAGCAATCTACTTATTAATTTTAAACATAGGGTTTAGCTTTTAAATAGTTTTGCTGGCCTATCGGTGAGGCGCAGCGGAAGCTCCTATCTAGCGACCACCTGCAATTGGTTTCCTACGGTCAGCTCGGCTCTGATACCAAGCTGTCACGGACCCGAAATCCACATATGATTAGAGGAACGCGAAGTCGCCAAGGACCGAAGGACTCGTCCGCCCGGTGGCACGGTACCTGCGCCGTACGCACCAAGGTGAGACGATCCGACACCCGCCACAAGCGAGCCGGCCGGAAGCGACCAATCTTCCCCAAACCACATATGGATCCCAGATTCCGGTGAAGAGTCAGAGTTGTTCCCGAATCCTACCACGACAAGCAAGGTCGAGGGAGCCCGGCGATTCTACCCACACCCTAACCTAGCTCGGAAGCTAGTGGGTCGCTCGAAAGCCCGGTAGAATGCCCACACCCTGCCTGGCCGGCACTGCATCTCAGCCAGCGGGTCACTCAACCAACACCTGCTCGACTTAGTAGAAAATGGTACGGCCTCGATCCTTCACGGCATACCCATACACTTCATATCATACACGCACTGTGCAGGGGCAGCCTGAATTAACAACTCGGATATCATCACAAAGCTCTACAATACGATATTACTAATAACAGTCCACGATGGGACAACATATTACATCAGTCGGTTATATCCGAAAACATATCCGAGTACGGAGAAGTTTAAACAACAGCGGAAGCTAAAGAAGTGAGACCCACAGCGGCACCATGACCGCTGACCAAAAGCCACATCTATCCCACGAATCAAACACTACCGAGGAAACCCAAGTTCAAGCATCGTCAAAGTAATCTTCGACCACCGGCTCACCTGCAAGCTCTAGGATTAACCTAGGTGAGTACAAAGTACTCGCAAGACTTAATCGTGCTTGATTAAATGTCCTACACATGCTAGTTTAGCAATAAGTAAATATGATGCTTCTCAGAGTAACAATATACAAAGCAATAACATAGCATCATTAGGATAACGCAAAGGTAGAGTAAATAACCAGTTAAATCTGATAACAACAGGTCATGAACAAATCACCACAAATCCGATTCCTCAAGTTCGAATCCAAAGGGGGCAGCCCATACATCCAATTCAATCCGATCCATTTATCAATTCAATCCACGGGGGCAGCCATATATCCAATTCCGAATTGATCCAACAACGATACATTATCAAAATCCAAAGTAATCCGTCAAAGACATATTATCGAAATCTGAATTGATCCATCAATCCCATTATGATTTAATCTCTCGGACCGCTACCGACAACTCAACCCCTGCCGATATAATGAGTGCATAACCGCAAGGAGGTAGCGAACCTCCAAGGGGCGTGGAGGCTTATCCCATTACACCTCAGTGTTGGTTCTCGCTAACGACCCCGTGTGATAAGGGATGGTGACACGCTGAAGATATGGTTGGTACGACGACAAAACTTCGAGCTCCTGGGTCGCCTTCATGCTGCAATTAGCACCAACCGTACCCATTGTGCACGCCCTCGGCTCTCACAACTCACTTAACGATTTGGTTGAAGAGCCAGCAGATGTCCTCGACGTGAGACCCATCCTACTGCTATTAGTGTGCTTAATCAATCCCATATGACATCCAACCGGAACATACCCATTCGACATTCGAACGAAACATCAATACATAAGCACACATAAAAGAGGGCATACACAAGAGTACGGAAAGTAAAATGCAACAAGCTCTGCTTGCCTTGATCTGGTTGTTCCTGTTCTTGCGTGGAGTCGTAAGCCGGGTGGTCTTGCTCTTCGGGCTCTGTTGCGATTAACACGACACCGGAAAAGAAACGATAAAAGATGATGAGTTCGGCATGTATGCATGTATGAATGATGGGCTACATGAGACCAGATATGTAGTGGTGTCGAAGAGTCGGAATGATCTACATGGGTTCATATTGGGTCATCGGAGCCATGTGATATCTAGAATGCATGCATGGCGATTTAAAAAGCTCCGATGAGTTAGGATTGTTACTTCCATGGTGAAACATTGCAAAAGTGTGTAGTAAGTCAATATTAAGTTGGGTTATGCAATAGGAGTTTGAAATACTTGGAATCGTACGAATCGGGGATTAACTCGCAAAGCTAGGGTTTTATTGGGTTGCGACGGGGCAAAACAACAACTCTAAGTATGGTACTATGCATGTGACAAAAATTAATTTTTGTTTCAGCCAAGTCGTAAGAATCTTCATAAGCTTTTCAACAATACCAAGTTTGCTAAAATCCGAGTTATGAATCACAAGTTATCGCATTTTGAAACTCGACGGAACAAAAGATTAAACCCTAGATAACCTACTGTAAAAGTGATAAAAATGAACTTTTGATGCATCCAAGTTGTAGAGATTTTTCACCAGCTTTCCAACCATATAAAATTTGTCAAATTTGGATTCACGGTTTAAAAGATATGAGCATTTGAATTTTTGGGCAAAATCTAACCCTAACAGTCTTTAACCTAAATGCTAAGTGCACCCGAACTAACCCCACCCTCTCTCTGCTACGCAACTGCCTCAGCTACGTCTACCCGAGATCGTACCCCATTTCTAACCCTCATAACCGTACCTACTGACTCGTGGGCCATTCATGTCAGTGGGGGCGGGTTCATCAGCTCACCCCAGCCAGACACGTGTCCCCTCCCTCACACTACTCTCCTCTCTCTCTCTCTGTCTCACTCGGGACCGGCCGAGGAAGGGCTCAGGCGGCGGAGGGCTCGCCGGAGCATCACCGGAGGTGGCTCCAGGGCCCGGTCGAGCTCGGGGAAGGTGGCAGAAGACGAGGAGCTCACCCGGGATCCGATTTGGTGCTCGGGGAAGACTGAGGGAGGTGGGAGGATGGCGGACGACGAGGACGCGGCGGTAGCTTCGGTCGACGGCGCCGGGGGTGCTCCGGTGTTAGATCTGCGAAAAAGGAGCCAGTGGGGAGGTGAGGGAAGAGAGGGGAGCTCGAGGAGCTAGAAAATGGGCCTCGGGAAGCACTGGTCACCCGAGTAGGAGCTCACCGGAGATCCTGGTCGGAGGTGGGGAAGACGACGGCGTTGACGCAGAGGCTGGCTCGGTTTTTGAAAATGGGAAGGCGGGGAAGGCGCAGGAAGGGTTGGTGAAGCTCTGGAGGGAGGTAATCGAGCTCGGGGAGCAGCCAGTCCGTGGGGATTTCTCGCCGGAGCTCAACCGGAGGCGAGGGAGAAGCTCGGAAAGAGGAGATCTGGCGCTAGGGTTTCGAGGGGGAGAGCGAGGAGGGAGACAAGGCTGTCGGGAGGAGAGCTTTAAAGGGCGGCGGCTTCGGACCGATGGCGTCGGGGGAGGGGCACCGCCCACAGGGGCCAGCCGGCGGCGGCGACGTGGCGGAGGCGCTCTGCCGGGGGGAGGAGGAGGCTGACCAGGTGGGACCCGAAGGCAGAGAGAGAGCGGGAGAGGCGTGAGGCTGACGGCGGGGCCCGATTGACAGTGAGAGGAGAGGGGGAGAGAGGCGCGCGCGGGTTGAGCGGGCTGGGGAGATGGGCCGCCCGAGGGGGTTTCGGCCCAGGGGGAAATTAGGGTTTCTTTTTATTATTTTTTTTCTTTTTATAGATTCCAGAAGCATTCCCCTTGTTATTTTATGTACCAAATCAACTCCAAAATTTATGAAATTTTTACCAGATCTTCCAAACTTTATTTGTGAGCTACTGTACAAGTTTGACTTAGTTTGGAGCTGGTTTGACCTACGTTCCCATTCAAATTTGAATTAGGGTTCGAATTCGGATTTGAGCTTTAATTGAGTCCTAGACATGTCCAGAAATTCCAAAAACTGGCCAGGGGCTAAGGTTATCCCTTTTGGAGCTATTCATGGAGTTTGGAAGTTTGCACCACTGGGAAACTACTCTGTCGTCAAAACCCTAATTTGGCACCGTTAGGGTTTTAGGGTTAGGGACGGAGATTCTTTGAAGGGTTCGATGACTTCTACCACCCTTATCGACGATATTGTTAATTCGAATACTTCGAATAAGTTGATTGGTGTTTGTAAAGTTTTCAATTCGAATTCTTCGAATAAGTTGGTTGGTGTTTTGACATTGTTATTTGGATTACTTCAAATAAATTGATTGGTGTTTGCAACGATTACCCACCGAGGATGAGATATTAACATATTCTATAAAGTGAAGTTGATATGCAACTAAGTTTAATTAAGTTGTGGGTGGTGATGATGCCATGTATGCATGAATGCGGAGCAAACTCTACTTATCGAATCTGGGTATTACAAAACCTACCCCCCTTAAAAAGATCTCGACCCGAGATCTCTAACGATCGACAAACAGGGTTGGAAACTCGGTCTGGAGCCATTCTTCGCGCTCCCAGGTGGCTTCATCTTCGGTGTGGTTGCTCCATTGTACCTTGAAGAATTTGATGGTGCGGTTTCGAGTCTTGCGTTCCATCTCATCGAGAATACACACCGGATGTTCTCGATAAGAGAGGTCTTCATGTAGTACGTCGATTTCAGGGTTGGTCTTCGTCTCGGGAATTCGATGGCAAGCTTTGAGCTGGGACACATGGAAGACATCGTGCATCGAGATAGCTCTGGAGGTAATTCCAACTGGTACGCCACGGTTCCTCGTCTGGCTAGGATTCGATAAGGACCGATGTAACGAGGGAGCTAGCTTTCCCTTCATTGCAAAGCGGCGGACACCTTTGAATGGGGTGACCCTGAGATACACACTGTCTCCGATCTGAAAGGTAACTTCTCGGCGTTGAGGATCTGCATAGCTTTTCTGCCTGGACTGAGCTTCACGAAGACGTTCGCGGATGAGCTGGACTAAGTCTTCTGCTTCCTCAATTGGATTAGGTCCAAAGAATTGTCTCTCGCCGGTCTCGGACCAGTTCAATGGAGTCCTACACTTCCTTCCATAAAGTACTTCAAAAGGTGCCATACCGAGACTAGTCTGATAACTATTGTTGTAGGCAAACTCTGCATATGGCAAGCAATCTTCCCAATTGGATCCCAATGTGAGTGCACAAGATCTTAACATGTCTTCAAGGATCTGATTTGTCCGTTCAACTTGACCACTGGTTTGTGGATGAAAAGGCAGTGCTGAAAGATAGGGAAGTTCCCATAGACTCGTGTAAGCATTTCCAAAATCTGCTAGTGAATTGAGTGCCTCGATCTGAAATGATTCTCTTGGGAACACCATGGAGACAAACAATCCGAGAGATGTACCCGGACGTCGTCCACCTCTCGCAGGACAAACCCGGATTCGCTAGGTCCCTCTCTTGAACTCGGAGTGGGGGGACGGCCAGCTCGCGCCCAGACAAAGATGGCGGTACTCGGCCCACCACTATCTCCTCTTGGCGGGGCCCAGCCGCTTCTGTGGCAGTGGGAGCAGGCATTTCAGTGCCGGCCCCAGCTGGCCCCGACACGAGTGGAGGAGGCGGAGGAGTCGGGGGGCGCACTCGCCGGGGCACCAGCTCCGGCCGGCGCTGACGGAGACGAACTCGCCGAGGCACCAGCTCCGGCCGACGCCGACGGAGTTGGAGGAGTGGATGACGCAACAACCAACGCCGACCCACTCCCCCTCGGTCGGATCCCCGAGTGCCCTTGGGATCCACCGTCTTGCTCGCCCTACAAAGACCCTCGATGTTACTCCCGGCAGGCGACAAAACAAAAGAAGGGGATAGGCAAGAAGACCACTCACTTGACGGATCGGGGGATCGCCCTCTGTTTCCCAACCTTCGGCACGCCAGCCGGCGGGGTTAGCCACGCCGCAGAGCCACTCTGCCCTCCGAAGGCGGAGTCGGCCGTTCTCTTAGCTCCCTGACTAGGGGGAACATCGCCACCGGTCACTTCAGGATTCTTCCTAGCATTGGCGGTCGGTCTTTTCCTCCTCTTCACGATGAGGGGAACTTCATCTTCTTCTTCTTCCTCCTCCTCGAGAGCTAGCGCACTCGGAGGAGGGCCGACGGGTTCCTCCATCGTTGGAGCTTTCCCCTTCGACGCCCCGGCACCAGAGGAGGACCCGCCTGCTACGCCCTGCGGCGGCAACCCTCCGACGGGAGCGCCGGCATACTGTGGCAAGTTCCAGACCTCCTTCTCCAGAAGGGGGATGCTGGAACTAAAACCAAAGAGCACCTGCAAAATTCAGGGCGCGTAAATCAATTTCAGCCAGAGCTCAGAAAGCGACGACAACGGAAGGATGTTTTACCTGACTCGGCGGATTGGCGCGGCTATAAGGAGGCGGGTGCAAGGAGGCGTCCAAATCCATTCCATGCGCCATCAGCTTCGCCTGTCGGCGCCGCACCTCTGCTCCCGAAATCAGCTCCGGTGACTCTCGCGTCGGATCCAGCTCGTCGGTGTAGTCAAACATCGCATGTGCTCGCAGCTTCGTGGGCTGGATTCGGCATCCGATGAAAGTACGGACAACACCGACCCTTGAGACACCAGCCCTGAGTGCCTCGGCAAGAGTGCCCTTCAGGACCTCGACTGCACCCTCCTCCCACAGTTGCGGCATCTCGGTCCAACTCGGTCGGACTTGAGGTGGCTGCCCGCCGAATTGGGGAAGAGAGGGTGCCGGATTGGCGCAATTGAACCAGTCCGAATACCACCCTTTGTTGGAGCTCGGGGAAGGGATATCTAAGTAGCCGCTGGCTGCCCCCGATCTCAGCTGGAAGCCAGCTCCCCCCACCACGGCTGGGTTGCTCTTGCACGGCTGTGGCTTCACCAGGAAGAGCTGTTTCCACAGTGCGAAGTATGGCTCGACGCCGAGGTAACACTCGCACAAGGTGATGAAGGTAGCGACATGAAGAATACTGTTGGGATTGAGGTTATGGAGCTCCAAACCAGAGGAATGGATGCGTCGGCACCGAGAACCCTCGATGGAAGAACGCCATATGCACCACGATCTCGTTGGTGTCCGGCGTCGGGAACTCCTCTCTGTCAGCGGAGCACCATCCCGCCAACTCCTTCGGCGGCAGCACCCCCGCCGTCGCCATTGCTTGCAGCCAGGCCTCCGTCACGGTGGATTTCGACCAGGGGGCCATCGTGTTGGAAGATGGGTTCTCGGTGTCGAGGCTGGCCCACACCAACGCGTCCTCTTCCACGTCGTCTGGATCAACAAGCCAATCGGGCGCTTGCATTCAGGGCTGGCGGCGAAGCGAGTCTAGGGTTTGCGGTGGCACGATTGAGGTCGATGGAAGCGCGAGGAAGATGAAGGGGTTTTTTTGGGCATGGAGGCGATGGCATCTGTGAGAAGGCGTGAGTAGGACCCGCCACTTTCCCGGTCTTATGAAGGGATCGTCACGGGTGGCGCGACCTTTCCGCTCCCACGCGCGCGGGTTTTTTGCTCCTACACCGCACCTCTTCGGATTCTGTTGCACCGAATAACGGCCCACGTCGCGATCCATCAGGGCCCCACGACGGGGTGCAGCCACGATCTGCGTCATCTAACGGAAGGGACCCAACAGTTGGCCTTCCGGGGTTAAATAGCCATTTGGAGTTTACCCCCGTAAAGAGCAACTGTAATGTGCTTCAAACGGGCTACTAATCGGTTACCGGTTAACCCGGAACCGAACGTTGCGGTTTTGATGGGTTTCAAGGATTGGCCTCCCGCAGGAACGCAATCACTTGAATACACCCGAGTGAAGGGCAGTTATGGCGTGTGAAAGGACCGAAGGTGCCGACTAGAGGGGGGGTGAATAGGAGGCTAATAAAAATTACTTCTCTTAACTTGATTGATTAAGTTATGCCTTAGATAGAAGCTAGGATCAGCTAGCTGTGTGACAGGTGAGTGACACAGGTATGATATAAGGTGTTAAATAGCATGCAGCTGTCACACAAGTGCCTAACATAGGTGGTCTAAGACTTAGCAAATAAGGAGCAATCTATCTGCCTATGTAACAGGTAACTGACTCAGAAGAGAGATAAGATATATATAGCAACTGAGACACAGCTAGAGTAACACAGGTGTAAAGGTGATCTTTAACAGATGAACAGATTAAGACTAAGATCACACAAGCAAGCAATTAACAGGTAAACAGAAGCAATGTAAGTAAGCACTCAGAGAGATAGGATGTTTTTCACCGAAGTTCCCAACTCTTTGCAGAGTGGTACGTCTCCGTTGGAGAAGCTACTCCGAAGAGATCGCCAGCACTGAATCGTGCCTGTTCTTCGAGTACCTGACGTTCAGGCCTCTTCCTTAGCTTGTGGAAGACCTTTTGCTTGCAGCAGGTAAACTCCAATCACCTTCACAAACTTACTGGTCCAGCCCACACAAGCTTGGGTGGTACCAGCAACTCCTACACCCGTCTAGGAACAAACACTCCAAGAGTAACAGATGAACTAGCAACAATCTCTTGGAGGAACCTTTGCTCTTTGCTCAAAGCTTACACACTCACCCGAACTATCACTTAGGCTTTTGGCTTTTGTTCAGTGGTTGGAGGCTTTGCAACAGTCGTATGTGATTCACAGGTTTTGCAAGGTTGAGGACGAAGTCCTCCCCTGGTCCCCTATATATAGGGTTCACAGGCACCCGACCGTTATACTGTTGCCACGTAGGATTAGTGAGCCACCGGTGTCAGCCACCGGTGACACAGCCAACCACTCCGCCCAACTATAACGGCTCGGGCAGACCAACACCTGTGTCAACGGCGGCACACACAGGTGAACCCTTAACTGACGCAGCCTAGCTACTCAGCCCGGTCTCGGCACATGATATGCCCTCAGCATACAACACCCTCTGAAACCTATAAGGAGAGAACCTCCGACAGCCCTCTGAATCACCAGACCAGCTATCGCAGTGCAGTTCCCTTAGCATTTACAAGCTCTCCCCTGGTCCAGAGAAGTACCTGAGTCTTAGAGCACTAGACCACCTGTGACACACTGTGTCACACCGGTGACTCTAGCCCCTGGGGTTTTCTACCGCTTACACACTGACCCTCTGAGCATTGAGCAAAAGTTCCTTAGACAACTGATACTGATTACATCCCTCTTGATAGTACGGGTTTTTCCTATGGACTCAAAGAAACTAGCAAATCTAAGCTTTACCTGCCCATCAACTGTAGTCACGGTCCCTGACGCATCAAGCCACCATCACCTTGCTTGCAACTCCTTGCACAGCACCAGTTTCTTCACAGCTGTGGCACAGCTGCCTAGCAACGCCATTCCTTAGTCCTAGAACTCACCCCTTGTACCTTTTTGATGGTCATCATTCCCTCGATGACCCTTCTTCCTGGAACCTGTAAACCTGCTTACACTTCATGTAATCGTTAGATTCTAGTTTGAGTTGCCATTAACCATCAAAACCAACTTGGGGCCTAGATGCTCTTTCAGCGTGCCTCCAGCAGGCCACCAGTCGGATGCCGAGCAGCTTGGAGCCACCGGTTTCTCCGCCCAGAATTCCCACGAATTTCGCTCCGAGATTTTCGGTGTCCGAAATTTCTAGATTCAGTGGAATGTCCGGATAATTACCTTTACTCTACAGGAGTTCTATGAGTCCTTCACAATCTTCCTGCAGGTGATAAGAAGGCGCGCTCAGGTGAATGTCACTCGGAAAAAGGAAGAAGGCTAAGGCACTCGGCTGGGATTTGCCAAGCCAAACCACAGCCAGATCACGAAGGACTCGGGGGCTACTGACAATGACATGGCACCTGGGTATCATCAAGGAGGACAAAATCGACCCAATGGACATAGGGTGGGCCGGGCTGACTGCTCGGAGTCCGACTTCTACACGGGGGCACCTCATCAACGTGGAGTACACGCCGTGGATAAACACACATCCGGTGATCTCGGATCTTGTTGTAACCAATCAGGAAACCAATTTGTAAGCCGATCGGGACTCCTGTAACCCTACCCCGGTCGCCTATATAAGACCAGGGAGGGATCCCCTGATCGGGAGAAGCTCATAAGTTCGTATGTTGTTAAGTTCTTAGCTCCACGAGTCTTAGATCTTGTATTCTCATACGGGATTCTAGCAATACCAGGCACTAAACGCAGGACGTAGGGTATTACCTCTCCACGAGGGCCTGAACCTGTCTAAATACTGTCTCCCGTGTGTACCCATCTAGATCTTCTGTGCTTGCGCAACCCCATAATAATTATTGCCAGATTAGAACACCGACAATAGGGGTAAGGCAATTTTTACTGACTTCAACTTTAGATTCATCTACTTCTATTCCATGAATAGAAACAACATAGTCCAAGAAAACAAGTTTATTGGGTACAAAAAGTGCATTTCTCAATATTAGCAAACAACCTTTCCTTTCTAAGCACCTCAAGTACCTGACGAATGTGATCAACATGGCATAACTAGCCACTTATACAAACCAAATTTGGTCTTAGAAGCAATTTTTCATTTATCTCCTATGTTCATCCTAATTTGATGATAACCACTTTTCGAATCAATCTCGGAAAAGATAGTAGCACCACTTAATTCATCTAGCGTATCACCTAACCTAGGAATATGGTGACGGTATCTAACGGTTCTATTATTGATGGCTCTATAATCAACACACATACGCCAAGTGCCATCCTTTTTAGGAACAAGAATGATGGGGATGGCACAAGGACTCAAGCTTTCATGAACATACCCTTTGGCAAGTAGCTCTTATAATTGACGTTGAATCTCCTTGATCTCGTTCGGGTTAGCGCGGTATGTCGGACGGTTTGGGAGTGGAGCTCCTAGAATATGGTCGATTTGATGCTCCATGCTTCGTATCGGAGGTAGCCTGGTTGGTATCTCATTGGGGGAACACATCTTCAAAGTCCTGTAAAAGAGGAGTTATGAAACTAGGAAGTGAGGGTGAGTCGTTATTGGAAATCAAAACACCTTTGCACACAAGTATAAAGTGTAAAATTTGAGGATCACTCCTCACTTCCCTAATTTTAAATTTGGTAGCTAGCATCACTAACCCTTCTTCACTCCTTGTTTCACCACTCAATTTTGGCTTGTGGCACTCACTCACCAATTTATGTGGTTCACTCAAAGTGGTTCTCTCACTCTCACCCTCTTCGACCTTGGCCACCTTTTGCATGACGTCGATAATGATTTGACTTGGTGTCATAGGTCGTAGCATGAACTCCTTGTGGCCCCTCCTAAAGATGTAGTGGTTGGTGCACCCATCATGACGCATGGATCCGTCATATTACCATGGTTGCCCCAATAGAAGGTGACACACCATCATGGGCACAACATCACATTCCACCATGTTTGTGTAAGCGCTAATTTGAAATGTGACATTGACCATGTGTTGAATCTTCACGGTGCCACAATCACTCAACCATTGCACATAGTAGGGATGAGGATGCTTCCACAACTTCAACCCAAGCTTGTTGCATAATTCTTGGCTTAAGTTATGAAAACTTCCTCCATCAGTGATGACCTTGACAGAACGATCTTTCACTCCCACTTTGGTTTGGAATAAATTTCATCTTTGCACGGGCTTATCTTGCATTTGCACGATCAGCACTTTCTTGGTGACAATGAGGTTTGGGTTGATGTCAAGATCACAATGCACAACCCCATCTCGACTTCTTTATCTTGAGCATCATTTTACTTCTCGTCTTCATGGGTGGTTCAACTTCACCTTCACATGCAGATTTATAATCTTCCTCCTCCATGACCATCTGACATGATTTTTTGGACAATCTTTGAGCTTGTGGCCACTTCCTTTATACTTAGAGCATATGATCTCATGGCTTGGGGGAGTGGAACCAATTGAAGTGGCACCACTAGGACTGGGAGTAGTCTTGCGGTAGCTAGAGGATGATGGACCACCTCCACTTGAAGTTGATCGGGCACTAGGAGAGCCAACACTTCCTCCGAAGCTACTAGTCGAAGATGACATGTAGTATGGAAGTGCCTTTAACATATGATGAGGCAGGTGGAGTGTATGAGGTATTCTTCTACATTCGAGCATCTTTTTGAACTTGTCTCATTGCCTTGGTGGCTTGATGCACAAGCTCTACCACGATGTCATAAGGATGATAGTTGGCAATGCACTTGATGGGTAATTTAAACTACCCAAGAAACGTGCCATAGTTTGCTCCTCCTACTCTTGAACATTGCCTCGAATCATTGCATACTCCATCTCTTTATAGTATTCCTCAACGAATCGGCTTCCTTGCTTCAGGTCTTGGTGCTTCTTGAAGAGGTCACGCTTATAGTACTTTGGGACAAAGTGTGCCCTCATCTCAACCTTCATTTCGACCCACATAAGCATGGGATGCTCTCCATTGGTGCGTTGTTGATTGATGACATGTTCCCACCAAATGAGGGCACACTTATTAAAATCAAGGATGTTGTGTCAAGTTTCTTCTCTTCTGAATAATTGTGCATGTGGAAGACCTTGTCCACCTTGAGCTCTGACATGAGGTATTCCTCGGGATTGGTGCCCTCAGAGAACTTGGGCATGGTGGGCTTGAGCTTGCTAAATTTCTCTTCTTCTTTATTATAGCGGCCCTGACGTCGACGGCCACCTTGATAGAAACCGCCATAGTCATCATTTGAGTACTCTTCATCTTTGTCTTCATCATGTCCACCATGCCATGGGGCATGACCTCTTCCGCGCCCATTTCCTCCTATACGCATGGGAGGTCGTATAGCACGGGCCACCGCACGTCCCTCTTTCTTGTTGTTCCTAGGTGAAACAGGCCGCCGTCTCGGTGTTGGTCTTATTCGAAGGTTCCATCTCTTCTTCACCATCCTCTACGTCTGCAGGGTTGGCACGAAGGGCCTTGACTACGTCGTCGACAATGTCCTTCCTTAGTATGTCGAGTTGTTGGTTCATCTCGATCTCCAAGTCCTTAACGGAGTTCTCAAACCCCCATCACCCCCTCAGGGAGTTCACGGGGAAGCATGTCCCACATGGCATGTTGATGCATGCGAGGCACAACCTCATCTCCATCTCCTCCACCAGCATTGCTTTCCTAAGACATGATTAGTGCAGCAAGTACAAGTGTATATTGTGAGAGTCCGGAATTAACTTCCAGGCCCTCCCTGTGTATCTCCTCATCAGTCCAGGATCAAGCTGATGAACGCAGGCGAATTGATATCACTGCACACATCACGAAACATTTTAGAAACATAAACAATTGAGTTATAGTAGCGATGTGACTAAATAAAGTAACTAGGACTTATGTCCCTTACCATTCAGAAAACACAGCGAAAAATAAAGCGTAGATGTCTCCATCTCAACCACAGGCAGTCGACGGAGGCCACGTGACCTAAACCTCAGCATTGACATAGAAGATTCCTCATATCTTCACCACCGTCTTGGAAGATATCTGAACACGTCCAACAAACAACATGCACGATGAGTACTTTACGTACTCAGCAAGCCACCTGGCGGCAGATGGTCCTATTAAACTACATGCAAGGCTTCAACGGAAGGCTATATGGTTCATTTGCAGAAAAGCAGTTTTAGTTGAAATACGGTAGATTCAAAGGCATCATTTTGATGAAAACCAATTTTTATTATCAGGGGTGTTTTTCAACAGGTGTGGTCCACGACCAACATATTCGAGCAAGGAACTTCTGCCTTAGCTCATCCATAGGTTCCAATCACCTTTTCACATTACCAGAACTGGGTAGAGGGAATTAGCAAGGGGGAGAAAGACAGGTCCTTTTCATCAAGAAAGATCATTGTGCCATCCATGACCGTGGATACAGCTAATCGATTAGTTTTAACTCTGCAGAGTTCGTACACTTTACCCACATGACACGATCATCCCCTTATGCCAAGCTGCGCAGGCTTGTGCACACGCCCATCGGTGTGTCGGTAAGGTGACCGTGACGAGGTCTTTTAGCTAGATCCCCCTAAGGTGTGACATGCCCACTGGGTCTGGCTCGGAGTCGAGGGTACATCCCCGCACTCCGATTCCCCCATCTGTGCCGAGGGTCCTCGTAGTTACGTCCACCCTTTCTGCGGTACGGCAACATCGGCACCAAAGGCTGACTAACCTACTTGACCAAGCCAGTGCCCATATAGCATGTGGTTGTACTGTTTTCACAAATCTCAAATCCAAGACTTCGGCCTTATGCGGTACGGACGACCAATGGTTCCTTTAAACCGGCCTTCTGCGGGTAGGCAACCATATGCTCCTTCATCACATGATCCAGCTGTCGCCCGCACCATATTAGATGGTAAGTTTCACCCAGAGTAGAATAGAAGGAATAGAGAGAGAGGGAAATCATCGGGCATCCGGCCCTAGCTCAGCGAGCTCAACAAGTTTCAACAAGGATAATTGATTCGGTATTCATTCCTCCATAGAGGCAAGTCAAAACAACCTAAAGATGTAATTAAGCATGGCTAAGCATATCTCTACTCTATTCAGAATAAAACCTATTAATCTACTCAGGGTATCAAGTAAAAATAGTGACAAGCGGACAGGGTAAAGGTGTGTCAATCGACACGCTAACTACTGGATTAAAAATAGCATGCATGTTTGTAAATAACAAAATATAATGACTTCAAAAATATAGGATCAAATATGATCAAGAAAAGGTGGCATGCCTTCGTTGACGAGTTGGTCTTCTTCTGCAGGAACTTGGCCTTACCCAACTTCGCTACTTCCTATTCGTCGTAACAGCAATAAAGTGCAAGGCAAATAAATATAAATTCAAATTAAATATCAAATGTAAAAACTAGAAGAATGGGGCTAGCAAGGTTGGATAGGTGTCAAAGGGCAAAGGCGAAGAGATAGGATTGTCGAAAGACAACTAGGAAGGTGTGAGATTATATATCTCAACCAGATAGAGTACATGTACTCAAAAGATGGTCTTCCAGATCAGATCATTCTGGAAAAAGGATAGATTTATGGGATAGAATTTGCATGTCAAATGACTCAAGTTAATCCATATGCGGGATAGGGATAGATGCGCAACTGGGAACAAGATATGGTTGATGACAATAATAGCACGACCATATGATTAAACATGGAAACCTGACATACTACTAAAATAAGCATAACATATCGTACTAGTACACCAGCAAGGTCCTGGCATGCTAGTCGGTTAGAAATGATAATAGACGACATGACAACCTATATGAACTACCATGCAACATACAACTGGACATCATGTAACAAGCTAGACAGACTAGACATGAAATCGAGATTAGGCAAGGCATAGCATAGCACCAAACATATAATCGTTCAGTCACAATCTAATAACCATCATTAATAATGCAAACGGTGATTAAACTATATGACGAAATAATAACTAGCATCTACATCACATGCATCATACATAATATGCAATTTATGACATAACATTAACTCTACTCATGCTATTGTGTGTATACAATGCAGCAATCAACCTAAACGTACTACACATAACAATAACAACATTTTAGTAAAGAAAGATTATTGGCAACATATATGCATATATTATAATCAATACCTAAAGGTTAACCATGTATGTGTGAGTATACACCACCTTATGGAAGTGTAACATAAGATATCAATCTATGCATTCTAGTACCTACATATTATATGACCATCAACTAACAGACGATATGATTAAATAATAATAATTTAGTAAGAAATTGTTATTCCAACATGTAGATTGTCAACAATATTAAGTCTAATTTTATATATATATATATATATATGCAACTACATGATTATGCCACATAAAGTCATATTGAACATGTGCAACTTAATCGTGTTTAAACAAACAATTAAATTATACACATGAATAAAATAATGTGTCAACCATTGCATGACGGATTATTATCTAAAACATGGATTAGCCTATGTATATATGCATAAATATATACACATAGCTGCATATGTAAACCACATGAAATGCATCGAACAAATATGAGACATGTGTGTGATCTTAACCATATTATACACAGAGGTTAATAACATGACAAACTATTATGTAACAATCCTTAAATAAACATGAATTAAACTATAGGTGCGTCTAAGATGTGCATGAACATATGCACATTCCACCATACAATATACATCATGCAACAATCAATATTAAAGATAGACATAGGCTAAGCATGTGCAATCCTAACTATGTTCAACTAATAATTAAAATACAAATAGAGTTTACTTAATGTGCTAACCAAGTCATATGAAACTATTATTTAAACACGGGCAATATATATATGTAACATATATACATGACCATATATGCAAACTATATGAAGTGTAATATGTGAATATAAACTATGCGTGTAATCTTAATCATACTATAAACAAAGGTTACCATTATGGCTAAATATTTTACAAGACCATTAGTTAAAACAGGAAGCATCTATATATATAATAACTTTATATTTTGCATAACATCATGTCATACTTCCATTTAAATCTACACATATATATCTTATCATATTATCTATACATGGTGACATGGGAATCATAATATGTTTACTAAACAATCACCATCACGTGTGATTAAAGACACTAACATGCTAGTAAGCAACCTTATGCCATATACAATAATCTATTACTGTCTATTATATTTGAGTAGGTGGTGACGGTCACATTATACAAAGATCAACTACCATATGATATGTCATATTAATATTCACTTAGTAAGATTATGCTTCTACTGTTATAGGTTATATGCAATATTAGGTTCGGTTATAAATTGTATAACACAATATATGTGAACATACATAAGGTCATGCAATATGAACCTTATTAAATATGAACAAATTTATCCGCAATATAAATAAGATTGAACTAACATGATTAATCACATGATGAATTCTAAGCATGAACATTACATAAATAGAAGCGAGGACTATATAAGAACTAAGCATATGAATATATGAAACTATAGTCTAACATAATATGCAATTTAATTTGGTGATCAAACAATGATGAAAAACATTATAGATGAACATAAGGTGATGCAGGTGATTTTGGATAGAGATTAATTGTGGAAAAGAATGGCATAATGTGCCACAAGATAAAACAAGATTAACTATATGGGTGGTGGCGACGTTCGCAACACAAAACGGTTGGAACGGATTATAGATTAGTTCTGGATAGACCGGACGGTTTTGGTTGCTGCGTGATGCTTGCTCAACGAAATCGCAATCCGCCAATTGGGTTAGAAACTAGATATACAGAGGCACAAGCCTACCAAAGGGTTTTGGATAATTCTTACCGAGTCAACGGGGAAAGATCAGACAAGTTAGGTGGTCTGCAGATCGAATCTGGACATCTGCGCATAGCACGTCGGAGACGGATCAATTCCCGCCAAACGGCTACATGGATCAAGGAGAAAATTTACAGAGGCATTTATAGATACCTAAGAAATAACTTGATGGAAGGGATTGATGATAGACTCACCGGATCAACTACAAAGAAGGTGATAATGCCGAGCTACTGTTTCTGTAATCAAATCTGGACATGAACAGCAGCACAAAAAACTTGATTTTCTGGAGATTGGACCATTGGATTGCCTTCAAATTTTGTGGAGATGATCTTGACAATATTATCCAGGATCCCACCAAATGGATCTTGAAAAGGAGGTCCGAACTGACGAGGGCGTCGTTCCAATCTAGATGCACGTGCAGAAAATCTGGGTGCAAACTGCAGGCTAGTATTTGGACATTTCCTGATGATTGCACCGTTGGATCTCCACCAAATTTTGCAGAGAGGTAGAGGGAAAGGTTAAGAACAATCTCACTGAAGCGATTTGCCAAACGATGTTTGAGGCGACAGAAATTGGAAAAATACTGAGGTGGGACATGCTGTTCAGGAACTGCACGGGAAGAGAAGGGGGTGGCGGCTGTTTAGAGGGTGTGGGGGCTAGGGTTTCATGGGAAAAGAGCATGGGGGAGTAGGGAAAAGGTGGGAGGGGTGTGGGGTATTTATAAGAGGGTTAGGGAAAGAGATTTGGATCAAATTCTATTGGAATAGAGGTGGCGACGCATGCTGCGCTACGCAGAACTCGCCGGAGTGGCTGCTTAAAGGAGGAAAAGAGACGGCGGGGCGCCGAGTGGAGATGGGCCGGGACGGCGCGGCCAAAGAGAGAAGGAGAAAACCAAAACTAAGAATAAAAGAACAAACGAGCTTGATTAAATATCAAACGAACTCCGAAAGTTCTGAGAAAACTACGGGAGACATATTTCAAATTTGAAAACAACTCAAACTCAAGTTGCATTAACTCAAATTAACTCCGGTCCAATTTGTGAAATTACAATTAGCTTTAATTAATTAGAGAATAAATAACGAAATTTTCTGGCTCTGATTTTTAAATAAAAGATTTTGAAAAGCTCTAAAAAATCAGGATGTTACAACTCTACAACCCTTAAAAAGAATCTCGTCCCCGAGATTCGGGCCAACTATAGAATGGGTTTAGGAAAACCTATCTATGAACCTTCTCGCTTCATGATAGCTTCGCCTTCTGTGCTGTTGATGGTCTTGATCTTCGGGTGGCGTCAACTCTTTCAAAATTTGATTATCTTCAAGGAAGCTCTGTTCTGTCTTGGATCTTGTACTTCGTGAGCGCTTGTAAAGTTGATACAGTTGATACCACCTTGGTGATACCACTCCAGTCCTGGCGCATAGCTCTTCGTGCTTCACCAATGATCTTCAGATCTTTCTTTTCTTGAGTGTCTGTAACATTCTTCGGTTACATCATGCTATGTGCAGCGGTCCATATATTATAAACTTAATGTACAAACTTGAAGAACAACATAAAGTCTTACAAACTCATTCCCAAAAGTACGGGGAATTTAAAACCGTTATCAGTTGGTTACAGCAAAAGCCTTATCTACAACTCTCGACTCGCACGACCTTTACTTCTACTCAATAGCGTTCTTGTCTCGGTACTCGATGTAGTAGTCGATGCCCTCATCTTCCTTCATCGGTGCCTGCTCTTTAGGGGTTTCTTCATTGACCTCGACATATACTACCTCTGTCTCCGCCGTCGGCTCACAGTCTAATCTAAGGAATTTGAATAGAGGGATGAGTACAAAAGGTACTCAACAATTCCAGGAATAGCAATAGGTTTTTGATGCACTATCTACTGAGAACAACAATGCTCTCCAAAAGCAATGCAATTTTGTATGGTTAGAGAGTCAGATTTTAATTTAAGAGACTATGATCTCATGCCTTACAGGCTGCTAGGATCCCCGATGGATCCCTTTCCTGCCGCGTTCGCAGTTCCAACTAGGAATATGGAGTGACTAAGCCACACTTTCTTACACTCTGCAGAGGTGCGCAACTATACCCACAAACGACCAATAGTCGTGGCATTCATGTCATCACATGCACAACCAGACCATAAGATCACAGAGCTGTTTCACCACCCGCTCAGTTATACTCCGCGCCGTAGTCTGCATAGTAGGCCAGGACTACCAATCTCACGTTGATACTCCAGATCTAATGTATTGTTGTAGCACACATGGCTACACCACCTTCCCAACAGTTAATACTTCAGATCCAACTATTGAGGTCTTCCTTTCCCAGGGGATTATGACATATGGCAAAGGTACTTTAGCTCAGCCCCGCCTATACAAGGTATGTGGTATGCGCGATCACTACGACGCATAAGCACAATCGATCATTTGTTCTTTTAACCTTATATGAACAACCATGTGATGAAATGCACCTTCTAATGTGCCCCTGGCACCTTTCCAGGATTTCACCACCCACCATGATCACGCCCAAAAATCGGCAATCAACAATTCAACAATTGATTCACTTTAGAAATTAGGTTTTCATTTTGTGCATGTTATAGACAAGAAGGAAAGTTTTGCAAATTATTCTCAACGGATATGAACAAGAAACTGGACTCATCTGGTAATGAATAAGTAGTGGAGTTTGACTGGTCTACTTGCTGGACTCCGACTTCTGAAAAAAAGCAATATATAGTCTAATAAGGACTAATCTAGTGAAATTGCAAGTATGAATGCAAATGACATGGCATGGTATGCATGAGAAGAATGTATGTGCATTAAAATTGCTCTAATGACTTTAGACATAAATCTCTTAGACATTCTTGGAAGATTTAGAATTACTTAAAGAAATAACCAAGATTTAGTTATTTTTAAGGGTCACATAACAACATTAACCAATCCAATATTGGATTTTCTTTACTTGAAGTTTGATATTTTTACTCAATCTTCTCTTAATTGATTTAAGAAATTAAGTAAAGATCTTAAGAAACAAACTAAGGGTTTAACTGCTTTAGAGAACAATAACAGATTTCTTCAATTTAGAATAATTTACAATTTTAGATAGCCCTAACTTGAAATTATTCTAATTTAAGGAATTACTCCAAAATTTTAACTTACTTTTCGATAAGTATATACCTATACATCCATTTTTTTCTGCATTCCTCTTTTGGAAAGAAAAAGGAAAAGAATAACCTAATTTGACTCCATTTCCTGTTATAATGAAAACAGTGGAAATCATTTTTTAATCTCTATCTTTTCTTTTTCTTTTTCTCTTTCTTTTTCTCTCTTTTTTTTAAAGAAAAAGGTGTTTCTTTTTTGGCCGGCCTGCCAGCCCTTGGCCTCCTGCCTCACACATGCCGCCGCCGCCGCCTGAGCTCACCCCGGTCCGTCACCGCCTCGGCTTTTGCCTCCTCCGCCGCTCCCCGCGGCCTCTCTCTCCCGCCTACTCGACTCAACACCTCCTCATTTCGCCCCCTTGGTCCCGTCCGACACCGGTGTCCTCTCGGTCGCTAGCCTAGGCTAGGGCTCAGCCCCGCTAGCCTCACTTGGTTTGCCGCCTCCCCGATGCCGCTTCTCTTGGATGCCCCATCGCCGCCCCGAACCAAGGGTTCGGGTCCTCGTCCGCCTCGGATGCTTTGCCTCGGCATCACAGCCCCGCCACCGGTGCTCCGTCAGCCCAGCTCCCGCTGGTGGCGCGCCGTTGTGCTTGGTGCCGTCAGCCTCTTCCATCGGTAAGCATTTTCCCAAGCCCCTCCTTCCTCTTCTACTTTGTTTTATTCTGTTCTAGGGTTCTTCTCCAAGAGTGATTCGATTCATGCCTAATAATTGGAAATTCTAAATGTTCAAGTTCTTGATGTATGAGATTTTTGGTCTGTTTCTATACTGTATTAAGAATAGATGTTACTTTGCTTGATTCTCAGCTCGAACACTAATATGCTGTATACTGCTTTAGTTAATGTTGCTGGTTGGTGAAATTGGCTATTGTTGCTTTACCTATGCTCGTGTCTATGATTGTTTGCTCAATATGGCTTGATTTTTGCCATGCAGTTGCTCTAATGCATGTATATAGTTACACTTAGCGGCTGTGAACACATTCTTATGATGCTAATTGAGCTAACTGGACAATTTAGGAATTGATGAGAACAAAACTACACTTGATTTTTAGGTGACTACTGATGGTGCTTATCTGAGAATGGAATAGGGCTTGGTACAAATTCTGTTCTGATAAAACAGATACTAGCTTAATTTTTTAGTTGTTCTCTGTTTTCTCCATCTCCCATATATCTAAGTCAGTTTGTTTAACTGAGAAGAATAGAACTATACTTGATCCTAGCTAGATATCTATGACTAGCTTTTAAATTTCAATACATATATATATGTGTTCATATATTGATTGATGAGAGCAGATATCACACTACCATCGCCTATTCGTTGCCTTAATTTATTACGATGATTTCTCGGAGAAAGGATTTGAGAAAGGTAATAAGAATAGAAAATCTAATAAGAACAGATTACTACCAATTGATGCCTAAAGAGAACCCTATGACGAAACCATATCTGAGGGTCCTAAATACCATATCGAACTCCTACATTGGGGTATGGTATCTTGGATGAATTGTTACCTTGTTTCAAATCTGAACAAGGTCAAGGTTTGGCTTCCTAGGTTTTGTTGGCTTCTCTTCTAGACCTGTTGGTGGATTCTCCTCTCCTGGATACTTCTTAGTCCTTGTTTCCTGATGGCCTTCTCCTCCTAGGTGCACCTTGTTGTTCTTGGTGTTCTTGAGGTCTTGGTTTCCATGGGGCTCACCTCCTGGTTGCTCAAGTGGTTGGCTACTATGGTGGTTCTACTCAGCCGCCTTGGTACTATACCTATTGAGCCATTTTTGGCCACCTCATGCTGCCTTACTCTCCTGGTGGCACTCCCGAATGACCACTATGCTTATCACTTGAGCTTGGTTGCCTTCTCGATTAACAAATCTGACTTGGGTCAAAATTTGATGCCTGTTGGATAACTCTTTGGTGGATAATTTTTTATCTAGTTTTAAAAAAAATTCCCAAAGGGATGAAAACTAATGGAGGCAATGTAGTATAGGAAAAATAAAAATATTTTATCTTCTCGCCTCTCTTTTCCATATACGTATATACATATGTAGATTTTTCCAACAAGGGTCTTAGCCACGTGGCCCTCGGACATTTTCAAAAATAAAATTATTTTTGCAAAACTATTTTTGAAACTAAAAACTAATTAGGTCCACCTCGGCACTACTTTGCCCCCGTAACTAAACCTGTGGACGTTAGCGGAACTGTGCCGGTGGAACTATTTGTATTTCAAAAATATTCTTTTCAAAAATCTTTGCCTCCTACAGCAACAGCGTAATCCCAACGGTCTCAAGTGTATATACTCAACGACTTCGAGTGTCGCCAACATTTCCAAAGATTCCCCCCTCCGACTTTTGGTGCTTTGCTACAGCTCAAAGACTTGAAGATTAGGGTTAGCATTTATGTACAAGTAGAACATTTCATGTACTTTTATTCTCTTCTTCTTTACTTATTCTTGTAACAATGTTGTACTAATACATTTGTAATATTCTTTCATTAATAAAGTTTCGATGCTAATTGTTTTTGAGTGTGTACGAATGATGAATGCCATGAACAATGCGAATGCACAACAATTCCCCCTCTCAACCTAGCTCTCGACGTTTCTCAACAGAATCGGGTCAACTCAACAACACGAGTTGACCTGACTTCCACCTCACGCCTTCTTCGACTAACTCAAAAATTAGGGTTCTCACAATAGGAGTGCCAGATGTTTGGATCGGAAGTTCCAATCTACAACTTCCGAAGTAAAAGTATCGGATATTCTAAACCTGGCAAAAACAGCTGATAGTTGCTCGAACAAATGCATATAGATTTTGATATACTCAGTGGAATTGAGTGAAATTTTGCACGGTGGTAGAAAAAAGGATTACAGAGCAATTCCAATTGGAATCTTGTCAAAATATTGCATGTTCTAAGAGTAATCCTTGATTTACTACCAGCTATACTAAACCAAGCAATGAAAAGGGCACGACGAAGATTGCGAGGGTTCAAAATCTGTTGGTTCCTATGTGCTTCTGAGAAATTTTGATGTGAAATCAATATGAAATCATCTCACATGTCCTAGCAACCTATTCCAAATCACAAAACATCAAATTAAGCCCTCTAGAAGAACGAAACCCAAAAACACTAAAACTGGCCTTTTCTCCAACAAAAACTCGAAATAGAGATGGGGATGAGAAATTGTTTTGGTATGCTAGGGTCAGATCAGTTTGGAGATGATCTTCCCATAACTTGCCATACCCAAGAGAAATCAGGAGAGAGGACAAGAAAACAAAAATCAAAGGAGCTCGAGAAAGGGAAAACTCAAGAACACATAGTGATTTGGGAAAATCATTTTGTATTGCATTTTCTTGAGTTTGCTTGGTGTTTACAAGTCTCTCATGACTAGTGCAAAGATCTCTTGAGCAGCTCTCACAAAAGGATTGAGGGTTAACTAACCCTTCATCTCCTATTTATAGTGGAAGGGGCATACCAGTCTCCACTTGGGCCTAAAAGCCCACCTAAGAGCATAGGGCATTTAGCACGCATCCAAAAACATCTAAGAAACCTATCCACCCTTAAACCTTCCTAGCACCACAAGACTAACCCTAAACCGCATCCTTGGCCGCTACCATGATTTCTTTGGTTTTGCTTCAGTGGTTTCCGCACTTTTACCAAAGTGCGCTCGCATTAACTAGGACATCATGCCTTGCCTCTAAATTTTTCCTTGTCCACTAGCTAAGTGACCACCTCGGACTGCATGATGCCGTCGCCACCTCCAACCGCATCTTCGTCCACCAAGCTTCATGCTGATTACGTGACCAAACCATCATCGCACCCATCACACCTTCACATCAGTAGACAAGCAAACAAGTTGCAAGCACAAGTTTTCCACTTGACCCAAGATAGTCGAGAAAAACAATTCCATCAATTTTTTCATGACACAAATTAAGCAAACTCGAATTCATCAATCAAATTCATACAACCTTAAATCTAACTCCAACATCACAAAATATGGTAAAATTCTCATCACAAATAGTGTCAAGGTCATCACATGACTCACAGAGAACACAACATGAAAATCAAGAAAACCCCTAAATACAAATAATGGGTAGATCAAAGATCTATTAAGCAGAGGGATTTTCCAATGTTGGAATCTCTACAATTTATGTATTAGTTCAATATGATACTTTTGGGCCTCTAAAGTTTTTTCCATATTTTCGTATCACCTACTTACAATTCAAACAAAGATTTGGGTCAAATCAGAATTCCAATATTTATAGAAGAAATTACTAAATAAAGTGGCCTTGGAAATATTTTTATATGGTTCTAAATATTCAAATATCTGATGCTTATTTGGTTTGAATTAAAAATTCAAAATTCAAAATAGAGAACAAAAATAAAAAGAGAAAGAGAAAAGAAAACTAAACATCGGCCTGGGTTGAAACCAGCCTGCATAGCTGGCCCAGCCCAGGGGGACGCGTCGTGCCTGCTAGCGCGATGAGACGATGACAGGCGGGAGCCGCTTGTCAGGTCCATTGTCTTCCCTAGCATATGTCACGTCAGCTCGAGCCAGGATGCCAGTAGGTGTGTGGCGATGCGCAAGTCCTCTAGGACCATTGTCACAGTGACTCATGCACCAAGGGCAACGAATCACACCTCGGCCCGAATCCCGGTTGTTCGTCCTCTTCTAGATCACAACTGCCACCACTGCCCTTATGGTCTTTTGACTGTGCAGATAGAATTGGCGTGCTCTTCTCTTCCCTACCATGCAAGTCTTACCCTTTCTCTCTCCCTTATTTACTTGGAACGCGAGCGACTTCCTAAGTGTCGCCATGAGAACCTCACCATCGATGACATAGCCAGGAGCCTCCCGTCGACTTACCACCGCATTAGAAAGGATCACCATCATCCACAACATTTCTCTACTCAAGGACATGGACTGAGGCTCCGTGAATCGACAGATCCACGATCATCCTCTTTCTCTCTGACCGATCACTGCCACCAACCTCGCCGAGCTTCTTTGGTGAACCCTTGTCGTTTTCTTCCGATCCCATTTCTCTCTAGCATACCCCGACCCTTCACCTCTCTTGATCAGAGTCCGGTACGCGTTTGTCTAAAACCCACCGTAGCATGAATGTGTGCCTTGTTGCCGTGCGTGCATGAGCTTGTCGGTGTTGAGCCGTTACAGATTCATTGGCCGGCAGGACCCAATGATCAAAATGGTTAAACCATTAACTGTTAGGGTTTAAACCCTCCCTGCTGTGTTGCTGACATGCAGGCCCAATCAGTTAAATAAAACAAACCGGTAAGTTAACACCCTAAGTCACTGACATGTGGACCCAACCCTTTAAATATGTGCTAAATTAAACTTAAGTGACTTTGAGTCATTGACATGTCAGTCTAGTGGCCACTTTGACTGGTCAGAGACGACATGTTCTCCGCTGACCTCTAACCCCACCTTTCATTGATTGTAGCAAGATAACAGTGAGTATTAAAAGTATTCTCTGTTTTCTGAAATGGAAATGAATTACCTAAAATTCTAGAAAACCATTTTAAATGGTTTTAATTTTAGAAAAATCATAAGTAATTCATATTAAGTCAGAACAATATAATTAAAATACCAAATTGGTCAGATAAATGAGTACTATTTAATTATGGCATTTTCATGCATGTTTCCATAGCGAGAAAATTTAAAATTATTTAAAAATATAATTTAGTTGTTTACCTCTCGTCTTTGATTCTTCGGAGTGTGATATCTTAAGCATTCAAACTTTGATTAACTTAATTCCACTTGCATTAGTCTTTATTTTGAGAGTACTATGACATGCCATGCATTTCATGTCATAATCATGCTGATGATATTTCAATAGTAGTCATTGTTGTTATATCATATTTTTTTTATATTTCTACTTCTTCTCGATTGCACCAAAAAGTCATGACGTAGGTGACCTCGACTACAAGCAGTGCCCTGTTCCCGAGCAAAAAGGAAAGTAGCCCCCTTCTTTGATAATGTTGATATCACCTATTATTTAAAAACATACAATTTTGTTCAACTCAATATTGCATGCGTTCAACTTCTACTTCATATTCTTTGCATGGAACTACCTTGTAATCTAAATGTCATATTGCATGCTTAGCCATGCTTAGACTTGTCAAGTCATGATCCTTCGAATAGTCTGATGAATCAATTTATCTTGGGTTGGTTACATGTGATGCTATTTAGAGACTATTGGGAAGTAATTAAAGAACTTGACTAATAATCATCATTAGGCTTAGACGAGAGGCCATGGTTGGGAGGATAGTGGGTTGTCTCATCTTTTTGGAAGGCTAGTTTTTGATGTAAATTTACCCAGAATTTGTGTACTTCTACACAGGTGGTATAATGAAACCACTTATGACTAAATAATTTGTCTAGGCTTAGTATATGAGCTGCCTTAGTTTGTAGTTTCCATTTGCAGTGTGAGTGAAAAATGATATGATTGATGTGGCATCTTAATATAAGGTTGGGATAGACACATAGTCTTGGGAAGGTTGGAGATGTTTTGCCACCCACAACTTATGGGACCGTGTCAAAGTTGACGACAGGACTAGTGTACACAGAGTAGCCCATAGGGGTGGCTCAAAAGCATTGTAATAGTCGTGTCCGATCACCCTCTGCCGATGCACCTATTGAAGTGTACTAATTGCATGGCATTAGGAGTCGATCAATATGTGTAGGTAAAGATGTAAACTCCTATATGGTTGGAACTATTCGAATAGCCGCGTCTGCAGTTATGGACAACTTGCTGATTACACGTGTTGAATTAGACAACTTCAACTTTACTCTAAAACTGTCAACTTTAGTTTAGAGAAATAGGTGACTACTTCCGCATAGGTGGTCGAGAAATAGTCGTTTTGGTTGTAAATTCATGATGATAGAAGTAATAGAGTAGTTTTGGGAGAGCGCTCACTTATCCTCTTATAACTTGATCTAGTAGTCGCTTTTCATCTACTTAGAGTAATATCAAACAAAAACTTGGCTTTATGCAAATGAACTCACATATAACCCTTGTTGATACAAATTGCATCTATTACTATTTCCATGTAAGTCTTGCGCAATACTCATATATGTTTTGCAAATATCATCCCTTTTGTGGATGATTTATTTATAGAGATCAATGCTAACAACAAGTGGTTGTTGGGGATCTCAAACAGTGGTCCTGCCTAGGGTTTGGCAACCTATTTGTTTTGTTCTACTGCCACTTTTGGCTTCACTATTTTGTGTTTTTCTAAGCTATTTATAAACTTTCTGCTATACGTTTGAGATTTGGTCATGTGACCACTTGTGTGAATAAGTTGTTAAATTTACTCTATTAAGAGCTACATGTATTATTGTAGTTTCTATTGTAGAGTTACTGTTATGATACCTATTTTTTCCAACTTACCTCATGTGCCATGGTGTATGATTGTATAGCACATGGATATGTAGGGTTTCAAGATTCATAACATAGAATTGTCAAGTGTGATCACCACTATGAAGCAACTCTTTCACTAAGAGCCTAGGAACTATATCACCCTACTCCAGCTGTGCATTAAGTTGCTAGGACGAGTTCAGGGTTGATGTTCCTACTCAGTAAGAAAAGAGTGAGGAGGCTATATCACTCTACTCAAGCTGATGCATTCAGTTAAGGGCTTGAGGTCGAGCTTGATGTCTCAGACTATTTGAGGCCATCTCACTCTACTCTTATCAAGGTATTGATATCTTGATAGTTGAGGTCCGGGTTGACATCTTGACTTATGTGATGATTCCATTTCAGGTTTTATATTTTAAATTTTGGATCTCGACAGTGTTTCTATCAGAGCAGGACCATCTGTAGGATAACCTTGACCTTGGTCATTGTTTTGGTTTAGTGTTATGAAAAACTAAGTTAAACTTAAAAAGAGTTGAGAAAAGCGTAAGTAAGATCTCTGTTTACTCCTTATCCCCTTGAATCTTAGTTCTAATCTCTTACCTTCTCGATTGATTGTGAAAAGATTTGCTACTTTCCTATTTAACTCAAAAGTTAAGCATCTAATGGTTTTGTGTTTCTTATCATCCCCCTCATCTCAACTCTTATTCCTTCCTATTTTAGATGTCTCATGGGCAGATCACTCATTTAACATAGTATATTGATATGCCAAGCTTTCCTAAGATCTTTGCTCACATCCTCGTGAACAATTGCTACCGATGGATGCTTGAGTACACTATCTATGAGACCTTCCAGGACTTTAATATGACACTGTACTTATCTATGGTGTGCATTCACCCATATCATGAGCAAGACACTTTCCCTATGCATATCTGCTATGGAAATGCAACGACTATGGACATGGTTATATAGGAGGCAGCCTACTATGCTCTAACTCGCCTAAGGTATGGGTTACATCTGTTGTCACTGTCTGCATACTGCACTTTTCTGGCTATCCCTCCGGGTGACCAGCAGGTCAACTATGCCATTAACCCGGATATGGATGGCAAGGATAACCCAGAGATCCTCTGACAGGCATAGTTGACGCACAATATTTTCGATATTTAACCCTTGAAATTCTCATAAAAGGCAAGGTATCGTGGTCTTTTTATATAAATAAGCATTTATACTAACATATTTCCACAAGTTTTTGTGCACCAACTTGTTATGAAGGAAACAAATATTTTCTCTCGAAAACATCAAAAATATAATAAAGAAGATAATCATCATCTGGAGGAACTTTTCTGGACCCATCAATCACCATCAAAGGTCATCTGCGAAGCTTCATTGATCCATTGCTGGACGCTGGGAAAAGGGGGCCGTCAATAATATCAGCTGGCCCTAACCTCCAGGTCATCAGCTCTGACCACTAGGTCAGCCGGCCAAAAAAATCCCCCGGGGACTTACCTGGTCGCCCGAGGGATTCCGTGCGCGCCAAGATACCCCGGGGGCCACATCGTAGTCCTTCGCGCCATTTGGGGACTGAGCTCCACCGTTGATCAATGATCGGCTAGGCCCAGGCTCCAGACTAAGTCGGCCGGCCCACCAACTTAACCTAGGTAGGCCGTCCCTACCACAGGAGATGCCACGTGAAGGAGGTCGACCAGCCTATAAAAGCCTACCCTCCACTCCTCCACCCAATCACTAGTCACCATATCCTCTCCTCTTCAAGGTGGCACTCACATGTAGCTCTAGTAGAGTAGTGTAAGCGACACTAGAGTTGCAACGTAGCTAGGAGGAATAGTAGATCGGGAGAGAGCGAGAGTGAGAGAGGGATGAAGGAGAAAGTCATTCTCTGAGGAGGCCGGCCTATTGGTACTTCTCCATATGTCTTCGAGGATTTTCGTCCACTCTATGGAATAGAAGTCCATTTCTCCTTTATGTCGGTAATCCTAATATGCGTTCCTTAAATTCCACATTTATTATTTTGGTTCGAGCTATTTATCATTGGATGTTTCTAGCTGTACATAATATCAACTAGAGGTGACGATCATAGTCGGTAGTGAGTTCTTACTTAAGTGTGGTGCTTAGGTTCGTAAGTCCTTTTTAAGTGCATGTGTGAGATTTCAATTTGGTGATGGACAGTGACACTAGGAGTAATTCCCTTAGGTGAAAACTGTGGCGTGCTCACATCATTAGTGGGAGGCAGATTCCAAGTTTACGTAAAGCTTAGGACTTGATCATTCCCTATTGGAACCGTACCTACCTACCATTAGACTCCGGCTAGCTAGCTACCTAGTACATGTTATCCATGAGTGTCGGCCAACCTCTCTTATCTAGTGATCACATCCTTCTTATTATCCACTTATAAAAGAACCTTCCCATCTTAGTAATGGAAAGTCAGATAAATATTCACGTGCATTGATAATCTGATATCTCTACTCAAACCATTTGCTTCCCATGGTTTCGGTAAACCCTGGAATACTCCAAGGTGAAGTGCTACAACCGCTTTTCCTTGTGCTTGCGGATATCTACTATCTATTCCAGACCTAACCAATGGTTTCCTCTGGCTTTTGCTCGAAGTTTATGATTTTGGAACAGAGTTCCTAGATTTTACTCATGGGAAAGAAATTCAAGCAGAATTTTTCATAAAGTAAACCCCAATCTCCATTTAGTTCTTTAACCATGGTATAATACTAACTTCTAGCATTGTCGAAGAGCGAGAAGGAAAAAAGTTTCCATCTTAGTTCTTCAGGCGAAACACCTTTCATGCTAATTGTAGCACATTGTTCCAAAAGGAGGGTCATATGAGTGTACGGGTTTTCGAAGGGTTCTCTAGAAAACTTTTGTTATTCGATTATGGTGATTAGATCAGGACGGAGCTTGAAGTCTTCCGTCACTAGAAAAGGAGGTGGTGGCTCTGCATGAAGAGCCTTTAGTGCCAAAAAAGTGGAAAGTGGAATATCTTGTGTATTCATTGTGAGATAAAAAAAGGAAAGAGGTAGCATAGAATGGGTTCAGTGAAGAAACGAATGCCATTCCTCGGCAACGGCGCTAGAAATGCTTGTTGGCTATTCTTATGGCTTGTAGATATTGCATATCCACAAGTGCATAGAAAAGCTATTGTAGCACTTCACCTTGGAGTATTCCAGGGTATTGTATCCACCGAGTAATGTGAAGGTTCACTCCATCAAATGGGAGATTTTCTATGCTATAGATTGGGGAACAAGATGAAAAGGGAAGTAGGTAAGGTTCTAGTAGGGAAGGATCGAGTAGATGGTCTCCATATGTCTCAGGTTCTATTTTGACTTACATAACCTAGTCCTGAGCTTTACCTAAACTTGGGATCTGCCTCCCACTAACACTGTGAGCATGCCATGGTATCACCTAAGGGAATTACTCCTAGTGTCACTGTCCATCACCAAATCGAAATCTCACACAAGAACTTAGTCCTTCTAGGGAACTACGAAGCTAAGCTCCACGCTTAAGTTAGAACCTGCTACCGACTACGAACATCACCTCTTGTAGATACCACGTACGGCTAGTAATGCCTAAAGATAAATAGCTTAAACCAGAATAATAAATATGAAATTTAAAGAAACGATATTGGGATTAGCAACAGAAAGGAGAAATGTACTTTTATTCAATAGAGTGGATGAACATTCTCAAAGACATCTGCAGAAGTACCAACAGGACGGCCTCCTTAGAGAATTACTTCTCCTTCATCTCACTCTCTCTCTTTTCCTCTCCCTACATTGGAACACCCTACCCTAGCAAGGTCATACTAGACTTGGGAACAAAACAAGTGATGAAGTATTGCTTTGGAAGACCTCATCTCTGTTGCTACCAATGGAGAGTTCGAGGGGGTATAAATAGGAGGGCCGTCGACCTAGGTGGGGTTGGCTGATCCTACGTGTTAGCTGCGGAGTGAGGGTCGGCTGGTCCTGTTGAAAGGGTTGGTAGCCTTCATCCCTTCATGCAGCGGCCGACGACTCTAATTGGTCTTGGATGGCATGAAGGAATCGGTCTCCCTCCCAATGTTCTGCCATGACCGGGAATGCTTCTTGGCATGCAAGTAGGACAATCAGCTGGCCTTGTGATTTTCATCAGACGGTCCTCATTTTCTTTTAGGAAGTTTGTCGTCCGGTGTAAGGTGGTGGAGTGTAGACGGTTGAGTTGATGGTGAAATTGACTAGGCTAGTAAGCCTTCTCCTCACTGGGCTAGCTAGCTAGCAGCAGGCAGGGTTGACCAGCCCAGCTAGTAGGGCCAGCCAGCCTAGCCTTTAGGTCGGCTAACCTAGGGTAGGTCATCCGGCTTAGCTTTTTGTTCGCAGTTGATCTAAAATTTGACGCACGGTATGCTCTTTGATAATTATGCCTCTTTTTGCCTCTTTTCACATGTTTTCAAGACTTTATATATACACAACACTAGAGTAGACATTAGCGAAAAAGAAGGTAGATTGCACCATTATTCATGTCATACCTTGCCTCTTATCGGGATTTTGGGGGATAAAATATTGAAAAAAAAACGTGCATCAACACTCACCACTTTGATTTTTTTGATCTTCGCTGATATTGTTGTCATTATTGGTATGGATTGGTTGTCAAACATCAAGCTTAGATTGATTGTGCAATCAAGACAATATCACTTTCACACCCCTCGGGTCAAACAGTCTGGTTTACTCCAAACTTTGTTAAATCTCACATTTCTGCCCTCGATGGTCAAACTTCTCCTGATATTCAAGATGTTTCAGTAGTTTGTTATTTTTTGGATATCTTTCCAGAAGAATTACCAGGATCACAACCTGATTGAAATGTTGAATTCATCATCAAGTTGGTTCCCAGAACCGCTCCCATCTTTCATCGTTCGTATCAGATGCCTCCAAACAAACTGGTCAAATGAAGAAACAACTACAAGAGTTGGAAGAAAAATGTTTCATCCCACCTAGCTCATCACCTTGGGGATGCCCATCTTTCTTCATGGAGAAGAAGGACAAAAGCCTCCAGATGTGTGTGGACTATCACCTCTTAATGTGGTGAAAAAACAATATCCACTTCCTCAAATTGATGATCTCTTTGATCAAATGATGGGAGCCACCGTCTTTTCCAAAGTAATTTGAGGTTGGGCAAACATCAAATCAAAATCCGACCTGAAGACATTCCTAAAATGGTGTTTACAACTCATTATGGATTGTATGAGTACACTGTGATGTCTTTTCGGTTGACTAATGCCCCTACCACGCTGATGAGATTAATGAATTCCATCTACATGGAATATCTACACCGGTTTGTCGTTATCTTCATTGATGACATTCTTATATTTTTCAAGACTAAAGAGGATTATACTTAACATTCGAACCTGGTCCTAGAGAAACTTCATGAACATCAACTCTATGCTAAGTTTACCAAGTGTGAATTTGGGCTACAAGAAGTTGCTTTCCTAGGCCACGTGCTATTGGCGGAAGGTGTCGCCATGGATCCTAGCAAAGTAAAGGATGTCTTCAATTGGAAACAACCCAAGTCGGTCACGCAAGTATGGAGTTTTCTTCATCTAGTAGGATACTACGCCGATTTATCGAGAATTTCTCCAAACATATCAAACCATTGACTGAACTACTCAAGAAAGAAATTAAGTTTGAGTGAACATCCAGATGGAAAGAAAGCTTCCAAGAGCTGAAATACAAGTTGACCACTGCTCTCTTGTTTGTCCTCCTGAAAATTCACAAAACCTTCTACATCTTTTGTGATGCTTCTCACATAGGCATGGGCTGTGTATTTATGCAAGTAGGTCATGTAGTGGCTTATGCTTTTCGTCAGCTGAGACCACATAAATCCAACTACCCAACACATGACCTTTAGCTTGCTATGGTGGTTCATGCCTTGAAGATTTGGTGGCATTTCCTCATCAGTAATCGCTATGAGTTATATTCAGACCACCAAAGTTCGAAGTATCTCTCAACCCAATCAGACCTAAATCTCAGGCAACGAACATGGTTGGAATTGATTAAAGATTATGATGTAGGCTTTCACTACCAACTTGGTAAGGCTAATGTTGTGGTAGAGGCCCTTAGTCAAAAGCCCTACTATAATAATCTTATGATCCAAGAACAACAACCACTCCTTCATGAGAAATTTGCACAACTTAATCTTGAAGTTGTTCAACATGGTTTCCTTAATACCCTTGAAATCCAATCCTCCTTAGAAGATCAACTCAAAGCTACCCAAAAGCAAGATGATGGTATTCGTAAAATCAAAGAGATCGTTTCTAGCGGAGTTGCTCAATTTTTCTCGATTGATGAGCAAGGCGTCGTTTATGTTGGCAAGCATCTTGTTGTGCCAAAGAAACAAAAACTTCAAGAACTAATCCTTCGTGAAGCTCATACTCTCCTTTGTCTATTCATGCAGGAAGTACGAAGACGTACCAAGATCTCCGGCAAAGATTGGGATCCGACAAAAAGAGAGATCGCACGCTTCATTGCCGAGTGCGATGTGTGTCGTCATGTTAAAGTTGAACACCACAGGCCCGGCAACACTCTTTAAACCTTCCCTATCCCTAAGTGGAAATGGGATGAAATTGGGATGATTTCATCAGTGGCCTCCCAAAGACTCGGAAAGGAAATAATATCATATGGGTGGTCATTGATCGGCTATCCAAAGTAGCGCATTTCCTACTTGTCCAAGAGACAATCACAGCCAGTCAGCTAGCCGAACTCTATATATTCAAATAGTATCTCTCCCCGAGATCCCTAAATGGATAATCTCTGACCCTGGTAGTTTCCACCTCTAGGTTTTGGGAGAGTTTTCAAGAAACCATGGGAAGTTATCTTTCCTTTAGTACTGATTATCATCCCTAAAAGAGCGGACAAACTAAAAGAGTCAACCAAGTCCTCGAAGACATGCTTAGAGCTTTTGTTATATCTTTTGGCACCAATTAGGAAAAGTGCCTTCCTTTTGCTAAATTCTCTTATAACTGCAGTTTTTAATCAGGCCAAGGTATGTCTCCTTTCAAAGTCCTTTAGGGAAGAAAGTGTCAAACCTCACTCAATTGGTTTGAAACCATGGATTAACCTAGAGCATTTGCGAACCGCTTAATCTCGTCAGAAGAGCTACTGTAATCTTTATCGTCAAGATATACACTTTGAACTAAATGAAAAAGTCTATCTTCAAGTCACTCCTTTCAAGGGTGTTTATCGATTTGGTATCAAAGGCAAGTAGGCACCTCATTACATTGGTCCCTTTTGCATTCTTTCAAAATGACGTGAAGTTGCTTATCAGTTGGAACCACCATCTCTTTCCAACATCCAAGATGCCTTGCAACTTTCTCAATTATGAAGATGTTTTCGAGATCCAATTCTAGAATCAACAGTTGATACCCTTGACCTCCAAGAAAATCTCTCTTATCGAGAATATCCCATTCACATCCTTGATGAAGCTGAACGGACAACACGAAGGTGCAACATCAAGTTCCTCAAAGTTTAGTGGTCTAACCACTTCGAGAAAGAAGCTATGTGCGAACATGAAGATCACCATCGATTGGCGTAACCTTCTCTCTTTTCAAGCTAATTGGAATCTCAATGTCAAGATTCTTGTAAGAGGGTAGGTGTGTAACATCCCCATTTTGCTAATATATGTAATGCATGTTAATGTGAATCATTAAAATTTCATGTCATCATTTATATTAATGTGAAATTGAGGAGAATTTAAAATTTTAGGGGATACTGAGAATACAACATGAAAAAAAGAAAAACCCTAATAGAAATAATGGTAAAATCAAAGATCTATTAAGCAGAGGTATTTTCCAATGTTGGAATCTCTTCAAAATTCATATATAAGCTCACTGTGTCATTTCTGACCCTCTAAATTTTTCCCATATTTGTGGGACAAATTTATCACATACTTGCAGTATAAACTCAAATTTGGGTCAAATCTGAATTCCATTATTTATATCAGAAATTACTAAACAAAATGGCCCTGAAAATATTTTATATGGTTCTAATATTTCCAGGAGCTTCCATTAAAGCGTTTTAGAAAATTTGAAGCTCATTTGATATGAATTCAAAAATAAAACCTAAATTCAGAAGAGAAAAAAAGAAAAAAGAGAGAACAGAAAAAAGAAAAAAGAGAAAAAGAAAACTAAACCTCAGACTAGGCCAAAACCCATGCCATAGACGGCCTAGCCCAGGGGAGCACCTACGCCCGCGCACCCGTCAGCGTGATGAGACACTGATAGAAGGGACCTGCTTGTCAGGTCCATCGTCTTCCCCAGCTCGTGCAGCAGCTGTTTTCCATGCGCCGACGCCACATTGGCCACATCCTGCTCGTCGGCACACTACACCACATCCTCCAAGACCATCGACGCACTGATTCATGCACCGAAGGCCCTTCTGGATCCCATGTCGGCCCGAATCCCAGCCATCCGCCCCTTCTGGATCGTGACTGCCACTGTCACCCTTATCACCTTTTGACCACATAGATAGAATCACCGTGCTCTCCTCTTCCTGACCAAGCAAGTCTTACCCTTTCTCTGTCCCTCATTTACTTGGAACATGAGTGATTTCTCAAGCGCCACCGTGAGCGCCTCACCATCGACAACGTAGCCAGAAGCCTCCGCTTATTGTACTTAGATGAGAGGTCATGGTCAGAAAAATGGTTGTCTCATCTTCCCAAGATTCGCATAATTCTACACAGATGGTATAATGGAACCACTCACGACTAAATAATTTGTCTAGGCTTAATATATGAGTTGTTTTAGTTCACAATTTTTATTTGCGGTGTGAGTGAAAATGATATAACATGATGTGGCATATTAATATAAGGGTAGGGTGGACACACAGTCTTGTGAAGGTTGGCGATGTTCCACCATCCACTACTTAAGGGACCATGTTGAAGTTAACAGCCGAACTGGTGTACACAGACTGGCTCGTAGGAGTGGCTCATAACTAAATAGAAAGCATTGTAATGGTCATCCTTGATCATCCTCTTCTGGTACACCTTGTGAATTGTATTACGTGTAGGTAAAGATGTACACCCATGTAGGGTTAAAACTATTAGAATAGCTGCATCTGTAGTTATGGATAACTTGGTGATTACCTGCATTGAATTAGACCACTTCAACTTTATTCTAAAACTGTCAACTTTAGTTTAGAAAAATAAGTGACTACTTCCTCATAGGTGGTCGAGAAAGAGTCATTTTGGTCATAAGTTTATGATGACAGAAGTAATAGAGTAGTTTTGGGAGAGCGCTCACTTATCCTCTTATAACTTGATCCAGTAGTCGCTTTTCATCTACAAAAAATCCTTGTTGATATAAATTGTATCTATTACTATTTCTAGGTAAATCTTGCATAATACTTTGTATTCATCTTGGAAAAGTTGATATTTTGTGTAGAGGAGATTATCCCTTTCTATGATTTTTTTTATAGAGATCGACGCAACGACGAGTAGTCGCTAGGGATCCCAAGCAGTGGTCCTACCTAGGGTTTGACAGCCTGTTTGCTTTGTTCTGCTGTCACTTTTGGCTTCACTACTTCATGGTTCCTAAGCCACTTGTGAACTTTTTGCTATGTGTTTGAGATTTGTTCATGTGAAGGATGAAGACCGATTTAGATCCTCTAAAAGTGCCATTCGGGAAGACCCTTTTCACAAACCTATCCCCCCTCCTCTAGTCTGCATTTCTTTTTCTCCTTTTGAAGGAACTTGTTCGAATAAGTTGTTAAACTTACTCAATTAATAACTACATGTATTATTGCAGTTTCTGTTATATAGTTACTATTGTGATAACTGTTTGTACTAACATACCTCATGTGCCATGCATGTATGATTATAAAGTACATGAAAAATGTAGGGTTTCAAGATTCATAATATAGAATTATCAAGTGTGATCATCACTATGAAGCGACGCTTTCGCTAAAAGCTTGGGAACTATATCATCCTACTCTAGCCGTGCATTAAGTTGTCACAATGAGTTCAGGGTTAATGCTCCAGCTCAGTAAGAAAAGAATGAGGAGACTATCACTCTACTCAAGCTAATGGATTCAATTGACGACTTGAGGTCGGGGTGACGTTTGGGCAATTAGAGGCCATATCACTCCACTCCATCCAGGTTTTTTTTTCTCGATGGTTGAGGTTGGGGTTGACGTCTTGACTTACGTGACGATTCCATTTGAGGTTTTATACCACCCAGTCCACCGCCATCTCGTTAAGAAAGGAAGTTGAAAAGAAGAAATGATTAATTAGAACCCAACATCACATAAATAAGCAAGCGAACACACTAGTGGACATAGCCACCTCCTTCAATGATGCATGGGAAGCAGAAGGCGTGAGGAATCCCTAATCCGTCCTTCATGCATGGCCTCATCATGAAGCATTTGCCATGATCATTGCCTCTGTCACGTCCCTAGAACTTCACTCATGACTCACCCCCTTGATCTTGTTGATCTTCTCACTCTCCTCATGAGTCATTTTTATCCAAGTGGCATCTTCAAGACCAGCCTCTTCCGCTTTGGATGCCTCTAAAATGTCTCGTGATGCCCTATCACGAGAACAGTCCCTAGACTTGCTCTACGACTTGCCCGCCATCTCGAACAAGTAGGAAAAACCATCACGACTTATCTCACCTATCCAAGTGAACACAAGTAGAGGTGTCAGCGCACTCATACCCGTGCAACCCTAAAAATTGCGCATCTGTGGGAGAAAATTCTCAAACTGATGCGCCAGAAAGGCGAAGTATAGCCACTTCCGGTCCAAACGGCAAAAGGCCCACACACAAAGTACCCCCACACAAGCATCGGCCCAAACGATCCGTGCGTGCAACAAGCCACCCACATGCCCCTCCAATTGGGGCCTGGTAAAGCCCGTAAGATCAATGACTCACCTAAGGCCTGCCGCGCCAATGATGATCCGGCGGGCACCAGCCCATGCACGTTCTTGCGCCGACCTATGAAAGGCACCTAGAGGACCGCCTCCCATTCGAGCTGAGAATTGGGCCAACCCACGAGAAGATCCCTGCGACTCGGTTGGCATCGTTAAGCAGACCTTGAGGAAGAAAGACTTTGAAAGGCCCGTCAAACACTAAAGTTGCGGCTCACATCCTCTATTGCGCGGGCCTAGATGTTGGCCTAATAAGGGTCATGGCTCGCCTTCAAGAAAAGAGGGGTAGGGAGAAGAAGGGCACGAAGCACTCGCTCGCCTCTGTGCCTCCCTCCTCCGCTTCGGTGATGCCCTCATGCCATGCATAGAAGAGCGCCTACGTTCGTCCTTAGAACGATGACATCACACTAGCATCATGGTGCATCCAATCACGCCCGCACGCACGATTGAGGCATCAGCACCGCTCGGGCTCCGCTGCCTCGCCACACCCCTTCTTGTTGCTCTAGACGGGGTCCTCGCAAAGAGCAGCAACGCACACGTCCTCAAAACGACGACACTGCACTATCCTCACAGCATAGCAAAGCGTGCCCGCATGCAAGCTTGAGGCATCGGCACCGTTTCCGGCTCCGCCACCTTGCCACACCCCTCCTTATAGCTCCAGACGCACTACAACGCATGCCCGTGTGCCTCGCCGTGCCCTTCTCGCAACTACAGATGGGGTCATCATTGCACGTGCCAGCGCGCCCTCGAAGCGTCGGCGCTGCAGTGGTTTCATGTTGACTGTATGATGACTTTCTCAAGACCGTCGTACGTGGCCCAATTCTATTAGGATATAGCCATCAAGCTGTCGACATCCTCTTTAGTGTTGTTTCTATGATGATAAAAATACTAATAACACTTGTTTGCTCTCTAATTGCATCCATACTATTATTATTTGCTGCTTCGTAACGTCTTGATCGACCTGTCCATAATCGAATCTTTTTTATGTCTAAAATGAAAGGAACAGTGTAGCGTTGATGGATCCGTCCATTCATTTCAATATTCTTACGTAGCAATTGAAGGACTCGGGAATTTCAACTACTAGCTAGCTTGTTCAGCATCTGTGCTTCCAAACTTTGTTTTGGACAACAGTTCTGCGATTTGTACTTGAACCAAACGTATGTTGTAACATGTCTTGGTAACCGTTACCAAGTTGGTTCTACCAAACATTGTGTCTCCCTTTTTGCTCACCCACGTGTCATTCGCGTGATCAGACCTTTGCCAGCTAGGTTCCTCGTGTCCCGCATGTTGCTTATATAAATCTCCAAATTACATTTACAAGTGTATAAATCCTCACCATCACAAACCAAGTGAAATCGCTCCGAAAATGTTTATCAAAACCCAAATAGTAAATACGAATTTACTATTTTTAAATCATATGAGAAATAGTTATTTCTCAATTGACCAAGTCATACATCATCAAGTTTATAGTTGCATATTTTTTTAATGACTTTAGGTTTAAAAATGTTTAACTGTCTAGTTACACATCTCTAAAACTACAGTCACACACAATTTATAAAATGTGCAACTAGTAAATTAACCGTTGAATAAAAAATCAATGTCCAAAATCATCAATTTAGAAATACTCCGTCCAGAAATATAAAACTTATTTTGATTCGTTAAGAAAAGTCTTTAACTAACAATTATTATATTAAAATACGTTTTATGTAATACAAAATTATAATCTAAGTAAGTTGTTTGAATACGAATATAATAACATCAATAGTATGTCATATAAATCACATATCAATAGAGTAACTATTGGTTAAAGTTTTATCTCAACTAATCAAAATAGAACAATTTCTCAATCAAACTCAGAAATAAATGCACCACTAACAAATAAATCCCGTTGCTAAGATCCCGTTGCCGTCGCAATCGCGCGACCCCAACTCAGAAATAAATGCACCACTAACAAATAAATCCCGTTGCTAAGATCCCGTTGCCGTCGCAATCGCGCGACCCCTCCTCGTGCTCCACGCGTTGCTTAAATCTATCGATTATATTATATATCGCTACTCAATACTAGCTCACACGTACACTATATATATCCTCACCATCTAGTAATAATTAATACGGGACTACACAGACCGAGAGAAGCACACGTATCACAGAGAGGGAGAGAGCAATGGCTCAGACGCAGACTCAAGTAGATCTAGAGTCTGGCTCCGAGCTGCTGCAGGCGCAGGCCGACCTGTGGCGCCACAGCCTCTGCTTCTACAAGTCCATGGCCCTCCAGTGCGCCGTCGAGCTCGGCGTCCCCGTGGCCATCCACCGCCGCGGCGGCGCCGCCTCGCTGCCTGACATCCTCGCCGAGCTCTCCGTTCCGTCGTCAAAGCTGCCCTTCCTCCGCCGCGTCATGCGTCTGCTTGTCACATCCGGAGTGTTCGAGGCCGACGACACGACGGCGGCGTCGGGCGTGTACCGCCTCAACCCGGTGTCCCGGCTCCTGGTCGACGGCACCGTCACGGACAGCGAGGTGGTCGGGGGCCACACCAGCCAGACCTACTTCGTGCTCGCGTGCACCGCGAGCCTCAACGTGGAGGCGGCGCTGGGGCTCGCCGGCTGGCTGAGGCAGGAAGCGGCCGTGCCGCCGCTCTCGCCGTTCGCGTCGGTACACGGCGCGGCGCTGTTCGACGAGACGCGCGTCGACCCGGAGTTCAGCAGGGTTTTCAACCAAGGGATGGCGGCCAGCAGCCGGTTCGGGATCGGCACGGTGCTCCACGAGTGCCGCGCGCTGTTCGACGGCCTACGCTCCCTCACCGACTGCGGCGGCGGCGACGGCACCACGGCCAGGGCGATCGCCAAGTCTTTCCCGCACATCAGGTGCACCGTGCTGGACCTCCCGCAGGTGATCGACACCATCCCGGCCGACGGCGTCGTCAACTACGTCGCCGGCGACATGTTCGAGTCCGTCCCACCTGCTCAAGCTGTCCTCATCAAGGTATTAAATCTTAAAAGTAAAACAAAAATATGCACACATACATATCATCCACTGAAGATGAAATGTTGATCTGTGCATGGCAGTACGTGCTGCATGACTGGAGCGACGAGGAATGCGTGAGGGCACTGGCGAAATGCAGGGAGGCCATTCCGTCGCGGGAAGCGGGTGGGAAGGTTATCGTCGTCGACGTGGTGGTCGGAGCTTCTTCTGGGCCCGTGTACGAAGCCGAGCTCCTCATGGACATGGCCATGATGTGCATGACGACGGGCAAGGAGAGGGAGGAGCACGAGTGGCGCAGGATCTTCATGGACGCGGGGTTCAGCGACTACAAGATCAACAAGGCTCTCGGGGTCCGATGCGTCATCGAGGTCTATGCTTAATTAAAACCGTGCTATACTCCAAAGTCCTGCGAGGATAAATAAAGGGAAACAAAATTACGAATATATTAAAGCAGCCGAGTTAAACTATTGTAACATCGGTCACATTATAGTTTGGGTCGATTTCCTTGAGTAAAGTATATGCTATATACGATGGCTCAGTGATCAGTAATACTGAGCATTTCCTATATACTATCATGATGGTCTACTGTCGAGCAAGAGCATGTTTAGGGCTTTGGTATGGATGGCTGGATGCTACGTATATACGTATATATGGTATATGTGATCTGTGAATTTGGAATATGTAAGCTGTCAATTGCCGCCTTGTACTGCTGTTTGTTTAAGGTATATATACACAGGTGAGTAGCGACACATAAAAATAAGGCACGCTAATTTGTGCTTGTGTTCTTCGGAAAATATTTGTGACATTGTTGTCCCTTAACAATTTTTATTAGCGACACAATAGTTCTCTGTGGTAATGTTTTCAACCAACAAATTGTACTATAGGATAAAATGTGTTGTGTAATTAGGACCACGTTCGCTACTAGATGAAGGGTTATATAAGACCCCTAGTTATAGGTAGTTTATTAAAAACCATCTGTAATAGGACTCTTCACAGGTGGTTTTACAAAAATTGCTAGTATAGATGGTTTAAAAAAAACCGTCTATAGTAATCTAGTCATCATAGGCGGTTTTAATAAAAATTTATCTATAATATCATCACATACAGTTTTTAGAAAAACCCGCCTACAATAACTATTGTATCACAGGGATATTTTTTAAAAACCACCTAAGATCCGGTCAAGCCCAACCTGCACCAGGCTGGCCCACACCTTATTAATCCCATGTATACCACAACCCTACTTGCGCTCCCTTCTCCAAGTCCTCCTCCCTTCTCAGAACGGCAGCGCCTTCTCCAAATCCTTCTCTGCCCGATGCTTCTCCGCCCAATCTGCTCCCTTCTCTGGATCCTTCTCTGCCTGATATGCTCCCTTCTCTAGGTACACGAAAAAGCATGAGGGCACGGTGACGACTGAGTAGCGACGGCCATTCGGCATCGTGGATCTGCCACCGATGGAACCGTTGAGGTTCTGGTGGTGGGCGGAAAAGTTGGACTCCACCGTGGTAGCAGCGTCCACGTTGCCGAAGAGGTCGTTGGGGAAAGCGAAGCCGCCAAAGAACCGCTCCATCTTCGACCTCATCGCCACGGCACCCCCTTGGACGCGCCTCCAGTCGGCTCGAGTGACGGTAACGAGCATCTGGAGGTGGACGACTAATAAGCACTAGGGTGTTCCGATCTTTCAGAGAGAACACGAGATCAATTTAGGTGGAGGCGACTTTGATGATCCGACTACAATCGTGTGACGAAGGTGCGCCTTAGCAAGCGCTAAACCAACTCTAGAGTTTTATTGACCTTGCCGAGAAGCACGATCAACATATTCACAAATGATGTATTCCTGTAAGTAATCAAAAAACAAGTAAGAACACGATAATGGCAATCCGAAATTACAAATATGGATAAAGAACTAGATAAAAGTGGGATTCCTAATAGTCATCTAGACAACTAGTCGTTGGACACAATCGACAGATGCAAAAATAGTAGCAATATGGTTAAACTATGTCTAAACAGAAACCCACAGATTACAGAGGTCCTGTGGGCTTATTTATAGGTGAGAGGAGACCCCTAGTCCGAAACAGATTCGAACTAACCTAAGTATAGTTTTTAGCTGATTTCCTATTTTTGATAGCCGATGACCCAAATAACTCTAGAATAATTATATTCTTTTTGTACTTGACTGAAACTTCAATTGATCTTCAAGTAGGCTTGTTCGATCTTCATCTTCATGACATCATGGGGGTTTCAAGGTCCAGAAATCTTTACTTGTTGTCCCTCCTCCTCTCAGTAGCTTGAACTTGAATCCTCGTCGACTCTTGAAGATCTTGATGGATCTTCCCTTGTCCTTCATAGCTTGAGCCAAAGACATAGTGAAAGTAGGAGTAGCTGTGGGTGTATGCATCGAGGTCATGTCCTCATCATCCTCTCTTCTGTGAAAACAAAGTTGTCATCGGCTTTGCATAATCTGACAACAATCAAAGTGCAAAGAAAACACATATGCAGCATTTATGTATCGATCAATCATAGTTTGCTCTTCGTAGTTAGCAAGTATATCAAAACCATAATTAAAACTATGATACACCTTGGTAGATTTCGAAAACATGTAGAGTGATATATCATTCTTATAATTGCAATAATTGTTGCAACTTAATTTATAAGTATAAGTGAAGCATTCATGCCTACAATCAGTGGTGCAATGCCCATCATGAAACCATCTTAGTATAGGTGAATAAAAATTACTGATACCCAAATATGAAACCATAGCATAGTGAAATTTAGAGCAAGACAATATACTAATATTGGAACGGTCATATAACAAGCTATTTGGCATAAATTTAGCATCATTATTGAAGGCCATATCAAAACAATGAAGCATTAACGTCAAATTAACTTTTCACAAAACAGAAATTTGACCACATGGAGTATAAGTCCTATGCACCAAGAATTCATTGCCTATGTCATAAATTTCTACAACATGTATCATAATCCTTTGAATCAAGTACCGACATTACAAGGGTGATGAGATGAATAATGGCAAGTGATCATTATCGGAGTAAGCTTAGAAACAACTGGTTCAATACAAGTGACGCAAATCATATGCACATAAATTTTATCGTCTACAATAGTATATCTAACTAAATTAATCATATAAGTAGGAGTGTAGGGAAATTCCAAGATGATAAACTCACAATTTTAGGAACCTTTTCTGGAGCATATGTCAACGTCATAGGATTAACAAGTTGGATAGCACACGCAACATCATGAATAATAGCATTATACAAGTCATTATGTTCTATCAACTTAACATTGCCTATTTCAGAATCAGTTTCTACACATGGCTCAAAAATTGGTGCTCTTAAATTATTAAAAGAAACTATTTCAAAACATGGAGCACTTAAATCAACTTCAATATCATCCAAAAAAGATTGCACATTATAAATATTACAGCATGGAGTGTCGAAATAAGAAATTTCAGAATTTTCGTCATGTGTAAATCAGGTTGTACACCCAAACTACTAGGTAAATCAATGACATCACAGGAGTACAAAAATCATCTAGCAGTTCAGAGGTTTTAGTAACAGTATCAAGTGAGGTCTTGGAAACACCTTCATCATATTTAATCACATCCATATGAGGTAAATCAACAATTTCAACACGTGGAACATGAATTTTAGCGTTAACATGTTGACGATGAGTAGTACAACTCTACTGTATACGATGACGGTATTCGTATACAATATCTTGGGATCCCTCGGATACTCGAAAGAGCTACCGTATTTGTGAGGGACTCCAGGAGATAAGGAAACCATCCACAGGTGGTCGGATACCCCTTAAACAAGGAAGTCAATCCCTATGTTTAAGGATGACAGGAGTCCTACTAGGAGACGAGTCCGAACCTAGTACGGGATACTCTAAACAAAAGGAACCAGGAGGCCCTGCGGAGGGAAAGGATCTCGAATCAAATCCTAAATCAGCGATTGGATAGACAAGTCGATAGATCAGGACGATCGACATCTCAAACCTCGAAAGACCCACGCCAGAAGATTTCCGACTAGTTGTAGATCCCATCTAGGCTAGCTTCTTTTCCCTTGTACTTTATCTCTAGATCAATATAAACATATATGACGTAGGGTTGTTATCCTCCTGGAGGCTTGAACCTTTCTAAAATCTCAGTACGAAGTGGAAGATATATTAGTGGAAAATAACTGACAGTCTAATTTTCACCAAATAGCAACATAATTAGTAAATCCCCTAGTAACAATTCTAACTTGACGACACTCAAGAATAGCATGTTTTTCAAATAGTCGTGCCGTATCTAATTCCCAAGCAAGATAAACAGGCACAGTGAACTTACCTACGGAATGTGCATCATGATTTTGTACCTTCAGCATGGGTACGTGTAGTGATGAAAGGGGTTGATGTTGTGGTGCTCGAGGTGCCCCGTCCAAATGGCCGATGAGAGTGTCAAACTTATTGGACACCTCCTAAACGCTCTTCTCAAGTCCACGTGGAGGGCGTGTTCCTCGTCGTGATGAAATGATGCTCTTCCCAACGTATGGTATGTCTCCCACGATAGATCTAGCCCACAAACTGGTTACTCTGGAACCTATCATTGTCCCTATCAACTACTAGGATGTGGCTACAAGGTGCTCAACACTTATGCCAAATCAAGATTCTGGCAAATTCTTACCATGCAGCAAGTGGTGATCGATAATCGGTGGTGTCAAAAACCTCAAAATATTGGATAAAGTGATTAGCAAGGAAATGTATATCTGCACAGTGTAGGAAAGTGGATCTAGGTAGGCTCAAGTATGATAGCAATGGTTAGCAAATAAACAAACTAGCAATACAAGTTGAAAATATGCTAAAAAATGGTAGCCCTACCTGCTGGACTTCGACTAGTACGAGCTAAAGCAAACCTAAGCTTGACTAAAACCTTAATTGATCTTCAAGTAAGCTTGTTCAATCTTCATCTTCATGACATCATGGGGGCTTCAAGGTCCAGAAATCTTCTTGTCGTCCCTCCCCCTACTGAAAGTTTGAACTTGAATCATTGCCAACTCTTGAAGATTTTGATGGATCTTCCCTTGTCCTTCATAGCTTGAGTTGGGGACGTAGTGAAAGTAGGAGTATCTGTGGGTGTATGCATTGGGTTCATGTCCTCGTCAACGATAACGAGATGCTCTGCATGATCGTGAGGCAGACCAAGGAGGAGAACAAGATGAACAAGATGCTGCAGGAGGAGGCGGCGCCGCCGCTGCCAGAGGGGAGGCGAAAGCCTGAGGCCGAGGGGAATTTCACCACCAGAAAGGTATGTAGCCCACTCCGAAAGGGATCGAGCGAGGGCTTAAGGCCAAGGGGAATTCCTATAGGGGATTCATGTCCAAATGCTTCACTGGATTATTTTGTAATCAATTGAGTTTGTTTGTTGGATGATCCGCTAGATGTTCACTGGATGATTTTGAAATTGGAATTAATTTTTTTTTAATAGGAAAAAGAGATTGCAGACGGTTCTTAAGGCTCAAAAACCACCTGTGATAAGAAATTCTCATCACAGGCCCTTACTTACAGGCAATGATCCACTAGATGTACACTGGATGATTCTAAAATTGGAATTATTTTTTTAATAGAAAAGAGAGATCACAGATGGTTCTTAAGGCTCAGAAACCGTATGTGATAAGGAATTCTCATCACAGGCCCTTACTTACAAGCGGTTCAGAAAACCATCTATGATGCTATTGCAGTACCGCCTATACTAAGGGAATCTGTGGTAGTGGTTGCAGACAGTCAGCAATAATAAGCATAAAAAAGGAGACAAATCTATAGCCCTGGTAGCCTATCTCTTCACTTATTTGGTTAATTTGCAGTCCAGATGAAGCAGTTATAAGGCCCAATAATTTTCTATTACCAACGAACACCACTTAATAGCCTATAGCAGGCAATACTGCACACACCACTCAAGTGAGCCTAGCTGTTGGCTGAAGCCAAACGACAACATGTCTGGCCGATGAATACGTGGCTGGGAGTCTCACCAGAGATACTGCTCCATCAATTTTTGGATAACTCATATATCCAATAGATAGTGTCTGATGCCCTAAACCATATAAAAATTGTTGCAAAATTAACCTTCATAGCATCGTATCACCACTAACTTTCATGTCTAATATAGTCTCCGCTTGATTCCACTAGCTGCTAGGTCACATAGTGTAGGATCTACCGAGGAGCATGCAAGGAGACGACAACACTACTACAAATATCCATATTACAGACGGTTCAGCATTGTCATCACAGATGGTTTTCTGAACCATCAGTAAGTAAAGGTTTGTGATAAGAAAAATAAATTATGGACGGTTCATCTAGGTTCATCTAGAATTGTATATGATTTGAATTAAAAAATTCAAACAAAAGACTAGTATATCCTAGCCTCCACGTCTCTGACCACCGACGCCACCTCGTCGTTGCTCGCCAGACGTGCTGCTACCACCGTCCTGATCTGGATCCAGCCGTGTCGAGGGCGGCAGCACACAGATCGGGCCACATCGACGGCAGAGGACGGGGTGGAGCAGGGAGAGACACTGGAGGAGGAGGAGGGAGAGAGGGGTCAAGCAAAGGAGGAGGATAGTTGAGAGAGTGGCGAGTCGAGTGATAGGGAAGCAGGGAGACAGTGGTACTTAGGGTTTTGAAGGGTCGAATGAGCTTGGGCCGGTTGGGGAGGTTTCGACATAAATTAGCCATTTGGGCCTGTCCATACCAAAGATGGTTTTTCTAAAAAAAAAGTATGTGCTGTGTGGGCAACAATAGATGCTTTAGGGTGAACCTTCTGTGAGTAGCCCTATAACCATTTGTGATTAGGGATCTTGTATGACCCTCTCTGTAGTAGTGCACCGATGCTCGTTGACAAGGTTCAATTGAAACCTACATCCTCAGGAAAGTTATGACCAAATCAAATGATGCATGATTTGAAGATTCTAGGGAAAAGTTATGATCACAAAAGTGAAAAATGCACAAAATGTCTCGGACTACACGCAACTTAAGGATTCTGGAGATTTTATGGCAAGTATTGGTGGAATCCTACATGACTACAACCATACAAAGGTTATCAATGCCTTCCTTAGCTAGTTCCACTTGGAATTGGGGAGAAATAGACAGGAAAAGAGAAGATACCATGAGTTGAACTTATTTCGGATTTGGTTTTTAACAGGCAACAAGTCCGAATTTGTAATGATCATAGTTTTGTCATACAAATTCCAAATTAGTAAAATAAATACTCATCGAAAAGATAATCCAGAGTACTTTCCAATAGATATGCACCCATCTTCTATCTTGGTTGTCTGCAATCATCAAAACAAGTTGGCAGTTGTATCCATAGGTTCCAAATAAGAGTCCTGTAAATTAGAGAAGTTAGAGATAGGTTGGATTTCGAACCTAACATTAGGGAGGGCATCCTTAGTCCTTTATATATTGTTGTAATTCATGTCTTTGAGCCTAAGACCACTTTATGTATAAGAATTGAAACATAGCTATTGCTTATTCTTTCATACCAGCGTTCATGCGAGGACAGCCGAGACAGGATTAGGCGATCATATATATTATGCAATCCAAGGTCAAGCTATAGTGCCATTGGGAAGTGGGGACTTGGAGATCATCGCTCATGATCTCTCAATGATCATATACTAGTCTATTTGGGCGTTTTCTGAAAAGCTGATGGTCTATGCATTGGCGCGGGTGTTCACCTAGCAACATCGTCTACTTATATCATCTATCCACGGTTCCTTATTGAGAAGATCAAGCCACCCCGTATCATCGTGGTATCAAATTTCAAGGCCACTCGGTGAGAGTTATTGACTCGTAGTTTTAGTCTTATTATTTATGTCCTATACACCAAAAATCCTACAAAAATATTTCTGGTTAGCCATCGTTTAATTTCTGTGATTTTTGTCCATCGTGTTAGGTCCAATTTTCCAAATTACAGTGTCGAGTTATTGGTCACGTTGTTTTCACATCACTTTAGCCATAGTTTTGGTTTTGATCTGTTTGTTGTTTTGTGTGCATTTGGTGTCAAATCAAGTGTTTTTTGATCAAAAAGGTTTTGTGTCCTCTACTTTCTAGTTGTGTCATCAAACCAGAAAATACCAAAAATATTAACCATGACAATGTGGAACCATCTTTGCTGTGTGCCCTTGTATTTACATCAATTGGTCATTTGTGCTCCTAGTGCATCCCCTACTATTATGTGCAACTTCATTTCACTTATACATAGTTGGTTGCATGAATAGTTGTAGGTTAGTGAGCTCTAGCAACTTTGCGATATCTTTTCAACCTATTGAGTCTAGCTATAGATTTGTTCGAGGGACTGCTCATTGTTTAAGTTATGTGCCATAAGCTTTATTGCATCAACTTGCACTTCTCAGCAACTTTTTGTGCTCCCCACTGTTTTGCAAGTTTGCATTGGCGAAAATAAATAGCAAAAAAAGAGAAGAATGAAAAAACAAAAAGTGGCCATGTTTTATCACCATATCAAGTGCTATCTTGTTTGGGGCTGCATATCATCAAGTTTTGTTTCCGTTATTTTGCGCATGTAGTTGAGCAATCATGTGCCCTCTTATTTCATGTTTGAGCAATAGCTAGTGTCTCTCGTTGAACTGTTGCAATACGAGCTTCGGTGACACTCTTCATGTTTATAGCTCATTTTTTTTCTTGCAATAGTCCCATTATAATTGTGCGTGTGTTATTGTCCACTATCAGAAACTAATGTTTAATTCAACAATCGAGTTTCACAATTTCATACGGTTCCCACCAAGCTCCACCCACATCTGTGTCATGTGCTACCTTTCTCTTGGTTACACTCATACATTACATGGTATTTGTTTGTCCGCTGCCACAAGTGTAAGTATTGTTGTCTTTAATTTACTTTGGAATGATAAGCTTGCTTTGTTTTCATAATAGTGAGTTGTGAGTGTCGAGAGTTTACACTTATATATCCACATATAATTTTCACTTGGTGTTTTTCTACCTTTGGTCATTTCAGGAGACGAGCGAAAGATTTCTACATTTACTGATTGTTGATGAGTTGTTTCGCATGAACCACTATTCAGAGGAGCACAAATTACACCTTGTGTTTACTGGTTTATCTGATCAAGGCCAACATTGGTGGGAGCAGGTTGTCTGCATATGTATGGAGCGTCATGAGTTGGCGATTGCCACTTCGGATGAGATGAAGCGTGAGCTACACGCATATTTTGTACCTCGCCACAAGTGTTTCCTATATGAGAAGTTGCGACAAGAGTTCCAATACATTGTTGCTGATCAAGATATCAAGAAGACGAAGCTTGGGATGTTCCCTTCCATTGAAGAGATGAGTGCTGCACCTTTGCTGGAACCAACACCACATAACCAAATTGAGGGAGAGTGATGTTATCAAGAGTGAGCTATGTGATTCCACCATATGTGAGGTTAGGAGTATACACCTCGAGAGTGTGAGAGAAATACCAGAAAAATCGAGTGTAGTGTATGATAACAAATGTGAGGATGTTTCTACTAATGTAATCATCTCTACTTTTTGTATTATTTCTTGGAATATGCAGGTTGCTTTTGAAGAAGAGATCTACAAGAAACACAACATGCGTTACTGGAGGAGATTCCTGAGGTACCTACATCATCTGAGGTGGACAACAATGAATATGGTACTGATCCGATGCTACAGCAAGAATGGGAGAAAATTTGTGATTATATTTGTATTGTAGTAACATCTATTGAGTTACCTTGTGTAGAAATCTTCAAACCATGTAATTAATCAAATGCTTATAATTTTGAACACATGCTACTGATTATGCATAAGGAAGTGCTTGCTAAAATATCCCATGCCAATGTTCTGTACAATATCATGCAGATGAGTATATTAGTTTGGGAAGTGCTACAGATAAGCTTTCTGAAATTTCATCATTAAAATCATTATCTAGCACTTACACCTCCTGTTATACATTCAATTTAATTGGTGCACAGATGGCAAGTTCCTTATTTATCGTGCATAACATGTGATAAACTTGGTGAATGGAAGCATATTATTTTGGATAGTAATACATGTGTGCAAAAGCTTGTTCAGTACGAGATAACATTCAATTTTTCCGATACTTATGATATCGATAATATGATGCATGACTGTTCGAATTTTAGTACTTTTACTTGTACTATAAATTAGCTTCTTGTAGTTGATGAGTGGAAAGCAATTCACCATGTGTCACTATTGCTGGAACGGTTTGATGTTGCTCACTTACAATCTCATCTAAATTAGTTATTCTTGTTGCAAAACGTTGTCACTTTGCCCATGTATGCTAACTTTGAGGCTTACAACAAATCAATGTCCTGTTTCGGGAGGGAAAATTATGTGTTCTTTACTTATATTTGCAAGTTAAGTTGCAATGAACTTTGAGAGTAACTCTACTATGTGCTTCACTTATAATCACAATTTGAGTTGCAAAATTATGAGAAAATATGATTTACATAAATCTCTTTGCTCATTTGCTCATGTTCTGATAATATGAGTGCTTTTAAAACAAGTTCCTACTGTGATAATTGTCATATAAAAATACATCATTTGATATCAACTTAGTATCATATTATTAATTTTGTGTATTTTGCATTATACGAAACCAAAAGAACAATGACACCTAGGATGTTGCCTAGATGTTGTTCTTTTTGTTGCCGAGGACTGCTGTTCTTGAAGAAAGGGAGGATTATATGGGAATGGAAATGAATAATAGCAGTCATCATGCCTACCACAAACCAAGAACTTTTTTTTGAAGAAGGCAGGATGATGTGGGACCATCAAAGACCATTAGCACTTATTGTCATGCCTATTTATGTTGGAAAGAATCATTAGCTGAATTCAATTAACACTTTTTTATACATGTTATATATCAAAAGGTAGAGCTACTACTTTATTTGTATGATCTATGCAGTACACTCCCTTAATTGCTCCTTGGGATCCCTCCTCTTTCCCCTCCGAACACTACCCCTGTCACCACTGTCTTCTCTAATCCACCCGTTACAACCCTTCCCAAGCCAATTCCCTAGCATCATCATCATGTTCCTCTCATCCTTCCGGTCTAAACCCTGGTCTCAATTTTAGAAGGAAGCCATCTACTCAAAAAGCCCCAAACTCTCACCGAAGCTCTACCCACCGCCGCTGTTGCTGTCAATCCCGAGCGGAGGGGACGCTCGGTCCTACCGACAGGCGGGCCCCATCGCGAGACTTAACCACCAAAGCAGTACGCTTCCTGCCCACCGCTGATAGTGGGCCTAGGCCTTTAGTACGGCACAATGTCAGGATAAGTGGAGGCACGTTCTCCCTATTACGCCTCTGACATCATCTGATTAGACAAGAAGCCGGTTCGGTCCAGTCAGAACTGCCCAAGCCTCTGATTTGGCCGGTTCGATGGGTTTTAGACCGGTTTTCTTGAATATCTTTCCGGTTCCAGGTTCATAAAATTATTCATCATCTTTTGATCCAAACCAAAACTCAAAATTCAAACTCACTTAAATTTAAACAGAGAGGAACTTGGGATTCGTTTTAAGTTCAAAATCCTTTAAAAATGTGGAGTAGGTTTAAATGTGAGTCTAGCACATTTTGATTTATTCATAGGCTTTTTCAAATATATGGCTTACCCTCTAGTACCAACTATACCATAGGAATCAAAGTAATGTATGATATAAGGATTAGAGAACATGTGATATGAGGGCATTCCAAAATATTTGAATGAACTCTAAATGCACATATTAATTCCTATGACACCTAGGACATGAAGGTAAAATATTTCCAAGTCATGTGACTTCTGCAACCTAGGGGCTAAAGAAATAAGTTATTTTGGATTAAAGCCTAAAGAACGTTGAATTCCTTATATATAGTAGCATTCAGTTTATGCTATATAACTTGGGCACAAAAGTTTTGACTTAGGTCCAAAACCTTGGAAGCATATTTCCAACTTGCTTCCCATGTTTAGCACCCTCTAGGCTTTGGTTATGAGTTAACCAAAACATCAAACAACATAGGGACTAATTTGAACATGTTTTCCCAAAAATCCTAAAACCCTAACTCGACAACGTTAACCTAAGCTCTTTTATGTTGAGCACCTATTGTTGCATCATATCCGAGGCATATAATGAGCATGGCAAAATCATTTGGATTCTATTTGGATTTCCCTTGCTTGACTATTTACTCAACGTTGTTGCACGTGTAGTTGATAGTGTCCCATATATTCGCAAGGAAGATCCATAGCCATCCCCGTGTCAAGATCAAGACCAAGAGCTACTAGGAAAGCACTTTCTGTCTTGACCATGTTGCACTCCTATATGTCAAAACTTAAGTATGTTCTTTGCAACCTCGCATGCTATATGAGTACCAACGATATTTTATATTAGGCTTAGCTACATCCTACAGCCGCATATGACTTAGGCTCGACAAGTATATCCTTGTAGTCCTAGCATTACTCGCTGGTCATTGTAGCTCCAGTGGAATATTAGGGAATAGGTTGTAAGCCAGGCTTAGACCTACTATAGAGAAAAACCTACTTTTACCGGATTCACATGAATAAATTATATGGTGTGGGATAAAACCCTGGGGAGTCGTGAGCTGCTCAGGAGGATTTAAAAATGATTTTATGTCAAAAACAAAAATAAAATGGAGGATGATTTTGATTCGGGTGAGAATAATCAGTGGAGTCGGGAGATGGTCGTAGTTGGCTAGAACCGGGTTGAAAGTTGATGATATGGAGTCTTGCTTGAATCAGTTAAGGACCGAACCTTAGTGCCGCTCACCCAAGTTCACACCATACGTCCACATGTCCTTTGTTGGAAGGACTTGACCAATTACTTTATCGAGTGATAGGTTATGAACCAGTAGGTGATAGGGTGAAATGTGCAAGTGGGTGGTTCGACCCTGAGAGAACCTTCTCGTGGTATAAACGTAGGAAGTTGTTCGACACAAAGATAGGTCTACTTCTGTCTATACGTCGATAGGTAGTCAAGCATAAACAAAAGCTGGATATAACTCATATGGCGGGTTCATCGCTAGGGCCAAACGAAGGAAAAGTCTCATCTTAACAACCCTGCCGGTACACCTTGTGAAAGTGTACTCGTTAGCGCTCGGCAACAGGGGGACTTACATCTTGTGGGTAAATGTAATACCCACTTCTCACGATTAGGGTTTTGTTTTTCCTCATGCATCCATGTCATCATCCCCGCACACACACCTTATTTAAACTCAAATGTGATATGATTATATTTTATAGAATACGTACATATCTCATCCTCGGTGGGAAATTGTTGCAAACACCAATCAACTTATTTGAAGCATCGAATATCGACAATAGCATTAGTAGGTGGGGGAGGTTAGTGCTTCCTAGCTGGACCAACGCCCATTTATCCTTCCTCCAAAATTCACCCATGAATACCATGATTTGCTAGTTCAATCGGGGATTTCAATCTCAAATTGCAAAAAGGGGCAGAACTGTAATTACACATTTAGGTAATGTTCCCAAGGGTGGAAAGTTTCAAAAACTTATAATTAGCTATAAAAATGGTTAGCCTAGCTACATGCAAATTTCTGGAATTTTTGAAAAAGATTAAGAACTAGTCATAGTTCAAACCTCCTTAGAGCCATATTTGAATTTAAATTAAAAACCAGGTCAAACAAGATCCAAATGATCTCAAATTTTTACAGTAGGTCCCAAATGTTATTATGAAGGTCCTGTATAAATTTCATAACATTTGGAGCTCGTTTGGATGCTCAAAACATTTAAATAGTGGCACTGTTAATAGAAAAAAGAAAAAGGAAAAAAGAAAATCAAAAGGGTTTTGGGCCGAGGCCTACTCGGCCGGCCCACTAAGCCCGCCAGCGCCGCCACCCACCTCCCCTCCTCCCATTTTCCACCTCCTCCCTAGGAAGACGCCCCCGGGGCATTTGCCGCCTCCCCTCTCCACCCGACACGCGGGGCCCACCTGTCGGGACCCCGCCGCCACGTCCTCGCCACCGGTAGGCCGAGGTGGGCGGTGGATCCACCACCATTTCGACTGCCGCCGCTTTTTAAGGCCCGTTCAGACCGGCCTTCCTCCCCTCTTCTCTCCCACGCCACCGAACCCTAATCCCCTCCTCCCTTCACCGCCGGAGCTCCCCGCTGTCTCCATCTTCTCCGCCTCCGGCCGCAAGAACCGGCGAGCGATTCCTCCGCGATTGGTGAGCCTCGACCATCCCCGTTTCACTCCTGAGCCTCCTCTCCTCACCCTTTACCTCCCCATCCTCTTTTCTCCTTAGATCCGAGCCCCGAAGACCTCCACCGGCGACGACCTGAGCTTCTCCCCGCCGCCGGCCACCGGGAGCTCATCCCCTAGCCCCTCAGCCTCCCCCGAGCTCGGACATTGCCCCTAGGTGAGCCGCGGCCGCTTCCTCCGCCCTCTCCCGAGCCCGCCGTGGCCCTAGAGCCTCCGCCGCTCTCCGGTGAAGCTCCGGTGGGGGGCACCCCTACCCGAGCTCGCCGGCCACCGAAGCAAGGGAGTGAGCCACGTGGGCTCCTCCCATTGGCCTCCAGTGCTCGATCAGCTGCTGACCAGGCTCTTTTTGCCCAGTCAGCACTGACCAGCAGACCCCACGTGTCAGTGAGCTAAGGCTGCGGTTGGGGTAGAAAATTGGGTGCACTTAGCCTTTCTATTTGCGTAGAACTGTTGCATTAGGGTTAGGATTTAACTCAATTTTTCCGACGATTTTCAAACGGGCGTAACTTTTGATCCGTAACTCCGATTGGGACAAATTTTATATATTTGGAAACCTTGTAAAATTTCCTACGATCTGGTTCAAATAGAATTTCCATATTTGCAACTAAGCTTCAAGTCAATTTGAATACGAAATAGTTAGGCCCTTTTTTTTAAACGCCGTTCTTCGGTAAACCCTAATCCAACGATTTTAGCTCCAAATCGAGCGTTTCCAGTGGCGTTAACCTCGTATCTCAGAGTGCATTCCTAATACCAACAATTTAACCCATTGCCATGCATTACTAATAATAACCCTCACCCCTAACTTGCAATCGAAAGTACCTTAACATGCATGGTAGGACGATCACGTAATCCCTACAACTACAAACTAAGAGATGCTTGTTGCCATGGATTTGTAACATCCATAGATCATTTTAGAAACTAATTCCTAGTAACATTCATCATGCATTCATGCTGGACTCATCGCCTTTTTCTGCTTCTTTTCTGGTTCTTCGTGTTATTTATAAAAGAGCCCGAAGAAGGAGACCACCCGGCTTACGACTCCACACAAGATCAGGAACCCTGCAACCAAGGCAAGCAGAGCTTGTTGCATACCCCTACTGTTATTTATATTCCTTCCTGTAAATGTGCTTGAGTGGGAACGTTTATTTGAATTGTTGCGTGGATGGGCAAGACTAGCATGTTAGGATGTGTTATATTTTATGTTTCAGCACTGGCTGAGATTTAACTTGATGGCCTAATAACTTAAACTCTCTAAAGTGAGACGTGAGAGCCGAGGGTGTGCACGATGAATACGGTTGGTGTTAATTGAAGTGAAAGAGGCGACCCCCGGAGCAAGTAGAGTTTTGTCGTCACACCAACCTGAGGTTACTTCATCGTGTTACTTCCCTTATCACCGCGTGGACGTCACCGTGAATCACCGTTATGGGTTTACCTGATGGCAAGTCTCGGTCACTTAGGGATTAGCTACCTCCGAGTGAAGAGCACTCGATATCCCCATGGTGGTTGCATTGCCGGTGACGGTCCGAGAGAATTGATTGAATTGGGGCGTGAGCTACCCCCTAAAGGAAATGGGCATGATAGTTGTCGAACTATCATGGTGATATTGGGTCCATGTGAGATCTGAATTGTATTCTCTTTTGGAATAGCTTTTTACCCTCTTTTGTCAATGCCATGTGTTCCCCTCGTTTGCCATTAATAGGAATGCTCCATGTTTAATTGCTGCTGAACTAGTATGTGTAGGTCATCTAATCAAGCCCGAATAAGTCTTGCGAGTACTCTTGTACTCACCTAGGATATTCCTAGATCATTGCAGGTGAGCCAGTGGTCGAGGATTACTTCGAGGATGCCTAATTTCTTGGTTTTCTTGGTTGGCTATCGACTCGTGGGATTTTGTTGGCTTTTGGTCAGCGGTCGATGCGCCGCTGTGGGACTCACTTAACTTCTTCCACTGTTGTTCAAATACTCCATATTTGGATACGTTTCCGGTTATCACCGAATGATGTAAACTGAATAGTTCACAACGTGGACAGCTAGTAGTATTATCGTATCGTAGTGGTTCGTGTGATGATATGCTTGCTGTCCAACATATGCCCCCACCTCCCGTCTGTCATGCGTGTATGTTGAAATGGGGAGTGTGGTTGGATGCATATGGAGGAACTTGTTATTTTATTTCGAATCAAGTGAAGTGCAAAGTGAATGTACGGTCCATTGCCAAAGTGAGTCATACGCATTGTGGCGTATGTTTTTGGAATCGTGATCCCTCAATCAGGCCGTGGTGAGTCATACGCATCGTGTCGTATGCATGTCGCACGGGACGAGGGTGGGCCATAGTCCGTCACAGGTAGCGGCTATGGTCACCGTCTTCACTTGTTGTGAATTCCTTGATTCGGATTTAAAATACCGGGTCCCTCACAGTAAAGCCGTACAACCTCTACAGAGTATTAAAATCTATTCGAATAGCCGCATCATCGGTCATGAATATAACTTGGTTAGACCACACATCGATTAGACTAGATTTGCTTACAAGTGTGCAGTAAGAGCTATTGGTGTGTAGTGGATGCTGCAGAAGGGGAACCTACTCGGCTATGGGTTGAGGAGCAAACTAATATCATGAGCACCCTCGAGGTATGGATGGTGCTATCGACCTTTTTACAGATAAGGCAATAGCGGAGGCTGTTATCAAGATTATAGCTTGATCGATAGATGCTTGAGTTTTACAAAATATTCTTGCTAATCTATTCCCTATATTACTGACTAAAAATTTACTTTTCCGCACAACATGCAACCTAGATAAAGAGCAACCTTCTTTGAATAGAGCCTTGCATGAAATGTGGCTGTTATACTACCTTGGGAAATATGCTTGCGAGTACATTCAATGTACTCTCACCTAGCTTGTTAATTTTGTCAGAGGAAGAAGAAGTCTACTCCGACGATAGAGACAGTGACTATGAAGAATAGGGTGTTAACCCAGTCGGTTGCCTATCGGTTTTGGCACATTGATGGGCAATCTGCCACGTGTATCTTTCCGCTGCAGACTTTTATTTGGCCAATAGGCCATGTGCATAAGAATAACGACCATAATGGCCTATTTGTGTATCAAACTCGGTATTGTACGTACATGATTATGTTTATCAAGTTAACTTATGTGTATTGGTCATGGGACCAGTATAGGAAACACAAGGGTTTATGTGGCCCTAAAATCAGGTATGCCACACTACGGTGACGCATGTACACGGTTTACCCTAAGTACTTAAGCCACACACTTATGGTATCACCCAAGTAGTTCGTACATGTTTTTCCCTTTTTGTACTCTACCCTAAAAGGTTAGCAAGAGCTAGACAATCATTTATAGTGCAAACAGCAAGCTGCACCAGATTGAAGTTCTCTCACTTGTGTGCATCAAATACCTCCATCCCGTCGGTCCACACTTTTTTGAGATTGTCCATCAATGACTCCACGAAAGCATCTATATCGTTACCAAGTTACTCTGGTCCTTGCACAAGTATCGACATCATAATGTATTTATGCTTCAAGCACAAACAAGGAGGAAGGTTATAGATACGAAGGTTTATAGGCCAAGTGCTATGACAGTTGCTCATATTTTTGAAAGTATTCATTCCATACATGCTCGATGCAGACCTTATATTGCTTGGTTTCCTGCTGAATTCATCGAATTTCCTTTCAATGTTTCTCTACTAGATGGCAACAGTAGAGTGTCTTAAGCTTTCCATCATTCTTACGCTCCTCGTGTGCCAACGCAGCAGTTTTGCATCCTTTGGGTCCGCAAATAAATACTTCAAACGGGGAATTATAGGCAGATACCACATGACCTTAGCTAGAGTCTCTTTCGTCACCTCATTTACATCTGTTTGATCTTTACACTTGTATCAGGATGATTCACACATTGAACATACATTGAGGTTTGTGTACTCTTTACAAAAAAAGATACAGTCTTTCAGACAAGCATGTACTCATTGTATTTTCATTACCAAGGGATAAAGAACCTTCTTTGATTTTTTACGTACTTGTGGGAAAATCATTTCTCTTCGGAAGCATGTACGCTAAGAGACCTAATCGTGCCGTGGAACTCTTGTCAACACCCATTGCTTGTCTTCAATTTCAGCAGTTCCAGCACAGATGACAACTTCATGTACTTCGTCTTGCATCCCTCGGACAAAGGTTTCTTCAAGTCCCTCATAAAGACCTTAAATTTCTCATACTCCCACGTATCACTGTCCCCTTCTACATGGTGCATCATCTCATCCAGATGGTCACAATCATCTGATGACATATCTTCATCAGAATTAGAATCAACATCATTCTCCATATAATTCTCTTCCTCAGCAAAGTTCGTTATTACCACCTTCCTGTATCATCTGCTGTTCATCGGGACTTGTCCAACATGTGTACTGCTCTTCGAAATCGCTATGAATCAGGTGTTCCGAGATCTGCTCTGAGTTGTCAAACATATGTAGATTCTTGCAATCTTTGCATGGAAAATAAATATATTTTCCCCTCTATTCAACTAATCCTCTTCCACAGCTCTTATAAAATCTGACATACCATTAAGGTACTCTTCTTAAGTGGTTACCATCGTACATCCAACTTTGGTTCATCCACGCAACACATAAAAAGAAATTTAATTTGTGTTAAATGTTGAGCTTTGCTATATTTCCATGACACAAAGTACCTACCAAGACTAAATTAATTTATACAATATTAATTAATACTACCATTAATATGTCAGTTTTGACTATATGTAAAGATCAATTACCACTATTGTGTTTAATTCACAAGCTTGCTATTTACCAAACTGTTGGGGGAGTCTGGTCACATCGTCCGAGACGAGGTACCCCCTATTCCAATTTTCCCTTTACTATTCTTAATCTATTGCGTTTCTCTTCAGACCCGCAGAAATGCTAGGCGAAGCACCTGGGGCGAGGTCGCGGCATATCGTCCTCACGAGCGAGGTGCTCGCGGACCAAGGCTAGGGAGATCGTCCCCCTCTGGCGCGGACGAGGCAAAGTTGGAGCATGTCGCCGATCCCGAACGAGGCCAAGGTCAGCTCCTCCCCAGGTCGAGAATGGATCTCTCCGCGTCCGGTCTGAGGCTCCGGAGACACCCGATCAGCCGCCTCGCCCAAGGGCGATCACACTCCAAGGCGAGGCGGGGGAGATACGCATCCGTCCCGAGGCAGGGACGGCACCTCGCCAGGGTGTCAGGACCCGAGGGAATCCACCCGCGGACGGGATCGACGGAAAAGGGACAAGCACGGTGGCAGTCCGTACCGGCGAGGCGCATCAAGGATATGCCGGCGCATATAGTAGGTAGCGGCGACGATGAGAGTACAGATTCACCCAATGTACGGTGACACAAGATTGTAACCCGCCTAAGAGCATCAATGTATATTCAATTGTGGGTCAGTTTTGCCTATATAAGGACGAATCGACACCCCATATTGATCAGTTCCATTCTCCAAATTCCAGTTCTTTCGTCCATCGCAATTCCTGTATATTGATCACCGGTGGTGCACGGGTAGTTTGAGTGGTTGCTAGGCGTCGTTCCAGTAAGTCGTCCTCTTAGCACCTCGGTCTTCCGATCCGGGGTGCCCAAGTTTACTGTCCGAGACTCGTTTCGTCGACACAAACATAATGGCCACTAATAATTACAAAATTTATTTATGACAGTACAACTTAATATAAGACTTAATTAATAAATAAAATTTTAATTAATGTCATTAATATGTGGCTTTTATTATATTAAAGGATTCTCGATAACATTTCATACAAACTACCAAGAATTACAATATCTACTCGTGAAAAGTAAAACTTAAATAATGAACAAGATAAATCAATTCTAAAATAATAAATTATTCATATATGCTACATTTCTCTCTTTCATAATGTATAAATTATCCACGATTCTAAATTAACTAGCTGGCAACATGTTCAATATAGTACAATACAACCAATTAGTAGCCTCAAAATCAACAGAAACAAATACAATTTTCCATACACCAAACTATAGATCTACATTCTCTCTCTTCACCAAGATAGATCTACCAAATTATTCAATTGTTTGAACAAATCACTAACCTTAGATCAACAATATCAAATGGATATGCAATATCTTCCTCAAATTCACGATTCTTTTGGACCAACTGGACTCCAACCTGCTAAATCGCTAGAGCTCCCACCACCACTGTGTAAAAACTAAAAATTTAAGACAAGGCTCGGGTTTATCGACTGATAATAAATGGGCGTCTTATCACAGGCGGTTTTTGAAACCACATGTGAAAAACCGCCTGTGATATACCCTGCATTGCAGTTCTTCTTGAAAACCACTTGCAATATGCTAGCCCGATACTGCAGACAGTTCTTAGTAAAAAAACCGCCTTCAATATATGGTCATCACAGGTGGTTCACGTTGCTATGAGTTAACCCAGGAAGTTCTTCTTGTGAATCGCCTATTATATGATTCACCACAGACGGTTTTTTGATAACTGACTGCAATGAGGGGTCTGTAATGACTAATTCTGTAGTAGTGATCCATGGACAATGAAGCACACTTAAGACATGGTAATTCAATACTCTCTTGAGATATAGTGGATTGCTTGTCAAGTAAAGATAGATTATTTCCTTTGAGTATATCATCAGATATCTTAAGAGTCTCAAGATCTTGTTTCTTCTTGATGAGCTCAAGACCAAGACTTTCATGAGTGCTCCTAAGCTCCTCATAAGATACATCAAGTCTATATTGTGCGACATTGAACTCTTTGTACTTAAGAGTCAAGTATTTGTTCTTCTCTTTCTTCCTCACAAGCAATGTCTCTTTCTTCTCAAAAGTGGAAACAAGAGCATCATAGTTAGGCATACTCAAATCATTAGGATCCTCATTAAGCAAGTCATCATCACTATCATCAAAGTAGGAGACTTTGAGATAGGAACTACCACTACCTCAGAAAACACATCTCCTGCACAGTCTTCACTGACGGGCAAAATATACCCGTCAGTGGTACAGATCACCACTGACGGGCAAACCGGTACCCGTCAGTGATTATTTCAATAGATGGTTCAATTTCAGAAGAAAAAGAATTACTGATGGGTTAGAAACATTGCCCGTCAGTAGAGTATATTATACCACTAACGGGCACGTATTATAGCCCGTCTGTGAATCTGTAGGCCAAACCACTGACAGGCCCAAATTTGGGCCCGTCAGTGATTTTTTGGCCCAACTACATAAGCTGTCTCCCCCACAAACCCTAACTTCTTACTCCCACAGCAGCTGCACCCCGCCTCTCTCTCTCCGCACCCGCACCCCGCCTACTCCCGATCCAGCCGCGCTCCTCTCCGCCAGACTCGCCGTTGCACGCATTCGCGGCGCTCCGCGTGGCGTTGGCGCGCCCCGGTCTCCATCAGCCTGCCGGCGTCGCCGACCGGGTTCGACGGCGCCAGGGTGGAAGCGGAGTTCCCGCGGCACGCCGCCATCGCCGAAGCCTCGCGCATGCTGCCGCTCCCGCCGCGGCCCGCGGCGATGATGCCCGTCGTGTTCGAGCTGCCCGAGGTGGTGTTCCGCTCCCAGCAGATCCCCGCCGCAGCCGGACGGGGAGCCCGAGGAGGAAGATGGCGCGGCGATGAGCGGCCGCCCCTACTCGTCCTCCATGCCCAGGGTCCAGCGCTTCTTCGCTGCCTCCGGCCACCCCCACGGTGCCGCGCGCTCCGTCTCCCGCCTCCGACGCCGCTGCAGGTATGTAACCCCGCCTCCGCCCCTCCTCTCTCTCTCTCTCTCTCTCTCGCTCGTTGGGTTTTTTTGGTTGATTGGTTGGTTCCGGCGGGCTCGGTCGGTCCGTGTGTCGCCTCCGGTGGCTTCCCAGTTTGCTTAGATCTAGTTTCCTATTCGGGAATTTTGATTTCCTCGTCTCTCTGTGCAGCGGTGGAGCTTGGGCCAAAGTAAACTGGGGGCACCATTGATTGGTAGGTGAATTAGATGGTCATTTTGAAGCGCAATTAGCAACTCAGCTCGCATTCTAAGAATTGTTCCATGCTGGCCTCAACATAGCTGCGCCACTATGTGCGTGTCTGTGTGGCATGGGGGCTAGGCTTGTTTGTTTGTGACCGGACAGGGTGTGAGCGATGGTAGAATCCTATCTTTTTTGGCTATGTACCTGCCTTGCGGGCAATGCTATTTTCGTCTGAATTATAGGCACAATTTGTTCCAAAGTGCTTTCTGTTCTCGCCTAGGCTGGGATAGTATGATGAACAAATTGAGTGGATGCTTATTTCGTGTGATCTAGGCTATTGCATTTTTGGCTCAAGCTGTATGCTCTACTCGATCTCGTGTGATTGTCGTGCTTGGATAGGCTTATGCTTTTGTGTCCCAAAAGTGCTTTGAAATTTGATACACTATTCGCAATTTGTGGTCTTTACCTGAGGTTAAAGTGTACTAATGTTGCTGTGTCTTTTACGTGCTGCTACAGTCAATCTGATTTGCTCTCCTTTGTTTGATTTGATTTGCTCTCCTTTGATTTGATTTGCTCTCCTTTGATTAGATTTGGCAGGAAGTGAGCTCGCCAATCGCGAGGTGGATCGGCGGGGAGGCCCTGGACCCCGACGACACCATGGTCAAGATCGTGCTCGTGCTCGTCGGCGATGCGTGGCACCCCATGACACCCAACCTCGGCCAGGGCGCATGCTGCGCGCTCGAGGATGCGGTCGTCCTGGAGCCATCCGCGAGGCGCTGCATGGGTACGAGAGGGAGAGGTGGTCGCGCGTGTTCCCGCTGACGGCGCGCGCTGGGCTCGTCGGCGCGCTCGTGCAGTGGGGGAACCCGGCGGTGTGCGCGGCGCAGGACGGTGTGGTGGGGAGATCCCTGGGGGCTGCCTTTTTTTGTTTTTAGCATATCTCCACTGACGAGCGCGACCGCCCGTCAGTGGATTTTTTATCTCCACTGACGGGAGCTTGCTGACGGGTGCAAAACCTGTCAGTGAAGACGGTTTTGCGCCCGTCAGCGGAAGTGTTTGGTGAGGTAGTGTACCTTTGACCCTTTTGTCATAATAAAAATAGGTGCCTCATCATCACTTGAGTGATCGAAGAGGGACTTGGCAAGTCTTGGACTTGCTATGACGAGACTGGCAACTCCATCATCATCATCGGAGTTGGAGTCAGAGTAAGAGCTTGAATCATTGAAATCTCATTCCTCGTCAACATGGGCTTGATCCTTGTAGTGATTCTTCTCCAAGAACTTGCCCTTCTCATGGCGCTCCTTTTTCTTGTACCCCTTCTCCTTCTCATCCTTCTATTACTTCTTGTTTGGACAATTGGCGATGAAGTGTCTCATCTTGCCATATTCGAAGCATGACATCTTGGTGGGTTTCTTCTTTGTGTCCTTCGAGTACTTGTGGCTTCTAAAAGTGCATCTAGTATCCCCTAGTGGGTTTTGATGATTAATGACAAACGATTAAGGGATTAATGGTTTACTGAGTGTATACAGGCGAATAGTCCTCAAGCAATTGGTGTAATCAGTGGATGTCAACCCCTAAAAAGTTAGTGATGAAGGAAGGCTTGGACTTAAAATATTAGTGGTGATTTTCTAGTGTTTAACATGATCAAAGATCATTTGAGTCAATAGGACAAGTCGCCTATTAAGAAGGGTAAGATATCTAAGCTATAGGAAGAATTTTCATGTGTGCTCAGTCAAAATCTCAGAAGACTTCTTTGAAAATCTCTTTTGAGACACAGACAGTGACTCTCGGTAATACCGGTTTGAAGAACCGGATGTACCGAGATTGACCTCTGCTGCGAGGTTTGATGACTTAGTCGTCTCAAGCCTCGAAGAGCTTCAATCACGGCATGACCGGTCTTCAAGCCGGTGCTGCCGAGAATGGCTTCTGTGTCGGAGAGTTAGGGAACCCTGCCGTTTAGGGTTTGCCCTAGTTTCATGTTTGGAAACCGGTATTTCCGTCCTTGAAGATCGGTGCTTCCGGAATATGCTTCTGTTGTCTCTGACCTAGTCCCATGTGTTTTGTCTTCGGTTCTACTGGGTTCGTTTCCGGTTGTACCGAGAATCTCTTCTGGACTTGGGTCTCATGCCGTCTTAGACTAAGTCCCATTCATGATGCCTTCGGTTCTACCGGTTTCATTTTGGTTGCACCGAGAATCTCTTCTGGACTTAGGTCCTCTGTTGCCCTAGACTAAGTCCCATGTGTGTTGTCTTCGGTTCTACCGGTTCTGTTTCCGGTGGTACCGAGAATCTCTTCTGGACTTAGATCTATTTGAGAAGTTGTGTTACCGAGTTGGTTTCCGGTTTGACCGTGTTTCTTCTTGTGTCAGAAGAACGTGTCAATTCTTTAAATCTTGATTTAACCGTATTCAAAGTCAGCACTACCGGGAATCGCTTCTGTAAGTAACTCTACGGAGTAGAATCTTCAATCCCGGTGTGATCGTGTTCCTTTCGGAAACTACCAGCTTTGTGTTGAAGATTTTCGCTGTGTATTTGAGTTCCTCAGATCTGACCGTTGGTTTGAAACTCGGTGCTTCTGATTTTGTATTCCGGTTGTTCTGAAGAAGAATCTTTGTGCCCAATGACTCTTTCTGAGCTGCGGCTATAAATAGCCCCCGACCCCCTGCGGGCTCGGGAGGACACTTTACGCAAAAAGACATTCTCTCACTCCGTGTTTTCCTTTCCTCTTGCTCTTTGAGATCTACTTTGAGAGAGGAAAGCCTTGAGAGATTTGAGAATTGATTGAGCATCCAAGTAAGAGCTTCTTCGAGCCTAGAGTTCTTTACTCGTTACTCTTGAAGATTTGGCATCTCCTAGCCGGCTAGGCGTCGTTGAAGAGCTCCAATTTGTGGATTCGTCTTCAGCAGTTTGTGAAGGTTCGGGGATCACCTCAAGATCCACCACAAGTGATTGAGCAAGCCCTAAGTGAACTTGGCTCAAGGAGAAGAATGTGAAGACTATGTGTCTTCGGAGCTAAGTGTTCAGCCTCTCCAAACGAAGATGTAGAGTTGTTGCCAACAACTTGAACTTCGGGATAAATCTTGAGTCTTCTCCCTAGCTCTTTACTTGCTTGTTATTCTTCATTTTAGCTAGATCTAGTTTGCTATTTGTTGCTTCATCCTTAATCTGCCTCACTCTTGCATGCTAAACAACTAATTTGAGTAAAATTTGATAATCTCCTATTCACTCTAGTCGATAGACCTTGATCTTTTAGCTTCTTCCTTTGCTGAAGAACTTGTCGACATCTCCCTTCTTGAACATCTTAGAGAATCTCCTCACAAATAGGGCGATGTCCTTCTCATCAAGTATTTCTTCCTCTTCATCGTCGCTTGACTCATCCTTAATGATGTGCTTGGCCTTCGAGGCAATGTTTTTCTTGAGGCGTGAGTTGGAAGCCACGAGCTCTTCATTGTTTTGGATTGCCATCACATATGCAATGATTCTTCCAAGCACCTCGGTGGGAGTCAACTTGTTTAAGTCGTCTCGCTCATGGATGAGTATCACCAAGTATTCATACTTGGGTGAGAGGGCTTGTAGTATCTTCTTAACAATGAAGTGGTTGTTGATCTCCGAGCACCCAAGGGAGTTGATCTTGTTTACAATGTGATTGAGACGCGTGAACATTTCATTTATGCCTTCATTCTCCATCATGGTGAAGCAATCGAGCTTGTTATTAGGACATCAAGCTTGGACTCCTTAACGGAAGAAGTTCCATCGTGGATCTCCACAATCCTGTTCCATATGGTCTTAGCATACTTAAGCGTGCTCACTCGATTGAACTATCCAGGCTCAATACATTCAAGACGGCCTTCGCTGCTTGAGCATTGAGGTGGATATTCTGGTGGTCACCATCGGTGAGCTGACCTTCGTGATCACTGCATAACTATCAAAAATAATGCGCCAAATTCTTGAGTAAATAGCCATTAAATACATCTTCATTTTGTGCTTCCAAATTGAATAATTAGAGCCATCAAAATAGGGACCTCTACCAATATGCAAACCCTTACTAGAAAACATCCTCGCTCTCTAGGTTATTAAACCTAAAAGATAAGAGCACGAGGCTCTGATACCAATTATCTATACTACTATATAGTGTACCAAATTTGAACTAGCCTTGGCAAACAATCTGAGCCATTGATCCCATGAATTTGACGGCTGAGATTGGAGGGATTCGTATGAACAGTACCCCGTGAACAGTACCATCTACAGTGACTGTGAACAGTACCCTGCGTGCACTGCACGTACTGTTTGCTAGTAAAGGATCGAGGATGACATCTAGAGGGGGGGTGAATAGACTAATCAAAAATTATACCCGATAAAACTAACACGCCCTGAGCATACTAGTAAGGCAACAAGTAAACTAAGTAATCACACAACAAAATATAGCGAGAATGAGATGAAGGATTGGGAACAAGGATGACACCGTCATTCATTGTCGATGTTCAAGCATTTGACAAGGCTCTACATCTCCGTTGAGAAATCTTGATCCTAAGATCGAAGCTAGCACCAAGACCTGATCTTTCATCAAAAGGCTTGCCGATGCGAAGCCCACTTCTCTTCTTGATTGCTCTTCATCTTGTGGTAGGTGAACTCTAATCTTCACAAACTTCTCGACTTCTTGATAAGCTTGAAGACTTCCGAGCGACACCTGATCGTTTAGGAGGCGCCAACCTCCAGTAGTAATAGGAACTTGGTCTTGGCTTTGAGGTGATCCGTTGCTTGAATGCTCAATAGAAATATAATCCAAATCCTCAAGATTTCTCCCTCTCAAATTTTCTTAGAAAGGCAAGAGAGAAGAGAACAAGATTGCAACACTGGATTTAGGACGCAAATGATAGCCTCCACCTAGGGAGGATAGTGACTTATATAAAATATAACTGTTACTCAAAAAGAAACCTCCCTCAAAGGTTCCAAACAACCTCTACTGCGTGTACTTCGGATAGTCCGAATGACCTTCACTCGAAAGGTCCAGGTAAAAACGATCACTAGACAGAAGCTCTGTCTTCACTCGGAATGTCCAAGTAGACTTCGCTCGGAAGATTCGGACAACAGGAACTCAACTAGACAAAAGTTCTGAAAGGTTCCATATACTCCAGACGAACGTCACTCGAAGGGTCTGGGTCAACACTTAGCGCGTTGGAACCTACTCTCGCACACACTCAGACATTCTAACCGACTGATCCGGACACTCTGGATCACAATGAAGTTTGGTGTAGAGAATTTTCTAAAAAAATTTAGAAAGGATTTTGTTTGCACACTTAGCAAATTATCTCCTTCCATGTTGTTGAATAGCTCCCCTTTTATAGTACGACTGTATATACTTAATGTGACTATTGGATCACTAAAAGGATTAGAAAAAGTCATTAACCTTCTCGATTCTATGTCGTCTCTCTTTCAATCTTTTAGGGGTCATCAACGTCTGTCCCAACTTGCCTTGAGGATTAAATTTCTGATCAATATCTCGATGCACACATTAATCTTTAATCATTTTTTATTAATTATTAAAACACCAAGATGCATTTTCACCCTTTGGTCTAGGCGATGGCAGAGCCAGAGCGGCAGGGAAGGGAGGAGGTGCGATAAGGGAGAGGAGAGGGGAGGTGTAGGAGTGCCACGTCAAAGGATCAAGCGGTGGGAAGGGCATGCGCGTGGATCCGCCGCTCCTCCCTGCTTTCACCGACGACTGTTGCAACCCTATGTCGAGGGCAGAGCAGGAAGGAGCCTGTGAGAGGCTTGATGGTGAGGTCCAACAGCAAGGGAGCAGGAGGCAGCGACTGGAGAGGTTAAGGGGTAGATGATGAGGCGGGACAACGCGCAGCGAGGGCGTGATGGCCTAGTGAAGCGCCGGTAAGGGGATTCACCTAACCCTAGCTCGATGCGGGTGAGGGTTTTCACCGTACGGGGCAAAAGAAAATTCGGTAACCAGGAAATGATGCTTGGTGCATTCAATCGTGAACCCTGGCGGAGCCGGGGCCTAGTGACGGCCACACGTTGGAAGGCCAGCAAAGTACCACGGAAGCAGTAAAAACAACGGCGAAGATCAAAGGAGGAGGAATGGATGAATCCATCGGACGCTGGAGAAGGGTAAATCGCTGCGAGCAAGGTAGAATTTGGTCAGTTCAGAAAGCGTACACAAAGAGCACTTATCCCAGGACAAGAAGCTCCCTTTCTTTTACAACTGTGAGCAGCGCAGCAGGCTACGCATGAGTCGATGAGTCGTGATCAAATGAAATGATGGTCTGTGAAGCGTCCCAAATTATTGTGGTGCCTAATGTTGGAAGAACATTTAACTCGAAACTACCATTACTTCATGACATACAAGAATTGCTCCTTATCAACAGACGCTGATGCTTTCACGGTAACCATTAATATAGGACGCCAAAAAAAAAGCAATTTTTTTACAGGACGAAACCAAGTGACCATACTGGTCAATCTTACAGCATTTGACATGCTAATTAATCTGTATGATATACAAATGCCGGTAAGCAAATGCAGGATTACTCCCAAGGAGAACAGTTTGGGTCATTCCTGGTCTGCACATCAAGGCCATCTTACTTCAGCATATGGTCCTTACTCCTTATCCTCTTTGCTCCATTCTGTGGATCATAATATCCATGCTGCTATGCTAACAAGTTTGCGAGGAAACTTCTGATCTCTGATCAACGTCAGCCGTTGCTTGGACTTGAGCAGCATACTGCAGATTCCACAGAACCTCTTCGATAGAAGGTCGGGTCGAAGATTCAACAGATAAGCATTTAATCGTAATGGAGACCACCATCGATAAAGAATCCGGTGAGGAGGTGCCGAGCACAACCGGATCCAGAACTTGCTCACGCTCTTCCTGGCTTGATATCGACAAAACCTGCAGATACAGGCAAAGATTTCTCAGACAGTTCATTTTTGTTTTTTTCCAGGCAGCATCGTTAGTATAATCAAAACGCGTTCATGTTGGGCTTCATACAGATGTGGGGCCTACTAGCTGAAACATTGATCACAACGAATTAGTCTGGATATTGAATGTTGTACTAGTTTCCCTGTAGGTCACATCACTCGGAAGGTTCATGCATGAAACAGTTCAATTTTTAGTAAATCCGTGCTTCGAGAAGTGCTCAGAGACCTTCATTATTGATACTCAAATAATTTTGATGAGTCATCATAATTCAACTTTCGATAATACCTCGCAGCTACTTTTCTACATCATACACATTGCTAAGTTTCAATAGTGTGACTGCATCTCCTACATTTGTACGAGTTTGTTGATGTTCACTGCATGTTTTATTTGCTAGAACTCATGTTTTATGACAATAGAATGTCAAATATTGCAATTATGTACTAATTTTAGTACGCTGAATGTTCACTCCCCTATATCTCTAAAAGAAATGTAAGCTAACCCATTTCTGGGTCAGCCAGTGACTGATAGGACCATTTTAATAAAACATTGTGCATATTTATTGCGATAATACTAAATAACACTTAAAACAACTATCCTGATATTACAGAGATTTGCCTGAAAGCTACACATATCATTTTCATCTATCCAATCTAAATATTTAAAAATATACAAGTAGCCAAAGTTACGAAAATTTGACAGAAATGGATCCCAAAATGACATGTTCTTGTCAACTGGAGCCTGGAGGGAGTTGTATGGCAACAGCCAACATGTCTGACATTAAGCTTACCATTACAGATACTATTGATTATCCTAAATGTCCTGAAATTCCCTTACAGGAGTTCTAAAAAAATTATGTTGCAATATTTTAATTATGTTTGCGAGGGAAGTCCAGAGGTCCAGATGACCATTGAGTCAGCCTCCAGATCCTTTGTAGAAAATGACGAAATCAAACTCAACCAAGCATATAGGTATTCTGTACATATGCTACCACCATGGTATAATAAACCAGGGAAAAAGATTGAAAGATTAAAATGAAGTTATATCCAACCAAGAAAATACGTGTATTGAGTTGTTGCAAAGCCTAATAAATCATGAAATTCAGGGAGGGATCCATCTAAGCATCATCTAGATCTTCACTACTACAAAGCAAGAGGGGCAAACATACCAGTTCACTTAGAATGAACGGATCTCCTTTTCTATGTAGTTTTGAGCCCATAAGTACTTCAAGTATAATACAACCAAAAGAACATACATCATCCTCCAAATTTTCCCTACAAAACGTAGATAAACATTACATGTTCAACATGGCTGAGCATAAGTTATAACATGCTTCAACTCCATAACCAGATTTCCTTGTCTATTTTAATGAATTTCTGCATTGGTAGATGACTAGATGTGATTACATGCAATTATATGGAAGTGTTGAACTCCTTATTTAGTTCTTATATACGCCTACATATAAAATACCATATTCTGCTGACTTACAGTTCTTCAGAATTGTTCTGTATGTATCTCTGCCCATCTCCTATTGCCTGTAAGCCAAGAGGAATATTGGCATTAAAACTAAAGCATGGTCTATCCTTGAAGCTCCTTTATTAACAAATAGGGGAAGATGAAAGGAGGATAATTTCATTTAAATGGTAAGCCAACCTCATGTTTGTATATCTCCTCTGTGATTATGGACAACCCATAGTCACTCAGTTTAGCCATATGGTGTTCATCAAGCAAAATACTAGAAGCTTTTAATCGATTATATAAGGAACCAGGAATTATTCCTGTATGTAAGAAATGAACGGCCTTAGCAATGGCAATCAGCACTTGCAGCCTATCACCCCACTTCAGAGTCTTCTCTGGACTAGAACCTGCCAAGAAAGGCATGCACAAATAACAAATTGCATAATTGAATTGCTGTCAGTTCATATAATCTTAATTCTCCATATTTAATTGTAGGTCCTTACCAGAAAGATAAGAAGAAAGAGTTCCATTAGGTACATATTCATAAACAAGAAAAACTCTTTTTACACTTGATTCATCAACTGCACTGTCAAGGCAGTGCCCCAAGAGGCAAACCAAATTCAGGTGGCGAAGCTTCGCAAGGAGATCTAAGCGAAGCTTTAGATTCCTTATTGAATATCTCTGGTGCAATGCCAGACATCTTATTGCAATCAAGGTTCCATTCTCTAGTTTTCCCTTGTATAGCTGAAAATCAAGAAAAAACAGAGTATAACACTAAGCTGTAAGAAATGCAACATGAAAATAGCATGGGCTTGAATGCTAGGAAAGTATCGAGATTGCAGCACTAACAAAACCGAGTAACCATATTGTTAACATTAAAAACAGTACATTTATTATGCATATCATATTTAATGTGAAGTCAAATCTAAATGTGACAAATATGTGAACAAATCAGCAAACCTTTCCAATGGATCCCTCGCCTAAAAATGCCGACCGTTCGAAGCATTTTGTTGCTTCTTTGAGCTCTTCTAAAGAAAATACACGATGTGTGGGCATTATTTGTGTTCCTAATTTCACAGCTTGAGATATGTACCCTGCAATGAAGAGAGGGAGAAAATGATTCAAATTGATACCAAAGGAGGATACAAAACTATCTCTTATTGCTCGTGAAGGGAGGCGTGTGTATGTAGGATGTTAAAATTTCTTCTAAACTTGGGAGTACCATCATTATGAATTCAGTCGAAGCACATTCACATATATATTACAAGGTCTGTGATAATGGATAGTATACAACATGAAAACCAGGAGGACACTTTACATGTAAATGTACGTGGATTCTAACTATGCCACATTTGCTTATTGTAAACACGAAGTAGACTAAAACTGCAAAACATGGGATGCACACATGATCAACATCTATCACAAGAGGAACTTCTACGCAGTACGGAGGCTGACACATACATAATGCAACATTACTTGAGGAGGAGTCTTACTTGCACTTTCTAGAAGTTCAGAGGACATTCCTGGAGTCGAGTTATCTTGCATTTGCTTTTGCAGTAACTGTTGTTCTGCTGTAACTCTCAAACAGCTTCTTTTGTTTGAAGCCATTAATACAAGAGAAAGCACAAGCACAATCAACACTATCCCGACAACAGTGACCACAAGTCCAACATCCTTGTTTGATCTTCTCCCCTTATGAGATTGTTGACAATATTTAGCTTCATGCTGGTGTTCAGGGTCAGCACTAAAGCAATTCCCATCGAACTTAACAACCCTGTTATTCAAGTTACCATTGAGACAAGCAGGCAGGTCACCTGTGAGTCGGTTAGTAGACAAATCCACGAAGCCCAGGGTGCTGCTGCATGTTAAACTACTCACAAGTGATCCACTGAGCATGTTCGCTGCCAGGTTCAGATAACTGATGTTTGGGAGATCAAAGAGTTTCTCAAGAGGATTCCCCTCAAGAAAGTTGAACGAAAGATCGAGGTGTTGAAGCCTGTTCAGTTGACCAAAGTGCTCAGGAATTTCACCCTTGAATGAGTTCTTGCTGAGCAAGATTGTTACCAACACTATGGGCATCTCTGGAAGCTCTCCATCTAACTCGTTGTCCCTCAAATCCAACATCTCAAGTCTATTTAAGTTGCCCAAATCTGGAACCTTACCTGAGATGTTATTGCCAGCAAGAGCAAATTCTGTAAGCATGGTAGCTTTACCAACTGATGCTGGTATTGATCCCTTCAACCGGTTACCCTGCAAGCGAAGAACCGTGAGGTTCGAGAGCGAGCCAAGCCAGTCTGGAACAGTTCCATTGAAGTAGTTACCATCCAGCGTCAGGGCGTGGAGCTTCGACATGGCTGACAACTTCGGAGGGATCGATCCATACAGAAAATTGGAGCTCAAATCAAGCACTTCAAGCGAAGACAACCGGTGAATCTTGTCAGGGAGAGGGCCCCATATGCCCAAAGACACCAGGATAACAACCCGCAAGGTAGTCATCCTCGCCAGCGTAGTAACAAGCGAATCAACAACGAAGGCTTCCGAGAGGGTAACATTGGGAATAGGATAGCCACTGAACTTTGGTGGCTTCGTGATCCTATCACTGATGATCTTAAGCTCCGTGATGGCATTCCCCTCGCACATGACGGCAACCACCGAAGTGGGCTGAGTGTAGCAGGGGTCACCGTTTGGGTTATTCCATACATCCAGCTGCCTGGGGTACTCCAGCTGCTTCCTGAGCTGCTGCAGTAGCTCACTCTGTGAAGACTGCTCACTTGTTGGGAATAACATCAAGCAGGTTATGGCCATGACAAAGACACTTAACTGCCAAGCCATTGGTGCTCTCAGCTTTGTGCCCACAAACATATCTTGTTTAAATTGCCTTAGCTGTATCACACACCAATTTCCCAACCGAAAGCTTTACAATTTCAGCCAAGAATCGGATAACGAGTGAACAAGAACGGCACGACGGAGCAATGTAGCGCCACAATTATTCGTGAGGTAAAAAAAACACTCTTGCGTTCCTTGCTCTCACTCACAGTCACAGTACAGTTGTCTGTAAAAATAAATAATTTTCATCCAATTAGTGAGGAAACAGAAATAAAGAAGGCAATAAGCAAATATGTCTTCTTCCCCTAAAAAAGAGAAGCAAATCTGTCACTAAACGTCTAAACCTGATTCATACTTCCTGCCTAAAATGGAATGGAGCCGGCGAGTAAGCTCCCTGTTTTTCTAAGAATACTTCCTGTCTAATCATAAAGAACTCCAATTTGGAGACCGGAGGCAAGAACTTCGAAACTAGTTCTACCTCAGATTGAACAAGAATTACGTCAAAAGATTGAACAGAAACAAACAAGGGAATATTTCATCAATATTTGAAGGGCAATAAAATTTATAAGAGGAAGCCTTGTAAATCTGTTGGGAGCCGACCAAGAAAATTACATACTGGAGCAACTACAGGGCAAAGCATTAATTTGCAATAAGTGCACAACTGCAGACTACAGTAAATTGAACAGATTGTACTTCAAATGCAAATATCTCAAGCTTGTTGGTTAACATTTGAATAGAACACTAATGCCTGTAAAGAACGCTTCTTGCAAGTGAAATTTTAAAAAAATTAGTGATGAACAAGAAACAAATCTGAGCTTGCAAGCAAAAAACTTGAGAAAACCTACCAAAGAAACGCAGCAGACTTGAAGGCAAAACAAAATTGCTGGAGGGGAAAAGAAAATGCAGTAAACTCAAAATGGAAGTTTGGTCCCAGTAAAGTAAGAGTGTTAATTATTATACCTGAGCGGTTCCAAGTTTACAGGTAGAAACGACTCACATTGAGCACAGGCAGCCAGAAAAAGACAGGGAGAAGAAAAGGAAAACAGGAAGGAGAACAAAAAGGGAAATGCATAAACTTCACTCCAAATCACACACACGAACAGTGAGAAAAAATTACGAAGGATGGCAGGAAGGTAGCAAGAACCAAATCAGCAGAGCACCAGCAACATTTGGAATTCCACTGCAGAGAAGCTATCGAATCTCTAACCTGAATGCAACCAGCCAAGGATTCCCCAGGAAACACCACCGCATCTCCCTTCTTCCTCACCACCAAGGAGCAGCGGCAGCAGCAGCAGCCAAGAATTAAGGGAGGGAGAGGCAGAGCAGGTGAGAGAGCCTGCGAGAGCGCTGGCTGCTTCTCAGGACCAGCACCAGCTGCGTAGGGAGCGCGGCCCAATGCACATGGGATCTCTCAAAAAACACCCTCCCAGGCTCTCGCACTCCCCCGCGGACAGCACCCAGCGGCACCCGTCGCGGTCCTGCACGCGCGCGATTAATGGCCCGTGGGCATGCGAGCCGAGGGCAACGCTACCGCTGCCTCGCTCACCAAGGTGCAGCTAGAAACGCATTGATCCATCCTCCATGTTACTCGGGACTTCCCTCGCGGCGAGAGTGATTCGCATCAGCAGGAGTAAAAGCACGAGCCGGCACCGGTGCAGGGAGTGGTTGGGGTGGCAGGAAGAAGCCAAAGCTGAGGAGGCGAGGTGGTGGTGGTGGAACTGCGGAGTAAGTGAAATTTATTTTAGTTCACCGAAGTGGTGAACTGCTTTAATATCTTGACTGGGTGGGTCTCTGGGGGTGAGTGAAAGCGAAGCTGTTTCCCGTCCAAGGGGAGTCCGGGATTTTCTGCGGCGCGGTCGTGTTTGCCTCTGAGTAGTAGGATCTGCTGGAGTGGGAGTTCAGCGGTAAGTTTCGGATGGGTTGATCTGATCGCGTTGTCCATGGTCCACATTTTGGTTCGACGTTACAACGAAAGTTTGTCCTTATATTCTTCTGTGCGATTAGATGCACCACGATATGTCCGTTCTCGGTTCAAATTGCAACTTTACGTTTTAACTGTGCACACGGTAGGTTTATGGCTATTTCTGTACGATTGCATAAGTAGACGAACGCCTGCCACGCGTCTACCGCTGCCATCTAGTCCTAGGGTACAATATTAACATCATTCTGCTTTAAAAGTACTAGCAGAATTAAAAATAATAATTAGTGTTATAATTTCTAAGACTATTTATTTTATTAAATCGATGTATTGCTCGATGTATCTACAAAATTTATATTAAAGCAAGGTGTTTTTGCAAAACAAAATTATTTGGCGGGTATTTCTATCTCAGTATTAACCATTGGCAGCAATTCGATGGTTTGTGTAACCTAAGATAAATGGACCATCACCACCAACTCATTTCTTTGTAGGATAATGTTGGGAATAATAAATCTCTAATGGGCCAGCCCACCGCATCCTATATGGCACCTACGTGGCAAAAAGTCGAGTCAACTCAAGACAAAGTCAAGTCAAAGAAGGCATGGACCCCTTGCCTATATAAACTCCTATGGGGATGTAAAATTCAACTCCATAAATAAGAAATCTCATGGAGGAAGCCTAGAGCTTCAAGTCTCGTACGGGGAGCTCTAGGAGCAATTTTGGGAAGTCTCGAACGGCCCAAGTTGCTAGCCCAATCTCGCACGGGGCCTCCCTCGACATAGGAGTAGGCCGCTCTTCTCGAGACGGCCGAACCTATTCAAAAAACATCAAAGGGATGAGCCGCCTAAGCCCCATATGGCTGGGGGTCGCAGCCCCAGCTCGTCGGCCCTTTCATCCGGTTACCGCCACCGCAGGCGGGGGGCGCACAAAAGGTGCTTTGGCTGCTTCCAAACTCCAAGCCAGCAATGGCGTGGACATCGCAAACTTGCCTATAACCCTTGCCTCTAGGGCCACGCCTTAGACTCGCACGAGGGCAAGATCACGCAGGAGCCCCATCCCCTTGACCGACGCTCGGGCTGTAAGGAAGGACGCCGACGCGCGCGGCCTAATAAATCACACCGGAACCCTCGCTGCAGCCGATGCAACGAATCCTGACCCATGCCTACCAAGAACCAAGCGGGGCACCCGTCCCTCCTCATCACCTGCATTGCCATGATACGTACGGTTCTGCTCAAGAATGGCGTGCACGGGCCAACACACGAAGATCGCAGGCAGCAGCGGCACCATGGTCTTCCCCTCGACGACCGACGCACACAAAGAAGAGAAGGAGGGAAAAAGCATCGCGGCAAGGGCAAGGGGCTGGAGTGCGCGCGCCTCTTTGAGGATCGTCTGGAAACAGCTGGAGGCGGTGCCTACAGCAAGACTCCAGCCGGCAGCTCACCGGCAAGAAAATGCCACTCCCCCAGCAAGACTCCACCACGCGCAGGACATTTTCGCGTTGTTTCCTCCCACTCGCTCCCTCAAGGCAAAGTACGTGCTTCAGCCATGCCATGGCTCCCTCTGCCATGATTCTTGACCCCGCCATGAAACCAACACTTGGGAGCAGCCTGGGTGACCTCAGCCTTTGCCGCCTTCGCCCGATAGCCACCAAAACGATTCTTCGGCAAAGCGGGGAAGTAGCAAGATGGTCACGGGACTCACGAGAAGGATCTTCGCTCTTTTTATAGGCGATTCGACAAAGCCTCGGTGTCCGTGCAGGGGCACCAGATGATGACCACGCGGTGGCACGGCGGGCATCCGAGACCCCCATCTTTTTGCTCAACCCGACGAGCTCGCCGAAAGAAACGGTTGCGTCTGACAGATGGAGAGGAACCCTAAGGCTTTTCCTCTTTCGGCTTGGGGAAGAAGCATCCCCACCATCCGATCCAACCAAGTAGGCTTCACCAGCAGCCGTTGGATCCTCATAAGATGACCAAGCCCCGAGAAGTAGGCCCTGCCTCGGCCCAGTCGGCGACACAAGAATGTGGCCCGGTAGACATCGTCTGATGGCACACCCAAACGGGCCAGCATCGCACGGTCCATAAAACCCACCAAAAAAGGGGCTACGCCCCTGGAAAGCAATCAGGCCCTAGGAGGACCAAAAAATGGACCTAGCCCCTGTCGTGAACCTTTGCTCCCATCAGGCCAGAAGCAAAGCCCAATGGCCTTTGTTGCTTACTCTTCCTTTTTTCATATTCCTTACAATTTTTTTCATAAAGATAAGAGAAAGGGAAATAGAAAGAAGGAGAAGGACCCGAGACAAAGCTAGAGGAAAAGGCGTACTTTTTGGCATCTAAGAATTTAACCTGTAGTCACCACCGTAACTACAGCTCAAGGGAGCTCCTGTTGGGAATAATAAATCTCTAATGGGCCGGCCTGCCACATCCTATATGGCACCTATGTGGCAAAAGGTCGAGTCAACTCGAGACAAAGTCAAGTGAAAGAAGGCATGAGGTGTATGAAGGAACTGGTCCACCATAGACTATGAACTACCTCCTCACCCCTAATCCACCATGGACTCATGGACCACATTTTCCAAAATAGCCCTCCACCTCTCTCCCCTGAAGGGTAGCCATGGTCTTTTGTCATGGACTCCTTGCCTATATATACCCCCCATGGAGGATGTAAAATTTAACCCCATGAATGAGAAATCTCATGGAGAGGCCTAGAGCTTCAAGTCTCGTACGGGGAGCTCTAGGAGCCACTTTGGGAAGTCTCGAATAGCCCAAGTCGCTAGCCCAGTCTCGCACGGGGCGCCTCTCTCGATATAGGAGTAGGCCGCTCTCCTCGAGACGGACAAACCTATTCAAAAAACATCAAAGTGTCGCATATTGCCACGTGTACGGCGACCTTCTCATAAGGCCGTCGTACACGGCCTATTTCTATCGCACTCTAACGTCAAGTTATCAACACCCCCTCTTCTGTGTTGTTTTCATAACGACAACAGATAAAAACTTCGGGTGTATTTGGTTCAATGCCTAACTTTACCGTTTTAAACTCTGGCACCGTCATAATTTAGTAGGCTTAGCTTCTTGCAAACCTTTGCTACATCTATAGTGGCCATTTTATTCATCATGTTGTAGTAGTCCGCTTTGTCTAAGGTTAGTCATGGCAATATTACACGCCAACCAATAATCAAACTGGATTTCTAGAGAAATCGGTAGCATAAAACCAAATGATCATCATACAAATTGTGTGGGTATATCTGCTCTCATATATGACATTTCCATCACTAAGCTTAGTCAAAATAGTTGACAAAGTTGAAACTGAAATTCAATTAAGAGTTGCTACTGTACGACTTGAAAGTTGAAGGTCTTTAATCAAGGGCTATAGTTGAAAGAGTCAAAAATAAAATTTATCAATTAAAAGTTACTATTATTTGTTGAGTTTCTCAAATAAAGGTTTTTTTTCGGAGGCAGCGCAGTAGGGCTAATAGTGCTGAATTGAGTAAAATAAGGCTAATGAGATCCACTTGGCTAGAGATCAATATTTTTGTGGAATGGATACCAACGATATAAATAACCCGCGTGACTTTCAAAAATATTCAATTTCTATTTTTCTAGAAGAAGGCCTTTTGTCGGGGTGATTTGGACGCCCATTTTCACCGTTTCGTGATACGCGACGTCCGTTCGCTTCTTGCAGGATTCAGGGTGTGATTGGTTTGTTGCCAATTTTTACCAATACTAATTTTTAGCATGCCAATTTTTGGCAATGTCCAAACTTGCCAACATTTGGCAAGTTTGGCTACCAATTAGTTCGTTGCCAATTTCCATGCCAATTCTTGGCACAACAACCTGGGCTATCAATTGGTTTGCTACCAATTAGCTACAATCCATAGCGTGTTCAAAAGGAATTTCCCATCCAAAATCTAACAGCAAACTAGACCACTGGATCATCATCACATGCAGTCCAGCTGTAGGACCTCTACACAAGTTCTAACGATATATAATCACCACCATGGGTGAGCATGAAGAGTTCCCTGCATTTACAATTATATCCTGGTTGATTTAACTAATGATCATCCAGTGTATTATTACTTATTACTGCCAAGATATTCAACATGAAATGGTCTCACCTTGACTTGAAATCAGCAATCATAGAATCGACTGTATCAACAGGATAATTCTTACCACATAGTTTCTTCCTAAGCTCAAAAACCGTGAATGCTCTGACAAAATAAAAGGAGTACTCAGTGTTCAATAGGGAGTCCATTACACACATAATATGAACTAATAAAGGGAGTCCATTACATAAAGGTGCTACAATTCGGAGTCCATTACACACATAATATGAACTAATATACGGAGTGCATTATATAAAGGTACTAAAATAGGGAGTCCATTACAGAAGACAAGACCCTCCTGGCGCAACGCAGTTCTTTTAGAACCGTCCTGCAATTGACTTCTTTAAAATAGAAAGTGCCTATTCAAATACCTACAAATAACACTCGCAGTGTTAATCAAGGCTCACAAGATCCAGAACAAGATAGCAGCACTCATAAGGAATGAATTAACACCATCACGTCACAGAAAAAGGAGAGTCCACGAACAATATTTTTTGATTCAATTTTTGCAAACGTGCATGAACATCTAATGGTATATCGATCAGACTTAAGATTAATAAGCATACTGTTTAAAACTCTCATCTTTCAGTAACTCTACATATACATATGAACTGCTATAAAGTGGCAATTTTTGTATAACGTATCTTGTGCAAAGTGTCTAACAAGTTATTGTATACATAAAGTTATTAAATGCCAATACCTTCTGATATATCTTGATCTACCTTTCAGTAACTTTCATGTGCATGTTTTTTTCTAGGTGGATGGATAGCTCTAGCTTATATTTGCCACTTAGAAAATTATATGTACATGTTAGTTTATATCTTTTTCTGTCGATCTATCCTTTATATCCATCTTTTTGATCCATGATCTCTACATGTGCTCATAGCTCTGGTTTTGTCTCTTCGTGTCAGTTAGTAGAAATGGTGAAGCACATGCAGCAGTCAGCTACAGATCAGAGTACCTCAGGGCAACCAGTGCTAGGCCAATCCAAAACATCAGGGGACGCTGATATGCTTGATAAAGCAGGGGATGCTGATTGGGGACTCCATGAAACAAATGATGAGGAGACAGATGCAGATGTAGACTCTTGATCAGAGACATAATTATAATCAAGAAAAATAGCTATGCCATGTATAACAAAATGCTCATAATTTGCTATGGCTCAATGTATAATACATATACCAAGAGATCACTGAGTGCAAATATTAATCCAAACCAAACTTGCGCACTGTAGCTATGTACCGAAATGTTTCATCTGAGTTTCCATCATATCAAATACAAGGATGTATACTAATAGGTTTACTAGAAGGGCATCATCTCTTGTCCTATTTGTACTGCTAACAATGCATACTGGACTTAGCAGTTGGAAGATGCATAGACTAATCTATGTGGTAAAAGAAATATCATTCTTGTTTACCTGAGGCTGAGATTAACTGTGCAGTTTTATATCATCCTTAATATAGAATCCAGCAAGCAAGCAAAAGCTGAGATTATCTGCAAAACCATAATATATCAGAGACTTTGTTAGAAAATATAATCTAGCCATAGCATTCAAGCAAAAGCAAATCACAATCAAAATGTAGATCAATTATTACGTCATAAATCTAAGCTGAAAATAGCACCGTTCACACCCGCAAATAGCACTTACCCAAAAAAACCAAAACATCTATCATTCAAGGCGATGGAGCGCCGATAGTGCCGCAGATGTCGCCGGACCTGCGGGCGAAGTATTCCATGACCCAAGTGTTAAAAGTCTGGTCACTCGCGGAGTTCAAGAAACCACGGAAATCAGCTTGATCTGGTTTACAAAGGAAGGTTGCTAACTCAATCTTGTCACTTGTAGTCAAGGTTAGAGACTCGATGCGCCTCCAAAGATTAGCATTAGGGTCCGTATTTGCAAGCACGGCAGAGTTAACAGTTTTAGCGAGACTCACAGTGCTTGCTGCCACCTCATCCTCCGACACTCTGGCACGATCTGACTTGCCCTTCCATGTCTTCTTGAATACCTTCTTGGCTGGTGATTTAACATGCTTGCGCTTCACGCTCGAACTGGTGCGTCCAGTCGTACTGGGCCGTGCAATTGTGTCGGAATCACTAAGACTTTGATCGACGGTCGATGTGTAGTTCTCCACGTCGTTGCCACCCTCGGAATCATCGTTGTCACTTGCAGCATTGACATCAATAGCTAATGAGCCATCCGCATGAGCCGATCCCCCTAACAATTCTTCCAAGAGGGGGAAGAACTTGATAGAGTGAGTAAGGTAGTTAAATTTTACCGTCTGTGACATAAACGAAAGAATTTGATAATGGAACAGATACTGGGAAAAAAAAGAACTGAAGAACTCAAAGGAACTTACGCCAAGCTGCTTGGTAATTTCTCTGACTTGTCAATGTTAAATTTGTGTGTTGCTGCATCAAAACCAAAGCCACTCCTCCCCATTGCTTGCTTTATCCACTTCCATTTCTCCTTGAATGACCTGAAGTGACGATCTACTTGTTTCGCAGTGGCTGCAATTCCAAACTTGTCATTCAAAGCATTTGCGCACTGAAGATGGTGCTGTGCCTTCCACTTGAAGGTGAGAGGCTTGTCTCTTTGCGCATCGATATACCACTGAAGCATGTACTTGGTACTGTCATCACTCCATGTCATGTAATTATCACGAGAGCGATCACCCTTGCTTTTGGCACCTTCATTTTGCTTACCCATGCTATAAATGAAGGTCACTTGTCAGTAATCTGTTGCATTAATCTTGAGTACAAAGGGATTTCAACACACAATAATGGAGTTCATACATTACAACATGAGCACATCCATAAAAAAGGTGCAGTGTTGTAATTTACAAGCCAAAGGCAATTACACATCTAGTAAAGCACCAAGGACTAAACTTGGAACTACTAAAGAAAACAGGTGCTATGACAAGCTAGTTTGCCGTGGTACTGGCAGTGCTCTCGCTGCCCGTACCATCATTATGAGCTAAGCTCTGTCTATCGTTCCACATCTGTTGAGCAATGAAGTCACGCTTGGCCGCCCACTCTCGTACATCAGCCTCTTGATCAGAGACACGGTTGCTGCTCCGTGGCAGATGGTGATACCAAGTACTCTCGTCATCCACAAACTCATCAGGTCCATGCTCCAAAATCCAGTTATGAATGGTACAACAAGCAATTACAACCTTTGGCTGCGATCTCAATGGTACGAACGGCTTATTACTAAGAATCTTGAAACGATTCTTGAGAGCAGCAAATGCTTGCTCAACTGTTGTCCGTAGTGATGAATGACGATGGTTGAAAAGCTCTTTTGGACCTTTCGGGTCATTGGAACCTTCGTACTCCTGTAGGTGATAGCGAACACCTCGATAGGGAGGCAATATGCCCCGCCTGGTGGCGTACCCAGCATCAGCCAAATAAAATTTTCGTACAGACAGAGTTGAATACCACCTACTGTCAATTAACCTTGTTCATGAATGCATTAAATTTTGTAATGTGTTGTACCTTCTGGAATTTTGAGGCCATTTGGACGAGAGAGGGCATCGTGCAACACAACAGAATCATGAGCGGATCCCTCCCACCCTGCTAGGACGTATGTGAACTGAAGATCAAAGTCAACAACGGCTAGGACATTTTGTGTGGGATACGACTTCCGGCCCCTAAACCTGTCCACATATTTAGCAGGCACGCGTGCTCTGATGTGAGTGCCATCTAGTGCCCCTATACATCCCTATGTACAAGAAGAAAAGATGTGTGAAACCTCATACAGAACAAACTCTGTTATAATATGAACTAATAGAAGACAGAGCTGAGAGTTACCTCAAAGTAGGGAAAATATCTGTTTGGGCTGGCCGTGATCTTAACATGTGTATCTGTAGACTTCACGGAAATTACTCCATGAGCTAACTTCCCGAGGGCACGCAGGACGACGTTGAAATACCTACTCACTGTCTCTACGGATTGCCACATAGCAAATCCTATGAACGAATGTGTGTGGTATTGTCCAACAATCTTTAAAAATGATGCTACTTGCTCCTCTACGGACACGTGAAACGTGTCAACTAAAAGCCTTTTGTCCCTTAGGCAAGTACAAAGCTTGTAGAAAATAGCTGGGTACATCCTCAACTGGCGCAAACATGTCGTCTCCGAGGTGTCAATCAACCTAATTAGTTCCCTATCCCTCCAAAGATCCCTTTCAACAAGTGGGGCATACTTGACACGTGTAGCTCTATTCTTCCTCTTGCTCCACCATAGGACCAACATTAGAACAAGAACAACTAGTGCTTGCTGCCTCCACACACGGTAGTAAATGTAATTTCGTTGATAGTTGTCCATCTGAGCACAGAATGAAATGTTCAAAATGTCTACTCATGAACAAAGAAAAAGGAAGCAAATACACCATCTTATCAAACCCATTCATTAGTACAGCTAAACTAGCTAACAAATTGATATAGCAACCCATCGAACAGGGGCATGAAGTAATGGCAGTGCACATTGACACCGTTTGATCCGAAATTGCACACAACTTTTCCCTCGACAGAACAAATAATAAAGCGATAAATAATGAGGACAGCTTCCGTACCACTATGGAAGCAAGTAGACCAGCTGAAGATGCACAACAATGAGCGTAAAATTACTCTACATGATAACAGAGAAAACCAAAAATGCAAGGGAAATTCCTGAACAGAACCATCGATGATCTGCAGTCACGTAAATACAACACCATTGAGCCAACCTTGACTCCAAGGATGATGAGACAATAGCAACCGGTTCACTAAATTGCCATTTTGACTACAAAAGGGAAGGAAGATAACAAACACGAACCTTGAATACGGAAACCAAGAGGTCCTCAGGGAGCGTATCCTTGAAACCACCTCTCTTGGCCTTGCAAATTGCTGTCCTGTAAGCACTGAAGACATGAAAGGTAGACATATGTTTCATGTTAGGACTCTGTTTATGAGAATCAGCTAAGAAAACTAATCCAGAAAATCATTCAGGCTATTATGAACCTAGCGTAAAAACCCACATTCTTTTTAAGAAAATGGAGAACCCACTTTTTATTGTATTGCATAGATCCTTTCTATCCCTTTCTTATGGTTCTAGTGTTAGTGTTAAAACATTTGTGCTTTGTAACACTCTCCTTGTAAACAGAGGGTGCATGAATAGGTCATGCATGATCCAGGAAGAGACTTCGGTCAAACCCAGTTAATTTAGCAGTGAAGGGAAGCCAGATAGATCTTTAATTAGAGCGAGTGAATGATTAGCAAACTAGCTTTGGAAACAATTTGTGGCTTGAAGGAAAGCTGGCATTCCCATGTACCAAAAATTGATGATTTAGATTAGTTGTCATATGGAGCACACCAATTGGCTCCCGAGAACCACGGCAACCATCCACTGCTCAAACCAATCCGAACTAAATTAGGAGCAAAAGATGATTCGCTATGCATACCGGGGGTCGGTGCTGGACAGGCGGCCACGCGACCTCAAAGCAGAGGAGGAGTCAGATGGAGGCGGCGACGCACCTGCGCTCGTGGAGGAGGAGTCGTACGGCAACGGCGACGGAACTGTGCTCGTGGAGGAGGCGTCAGATGGCGGCGGCGACAGATCTGTGCCGGCTCGTGGAGCTCATCGACGATTTCCAGCCGGCGGGACAAGGCGACCGCGGTTGGGACGAGGCGGCCAGGAGGGGAAACCCTAATGGGGGTGAGCGTTGAGGAGAAAGAGATGGGCACGGCCGAGGAGGGGCGGAGCAGTGAAGGGGACAAATGCTGGACGCTAGGCAAAAGTGGCAACGCAGGTTCGGGCGCGCACACGGTTGGAGCCGAACCAATCGGACGCCAATGTTGCCACATTTGCCTGACCGTAGGCATACCAAAATTTGGCAACAAACCAATCACGCCCTCAAACTCGTGGTCGGTCTATCACAGGAACCAGCCAACCGAACAATAGCTCGGTCCTAATTTTTCCAACTCTCCCACGCGCAGGGGTGGAAACAGATCGTTATGGATCACGTAGTCTAAATACGGTTCGGATAAAACAAGCATTGCAAATCCAATTAACACCTTTATAGTGTTGTTTTTTTGAATTTTGTAGGATAAGGCGGACAATAAATCAAAAAAATCCGGATAAAGTTGTAACTCGGTTACATATTTACACCCCGGGCTGGCTCTTTCTTTGCATCCCGCCTCCAACGTCCCTGCCAGATCAAATTCAATGTACCATTTTTTTTGCAGGATATGCTTTGAACATATTTTTCACAGTATTACCGGCCGACGTATCACCGCTCTTTTGCTATTTTTCTTAGCAGATAATTGCTCTTAAAAGACTTGTCGATGGATGCAGCGCCGCTCTTTTCATGTTCTTCATAGCAGATAATTACCAGTAAAATCGTGTCTCGCTGCAGTGCCAACGGACATTAAAAAAGATGCCCAGGCCACAGACATAGGCTCGTCGCGTCCAGTTGCCATCGATTCCTCGTCTAGTGTCCCTAAGCAACCATATGCAAATCCACGTGCTAAGTAGTTCCTTATCCATACAACAGGACCAGTATCCTATGCTCTTTTGCTTGCAAAAGGAAAAGGTGTCTTTGGTCTTTAAAGGACGGTGCGACCGCCTTTCGAGCGAAGTGTTTGTAGGCCTCGCTTTCCCTTCTCTTTTTGACGAAATCATGTGATGTCTCTCCTTGTTAGCTCCTCCTAATCTCCTTTGCGAAAATCTTCGTAAGAAATGAATAATGATGACAAATCCAATCATTCGCTTGCTCAGAAGGGACACTTCGCAAGATTACTTGCACCAGTGCACCACAATTTTTAAGCGAAATTGAGGAAATTCCACTTTTTACCTCCCAATTGTGACGCGGTGTCAAAGTTTACATAGTTTAAGAACTTTTTTTCCCCTCTGTTTTCGATATTTGCGCATTATTCCGCAGTTTAGTCGATTCAAGCACTTAACCCAAATCCTGACAAGACGGCCCTACCTGTCAGGCGACAAGGTGCTAACTTGGACGTCGCATGAACACAGGACATCATAGATCACTTCACCGCACCTCTCTCTCTCAGATGACGCGCGCCCTGACAGCTTCGTACATAGCCTCCCAGTGCATCCCGCTAGTGTTCATGTGGCAATTTTCGGTATCATCATCGTCCCACTGCGATGCATGAGGTTGAGATGGAGAATATGTGCACACATGTCTCGATTTGCACGGGCTTGCCAATGACAACAAGTTCGCATGGGCTTAGGATTACGAATATGGGTCAAGGACATCGCCGCCACGACGGCACCCGTGGCGCTAGTGAGTCGGTTGCCGAGCCGTCGGTCACTCGGCGGGCGTTGGTAGAGAGGATGCACCGAGGAGATACCCGCAGAGGGGGCAGCTCATCACACTCTCCGTGAGGATCACCTCGGCCCAGTGCGGCATGTTGCTACCATGCAACAATAGGTTGATCAGGGCAATCATGTCCCTCGTCGGCGTCACGGAACCACCTAATAATAGCAGGAGCATCATGGCGGCGTGGGAGAATGCTGTGATCCTCGCCGTGCTTGTATCCGTCAGGCTAGCGTTCGTAGTGGCGATACGGGCTATGGCCATGCGCGTCTGGCCAAGTGAGGTTTTGGGTTAATGCTAAGCAGCACGCAGGACGGGGCGTGAACAACGACAACGTGGAAGCTCGGCGAGGTAGAGAAGGAGACGGGGGACCTGGGTGCGGTTTAGAGCAAGGGAGGTCGGGGAGTGTGTTGCGTTTGGCGGAGGGCAGGAGGTGAGTGCCTTTAAGTGGCTCGGTCAAATGCTTGCTCATAGGCAGTGAGTGGAGGAAGAGAAAAAGAGTTTTTGTGACGTCCTAGTTAGTGAACTAGTGTCACATCGGTCCGATAACTGAATTTAATTTGGTTAAATTGCTAAATAATACACAAAGATTACGTAGAAGGAGATAAGTTCTCAAATTAGATAATATTTGACACCACGTCACAACTAGGCTAAAAAGTTAAACTTACTTGGAAATTAAACGAAGACACTTTGTAATAAAAGATGGACATGCATGTGAAATCTCTACTACTTAAAAAAAGAGTAGCATTTCCTTTCCTGCCGGCAGAGTGCGTTTTGCCCACCCTTCGTTCAACCTTACGTAAGTTTCCTCCTCCCTCTTCTTGTTTTGATTTTTTTTTCCTCCCATCTTTGATTTTTTTCACCAGTTTTTCCTGAAAACCGTCTCAACTACCCCACCAGTTATTGACTCTGTTTTCTTTGGTAAGCCAATAAATACTTACCAAATATGTGTTTACCAAATAAAATCCTACTATTTTTACACAATCACATTAATATGGGCAGGTAAATCACGAGCTAATGTACTAGAATATTTATACCCCGTTGCAACGCACGGGCAATTATCTAGTTAATCATGAAGAACCCACAGTGATAATAGTATCATCATCTCCTTCCGAGTGGAGTACAAAGTTAATTATTGGTGTCCGGGCAACGTGCCGTACAACGGCCAGCAGCTAGCTTCCCACCAGCTCTGCATGCTGCATGCACTTGCACAAAAAGTTAAAACCAAACTAGCGGTTGTTGGGAAACCTTGGTCCCACCGGGAGTAGGGCTCACCTGTCATAGAAAAAGGTGTGGGTTTCCTTTAAGTTACTTTATGTGAATATTTATCCCTTAGATTAGTGGAGGCTATAAAAGGAGGAGAGGACTTGTTGTACAGTAACTTTTGATCAATTAATAAAGAGCTCTCCCTTTCTCCCTACACCGTGTCTCTTGTGTCTCATATTTTATTCACGTGATTCGTCCTTCTACTTCCTCGACGTCGACTACGCCACGCTATGCAACCCGAGGACCGGACTCGTCGGCAACGGTTGCACAACACGTTATCAGCACGACTACGCTTCTCCGCCGAGCCTCTCCGTCGAGCCTTCTTCTTCCTAAGCTCATTTTCTTTGGTTGAGGTAGAGATCTACGAAAACGTGAAAAATGGGTTCTCCATCGGATCTAGATCTCATTTTTTTATCCTTTTTTGGCATTTCTTTGGTTCTTGTTTTGACCCACGTGCGAAGCTCCTCGAGAAAACGATGTCGACAGAAGTCGCCGGCCAAGCCATTTCGTTTTTCCCAAGAAAATCCGATGCCGACAGAAGTCGCCGGCCAAGCCAATCGGAGAGGAGTTGTAGATCGCCGTGGGGAGACGGCGCCGTGCATGGATCGCACGTCGCGTCGCCACCGTCACGCCGCCCCGAACGGCGGCCTCGACGGTGCGGCCATCGCAGCCGACGCCACGCCCTCGCACAGGCGCCGGCCGCCACCGCACGGACCGGTCGCGGCTGCCCCGCACGGGCGCCGCACTCCGCCGCAGCCGTCCGGTCTGACCGGCCCGTATAGCCGGTCTGACCGGCCTCGCCCCGCCGCCACCGCCCCCGCACGGGCGGCCGCCGGCCTCGCCACACGCCCCGCCTGCATGTGCCGCTGCCGGCCATCACCGCCACCGCTGACCGCCCCGCGGCCCCGCCGCGCCACCGCCGGCCTCCCCGCGCCCGCACGCGCCGCCGCCGCCCCCGCATGGGCTGACCCCAGTCGAGCCGCGCCGCGCCACTGGCCTCCGCGCGAGCGCCCGCATGCGCCGCCGCACCGCTAGCCTCCTCGCGCCACCCGCGCTGCCCCGCGCTCCGCGCTGCTCGGGCGCGCCGCCGCCGCCGGCCGGTCTGACCGGCCCATGGAGGCGGTCTGACCGGCCTCATGCGTCGCCGCCGCCACCGCTCGGGCGGTTAGGGTGGAAACCCTAACCGCCGCCCCCCCATAACGGGCCGAGGGCAGTGCGGTGGTGGGCCGCACGATGGGCCGGCCCACGAAGGCCCATGAAGCGGCAGCAAGAAAGAAAAGAAAAAAAGGAAAGAAAGGGGGGCGGACCGGCCGGTCTGACCGGCCTGGGGCAGCGTGCGGTATTTTTTTGCATTTCGGCCCCTGGAATCTTTATATTTTACGTTTTTTTCTATTTCCAGTACTGAAATTTTGCGTAAAAGCCTCTGTAAATTCCAGAATTAGTAGAAATACTTGTTTCTAGCATAAAAGGGCCTCCAGAACTCAATGTTTGCATCAGATTTTGACTTTTTCAGCTATTTCACATGTTTTAAGTGATTATATGCCATTATTAATATGATTTGCTGATTATGGTTAATTGTGATTTTGAATATTGCTTTTAATCTTCATGCATTCCATATAAATGGCATGTTTAAGTATTGGAGCACCACTTTAGAATTACTTTTGTATCATGCAATATTACCTGTAAGTAATGTTTGCAAACCTATGCATGAATGTTGTAGGATGCCCACCGAGACAAGGATGGAGGTTGGGGTACTGAATACCCAAGGAAAGAACTACACAACATGGGCCCCCGCCATGGAAACTCCGCTAGAAAGCAAAGGGCTATCTCACATCATACATGGACCAACAAATGAATGTAGGTCCTTGGCTGCCATGAAAAGTAAGATGGCAACCCTAAACATCCTCACCAATTGCATTTCTGAGGAATAGAATGATGAATATCTGATGGAGATAGAGCCAAAGATCGTATGGGACACGCTAAGAAAGCGTTTCCACTACCATGAAGTGGTAACTCCCATGGATGTGTTGATGAACAAGTGGAACAACCTCCGCTTTCAGGATTTTGAGTCTGTTGCTATGTATGCCCTCGGTATGAATAATCTCCTTTCCAGCTTTGAAAAGTTTGGTTACACGCTCACTGAGAATGAGATAGTTCGAAAAACTACCTCCACCATGCATGTGGAGAACGTGTCCTTAACAAAGAAATTGCAAGCAAAGGAATATACATCATTCTCTGAGCTGATTCATTGTCTCCTCCTACTAGAGACGGAGTTGGTCATGAAATCCAACGCTGTATCCATCCCAAGAAGAGTGACAAGGGCAGAAAGGTATAGGTCCAGGAGAAGAACCAGGACCAAAATACCTTACAATAAGCAACACCTCAAGAACCACCATGATGCCTCCAGTAAGAGTGGGCCTGAAGCACACCAAATATTTTGGGCAACAAAGGAAGAGATAACTATGATGAAACTTGCCCAAGAAGATCAATCTCTCCTCATGGGAGCCACGAATGGCGCCCTGGCAGATGATGAAAGATCTGCTTAACAGAAGTGTGCTATGATACATTAATAATTCTTGAATAATTTTGTAAGCTCTATGAGAGCATTCACTTTATTCTTTCGGTGTTTGGATTATAATCGGACTTATTTCTTTGTTCAACATTTATTCATTTATGGCATGTGATGTTCTGAAACATGTATGCATTTAATTATGTTTGCTACATACTCGCAACGTTATTAATTAGATGCAATATTTTAGAACATGTGTGGTGCAAAATGGAGAAAGTATGCCTTGTGGACAGTGGCACGACTAATATCATACTAAGAGAGATGAAATATTTCCAGTCTATTCGCAAAGGTACGGGCAGTATCATGACAATCGCCGGTAGTGGTTCTAGTATAATAGGCTCCGGAAGAGCCACAATTATACTTCCAATGGGAACAATTTTGACAATAGAAGAGGCATTATTGTACCCCGAATCGACTAGAACACTCCTTAGTTTTAAGGATATTCGTGCTAATGGTTTCCATGTAGAGACCAATGATGAAAATGATAAAGAATATCTACTCATCACTAAGCGCGACGCACATGGAAAGGGGGTATTAGAAAAACTTCCTTCATTTGACACCGGGCTTTACTACACTACAATTGTAGCATCCCCGGCGTACACTGTCTTTGAAACTATTTTTAGAAACTCTAAATTATTCTGCCTATGGCATGATAGGCTTGGCCACTCCGGTCTAAGAATGATGAGAAATGTTATTAAAAACTTTAATGGTCATAATATTAATGTGAAAAATTTCTCAAATCAAGAAGATTTCATGTGCCCCGCATGTGCCACGTAGAAATTAATTATTCGACCATCCACTTTGAAAGTGAAGGATGAAATCCCTGCATTCCTAGAATGAATACAAGGGGATATATGCGGTCCTATTCAGCCCTGGTCAGGGCCATTCCGGTACTTTATGGTGCTCATCGATGCGTCCTCGAAATGGTCGCATGTCTCTTTATTATCTACGTGAAATCATGCTTTTGCAAAGCTAATCTCGCAGATAATTCAGATTAAGAATAAATTCCCAGATTATCAAGTAAAGTCCATTAGAATGTACAACGCTGGCGAATTTTCTTCAAAAGCATTTGATGATTATTGCCTAGGTATGGGAATTAAAGTTGAGCACTCAGTACCTCATGTCCATACCTAGAATGGTTTGGCAGAGGTATTAATTAAAAGAATTAAATTTATTGCCAGACCGCTATTACAGAGTTGTAGTTTACCAACAATATGTTGGGGACAGCAGTGCTGCACGCTGCAAATCTCATTAATTTTAAACCGTCGGCCTATAACATCCACTCTCCTATGTAACTAGCACAAGGGTCGGCACCGAAAATTTCCCACCTTAGAAGGTTCAGTTGCCAGGTATATGTACCTATACCACCACCTCAGCGATCAGCAATGAGGCCACTCCATAAGTCTGTGATTTATGTCGGTTATGAAACCGTCTCCATAATTCGGTATTTGGAACCCATGACCGAAAATGCCATACGGCCCGCTTTGATGATTGCATTTTTGATGAGGATCATTTCTCGACATTAGGGGGAGGAAATCAACCCCTTGATGAAAAATGTCACGAAATTACGTGGCAAGCCACGGGGATCCACGCACATGACCCGCGTACTAGTGAAGCAAATAAAGAGGTCCAGAAAATAATTGATTTACAAGCATTAGCGAATCATCTGCCGAATCACTTTAGTGATTTAAAATCCGTGACTAAGTCGCATGTGCCCGCACGCAATGCACCGGAGAGGGTTGAAATTCCAAGAAATGATGAAGGTATACCCGTTCCTGTCCAAAGGCCTCAGAATAAAAGGATGAGAACTCCGGTCCCTCGTGTCCCGAGTACCCGGGGATGCCCGGCGAAAAAGGACAAGAAGGACTTACCACGGAAAACCACTGAAGCACCCCAAAAGAATAAGGGGAGCAGTTGAGGCCTGGCACAAGTACAGAACAAAATGTTCCTGGCTTGAACCTTCCATTGGAGGAAGCACCTAGCAGAGATGTGTGCGCACACATCGGTGCAGGAAAGCTAAAGGACCTTACTCCCGCTATGAGAAATAGCGATGAGCAAAGAGAAGCGCATGAAGAAGCGCTCCATGACGAAATGGCCATAAACTATGCAGAAACAGGGAAATCTCTTAATGGAGTAACAACCAATGTCGATATTTATTTTGCGAATAAGATTGCCAAAATTATTGATCTTGATCCCGGGCCTGTATCGCTCGCCGATTGTAAGAAACGATCGGATTGGAAAAAATGGCAAGAGGCAATCACCGCGGAATTATTATCTCTGAACAAAAGAGAGGTATTTGGGCCCGTAAGCCTAACCCCTCACCACATACGCCCTGTAGGTCATAAGTGGATCTTTGTTCGTAAGAGAAATGAAAATAATGAGGTGGTCAGATATAATGCAAGGCTTGTTGCACAAGGTTTCACTCAACGACCCGGAGTCGATTTTGAGGAAACTTACTCCCCGGTCATGGATGGAATTACCTTCAGATATTTAATCTCAATGGCAGTTAATCTGAATCTGGAAATAAAACTAATGGATGTGGTAACAGCATACCTATACGAAAACTTGGATTCGGACATTTACATGAGAGTACTAGAAGGTATTCACATACCAAACCAAGACAGAGTAAATAAGAGCCTGTATAGTGTGAAACTTAGAAAGTCACTATACGGACTCAAACAGTCTGGCAGAATGTGGTATAATCGTTTAAGCGAGATACTAAGCAAGAAAGGCTACACGAGCAACGAAGATTGCCCTTGTGTATTTATACGCAGGTCCCAGGATGGATTCTGTATAATCTCGGTATACGTGGATGATCTGAATATCATTGGCATGCCCGAGGACATTGATGAAGCAAGTTCTTACTTGAAGTCAGAATTTGAAATGAAAGACTTGGGCAAGACCAAGTATTGCTTAGGTTTGCAACTTGAGCATTTCCCTGAAGGGATATTAGTGCATCAGTCTTCCTACACTCAGAAAGTGTTAGAAAGATTTAGCTTCGAAAAGGCATACCCTTCGAAGGTCCCCATGATTGGGAGGTCCCTACAGCAAGACAAGGACCCGTTTAGACCTAAGGAAGAGGGGGAGGAAGTTCTGGGACCAGAATTCTCATACTTGAGTGCAATAGGAGCACTCATATATCTTGCAAATTGCACGAGACCGGATATTGCATTCGCCGTAAATTTGTTAGCGAGACATAGTTCTGAGCCTACCAAACGGCATTGGAAAGACATTAAGGATATATTTCGATACCTCCAAGGAACCAAGGATTTTGGCTTGTTCTTCAGAAAGAATCAAGACTTGTCCATGGTTGGATATGCCGATGCTGGGAATCTTTCAGACCCGCATACAACTAAGTCACAAACAGGGTATGTTTTCCTATGTGGCGGGACTGCAGTCTCATGGAAATCGTCTAAGCAAAATCTTGTATCGACTTCGATGAACCACTCGGAAATCATTGCCCTATATGAAGCTTCACGGGAATGTGTTTGGTTTCGACGGATGGTCAACCACATAGAGAAGTCATGTGGGTTGAACACCGTACAAACCCCTACAATTATCTATGAAGATAATGCAGCGTGTGTTGCACAAGTACAAATGGGTTATGTGAAGAGCAATCTCACTAAGCATATCAACCCCAAATTCTTCTATGCTCATGAATTGCAAAAGATGGATGAAATAAAAATACTGCATACTAAGTCATGTGAAAATCTGGCAAATTTATTCACTAAGTCATTACCGGCGTCAACCTTTGAAAGGTGCGTGCGCGGAATAGGTATGATGAGACTTAGGAAGTTGTAGTGTTCAGGGGGAGAATCTTTGCAAACTCATAGGTAAAATCTTGACCAAGAAAGTCGAATATCTGGTTGAATAATCAGATGAATTGTACTCTTTTTTCCTTGGATGAGTTTTACTGAAGTTTCTCAAACCAAGGTTTTTAATGAGGCAATTTGTGCACCACGACCAACGTATGCCATGCGCTCTTTCTCCAAGTATTTTTTCCACTAGGTTTTTCGGAGTTTTTGGGGCATGTGCTATACGTGATAAGTTTCCAAGGGGGAGTGTTGGGAAACCTTGGTCCCACCGGGAGTGGGGCCCACCCGTCATAGAAAGGGGTGTGCGTTTCCTTTAAGTCACTTTATGTGGATACTTATCCCTTAGATTAGTGGAGGCTATAAAAGGAGGAGAGGACTCATTGTACAGTAACTTTTGATCAATTAATAAAGAGCTCTCCCTTTCTCCCTACACCGTGTCTCTTGTGCCTCATATTTTATTCACGTGATTCGTCCTTCTACTTCCTCGACGTCGACTACGCCACGCTGTGCAACCCGAGGACCGGACTCGCCGGCAACGGTTGCACAACAGCGGTAAATCATGTGCATTATAAATTTTTGGCACCGGTAGAAATTTCAACCTTTTCGTAATACCTAGAAGTTTTACTTGTTACGGGTAAAAGATATACGCTTGACAAATCAACGGCTACATTCGATTTATACTACTATCCTCTCTCTAGTGCTGCAAGATACATCGTAGAAGTTGCCTCGTCACTAACCCGACTATTCTTCACACTAATTGCTAACCCCGGGTGCACAAGCTTACCTTCCCTGCATTGTGCACACTAAAGTATCTGCCTTCAAAAGAAAGGGGGAAAACAACATATTACCTCAGTCGGGCTCTCATTTCTCTCTCATCTCTTGCCTTGTTGCTCTCGTCCCCCGGCTCCCCCTATCACTTTCTCCCCCTTATCTCCGTCGGCTCTACCAGCCGGGGAGGAGGAGGAGAGGAGCTTTGGCCCCTCCAACGCTTTGTGGATCTGAATAAGTTTCCCTTGGTAGAGAATGGCCCAGTGTCGTTTTGCCTTTCAAGCAAGATCTCGGAGCTCGGATGTGAGAACCCTGGTTTTAGGGTTAACCGTAAGCGGCGTGAGGTGGAAGTTCGATCAACTCGTGCTGCTGAGTTGACCTAATTCTACCGAGAAACGTCGGAAGTTAGAGAGTGAGGGGGGAATTTGTTGTGCATTCGCATTTCATTCATATCCCTCATGGCATTTAGTGTGCATACACATTGGAAAGGACAATGATGAAATTGAAACTTATTGATTAAAAAGATATTACAATGACATGATACAATATGATTACAAATGAATAAATAAAGAAAAAGAAATGAAAAATTACATCTTGTCATTTCTACCTATACAACATCTAAAACTAAATTTCCGAATCTTCGAGTCTTCAAGTCTTGAGTCGGAGGGGGGAGATCTTCGGGAATATTGGCGGTCATCCAAGGTCATCGAGTATGGGCACTCGAGACCGTTGGAATCACGTCGTTGCTGTAGGAGGCAAGGTTTTTGAAAACATTTTTGAAATACAAGTGGTTCACCAGCACAGTTCCACCGACATCTGCAGGGTTAGTTGCGGGGGCAAAATAGTGCCGATGACCTAAGTAAATTTTAGTTTTGAAAATAGTTTTATAAAACAATTTTGTTTTCAAATTGTCCAAGGGCCGCATGGCTAAGACTCTCATTGGACAAATCTAAAGTATAGATATATATATGGAAAAGAGGGGTGAGGATATAAAATATGTTTTATTTTTTTCCTAAGACTAAATTGCCTCCATATTTTATTTTGAAAAGCTTTAATTCAAAAAAATTTAGTGAAGATAAATATCAATGAAGAGATAAGGCACCAAGCACAGCAGCATTGTATCCATCGGTTAAGGAAGCTTGACCCAAGTCCAATAGCTTAGCTTATAAGGCAGCAGGGATAAAGATCAACCAAGCTATACCACTAGCAAGTAGTTGCTTGGTACAAGGAATTAGCACCACGTAGTAAGTAGGGCAACTGAGGGTGAAATATATTTTATGGAAATTTTGTGGTGCAAACTCCAGCAAACAAGCATGAGGTGGCAGGAGATGACTAGAACTTGCAAAGATAAGGCAAGAAAGTCTAATGGTTTGGTAGTACAAAAGTAGTAGAGGACTGCTATCTTCATTTTGTACACCATCATTTCCAGAGCTAGCCGAGAGCTATAGCATAGTAGCAGCCATTATAGAGGAGCTTGAAGAATAGGAGACCACCACAGAGGAACATCCAGAACCAAGCTCTAGGAAGACAAGGTCTTAAGCACAATAAGGCCACCAGAGATTTAGGAGAAGAAGCAAAAGTGGACCATCAGCGCATCAGGAGGGAAAAGATCATATAGGAAGAGTTCAAGGTCACACCAGGAGTAGCCAAGCCTTACCTTTATTCCACCCAATATAAGGTAAAACCCATCGAAAAACATTCAACCCTATAAGTATGTACATGCATTTTAGCATGTTAATAGGGACCCTCAGAATACAATTGTCACCACATAAGTTTTTGTAAGAGGTTTTGGTAATATCCTTTTAAGTTCTATCTTCTGTCTTTCCCTATTTCATCTTGTAAAGTTCCACGCTTGCAGTTTGGTCAAGAAAGTACGAATCTTGATTCTTCAAAGAATGTTTTCCTTCTTTCATAACAGATTATCTACTATTCGATTTTCGAGTCCCATTCTACATGTCAATACTGGCAACAATGAAATTTCTAGTAAAAGGAAAATCCGTCGACTTTATAAGTCGTGAGGGTTCAAGTCCCTCTATCCCCAAACCCTCTTTTATTCCCTAACTATAGTATTTATCCTCTTTTTTTCTTTTTATCAGTGGGTTAAGATTCATTAGCTTTCTCATTCTACTCTTTCGAAGAACAACACCCACATTCAACCCTCCCTTTTTCCCATTAGCAAGAACTTGTTTCAGTTGCAATTCAAGAGAAAAGGATTCTAGAAAGATTCATAGAATTAGAAGAACTTTTTCTCTTGGACGAAATGATAAAAGAGAAACCAAAGACACATGTACAAAAACCTCCTTATCAACTGACACCACATAATTCTCAAACAAAACTTCAGATTTTGTTAGATTCATCATCGGGTTTTTCTTCAGGCAACATTGGGGTAGTGATCTGCCCTTATCAGGTCTCTGTTTTTATACCCTTCTTAGATTCTCTCAGAGAGAGAGAGAGAGAGTATCATCACACAAAGTTAAGGCAGCCAGTAGTGTGTATTTGTTCTTACCAGATTTTCAGTTCTTCCCACACTTCTCGGAGGTAATCAGTATGAAGTTAGGTAAGCAATAAGGAAACAATAGTGCAGTATCTGCTCTTCAGTTTAATAACCGGCATATGCACATAGATAGGTGCAGAGAATAAAAACTAGAGAGCAAGTGAATATCTGCTCTTATCAGTTCTGAAAAATGGAAGATCAAAGGTAGCATTGTTCTCCCAAATTCAATAAGCTGACATATATGAATGGGGATCAAGTATAACAATCATTTCTAAGCCATTAGCCAGCATAGCTTACCAGCAAACATAGCATCAGAGGTGCAATGAGAACACTTGCACGAGAGTTAGGGGACCATCAGAGTAAGCGCAACAATTGGATCATCTAATATCCAATCGCACTTAAGCAAAAGTTTAAATCATACAGATCACAAAGAGGTAATCATCAAAATTGGACCGTTCTAATTAGAAACCCTAGAAACAAATTGGAGAAATGGAAAAATGAGGAATGGGGAGAGGAATCGAGTAGGAACTTACCTGGGCACGGCACCGCGGTTGTGGCGGCGGCCAACTCCGCCACCGTCCAGCGGTGACAGCCGTGAATGGGGCAACGCCGAGTGAGGCAGTGAACCGAGGCCGCCGAGGGACGATGTGACCGTGGCGGTACCGGCAGGTCAAGGAGGCGGCGAAGTGCTAGGCATGAGGCGGCGCCGAGGGGAGTACCAGGGTCGGCGCCGAGGTTGGACGAAGTCGGGGCGGCGGAGAGGAGCGCCGAAGCCGAACTCCAGCAACCCGAGCCGAGCCATAGGCTTGTGGCAGCGGCAAAGCACCGAGGTGGCGGCGCGTGAATGGAAGCCGAGGAGAGCTTGGGAGAGACCGACGGGGGCAAGAGGGAGAGAGGTCACGGGGAGCGGCGGATCGGAGTACGCTCAGGCGACGGTGGCGGCGTATGGGGGCAAGAGGCGATGATGAAGGGGAATTTTTCCCTATGCGCGTGTGTTAGGGGAAGAAGAAGACAGCCGAATGGGCCTAACCTATTTAGAACCTTAGACTTTTCTAAATTTAATGAGATGCATTATTCCTTTCTAAGAAAGTTAAACTCTGAATTAGTTCCTAAAATTTTTGATCTAATACCTAAGCTAAGTAAAGGGGATTAAGAGAAAATATGGAACTCTAAGAAAATCTAAATCACAGACTAAGTTGATTAGGGTTATAATATGGAAGATCAATGTTGGATAAAAATGATAATGATAGTTAGGACTTGGTTATTCATCTAGTTGATTCTAAATCTTCTAAAAAATGTTTAAGTAAATCATGTCTAGACTCTAATAGAATATGTTGGTAAACGTATCATTTCATGCATATAATATCATATCATAACATTCACATTTGGAATTTTTCTGATTTGGTCCTTATCGGACTATGTGGTTTTCTTTCTTCAGAAACCGGAGTTCAGTCAGCAGACCAGTCGAACTCCACTACCTATCCATCACCAGGCAAGTCTAGTTTCTTGTTCATATCCGTTGAGAATGTTTTCCAAAATTTTCCTCTTGTCTATAACACACACAAAATGAAAATCTATTTTCTAAAGATGAATTAATTATTATTTTATTTTGATCGCCGGTTCTTGGGCGATAGCATGGTGGGTGGTGAAATCTTGGAAAGGTGCCGGAGGCACATTGGGAAGGTGGATTTCATCACACGGGATTGTTTCATATAAGGTTAATGCAACCAATAAGCCAAAGTACCTTTGCCCTAGGTTTATACTCCCTTGGGAACGCAAGACCTCGGTAGTGGGATCGGCTACCGAGAAGGTGGTACTGGTCGTAGGGCTGCCCACAGTTGCTGATGTGGTATTGGCCGTAGGGCTGCCCACATTTTGTTAAAGTGATATTGGCCGCCGGGCTGCTCACTTCTTGATAAAGTGATATTGGCCGCCAGGCTGCTCACTTCTCGATAAAGTGATATTGGCCGTCGGGTTGCTCATTTCTGGTTAATGTGACATTGGCCGCCGGGCTGCTCACATTATGATTTGAGACCGGTAGTCCTGTACGGACTACGACGCGGAGTATGACCGAGCGGGCGGTGAAAAGGCTTTGTGATCGTGGGAATGTGAATGAGCCTTGCAAACTCAGACACATGACCAAGTTCATTTGTGTGTATAGTTGCACACCTCTGCAGAGTGTAAAAAGTGTGGTTGAGTCACTCCATGTTTCTGGTTGAAACTGTGAACCCGGCAAGAAAGGGATTCATCGGGAATCCTAGCAGCTTGTGAAACAGGAGATCATTAGTTTCTTAAATTAAAACTTGACTCTCTTATCTTATAAAGTTGCATTGCTTTTGGAGAGCATTGCTGTTCTCAGTAGATAGTGCATCAAACACCTCTTTGCTATTTCTGGACTTGTTGAGCATCTTCTGTACTTATCCCTCTATCTTAATCCCTTTGATTAGGCTGTGAGCCGACGGCAGAGCAGGAGATCTTCTACGTCGAGGTCGACGAAGAGGAAGCTGAAGAACCGACACCAACAAAAGAAAGAAGAATGAGTCGACTACTACTACGATTATCGCGACGACAACACAACCGAGTAGAAATAATAGGTCGGGTAGATAAGAGTTGTAGAAAAGTCTTTTGTTGTAACCAAATGGAAACGCTTTTAAATTTCCCGTACTTTTGGGAAACAGTTGTAATATTTCATGTTGATGTTTCAGTTTGTATTTTAAGTTTGTAATATATGGACCACTGCAATGCTTCTGTCGTGTTACTCTGTGAGATATGTTATCGGCGAGAAGGCACTTCATCTGTGACATGTCAAAGACTAGCATATTATCCGTATGGGTAATATGTGGGTCGCCGCATCGGATCCGAGGTCATACACGCTTCTTCCCCGTTCTCTTCGACCCTAGATCATGTTGATGGCATGGCAGCAGAGATTGCGACGACAGGGTTGTATGGCTTCTATACTAGTTTCAATTTCTTGAATCTATAGTGGAGCTCGAGTTCGTCCGGCTCCATCTTCTTAGTTTTTATCTTCATTTTGCTATCTTTAGATATAAATAAGAATCCCTGCTATTGTTTGTTTGACTACTGACAGATTTGCACCTGCTCTCCTTTGTACTTTGGTGAGCGGTGGTTTCCGCTCAAGCCTCAGATTTGGTTTTTCTGAGTCAGGGCGTTTAGTGTTTGAACCAGGTTGGTTTGGGTCTGGTACATGCTATCCTCTTTAATTTTTGGTACTTTCCCCTCTCACGTGATTGATACTTTCTCCCAATATCTTTTGCATTGACACAAGGCAAATCTTGGTCATCGTCCTCCTCACCTTTCCATCCAAGGCCTCTACAACCTCCACCTAGGAGGCCCCTTCTGGGTTCTTGGTCCTAGTGAAAGAATGTTGAGATCGGTGACATCCTCTGCCAAGATAGGAGCGATTCCTCGACGACCAACACATGTGCTTCACCAACAATCATCGTGTCGGCAGTTGGGGGCCTTTGGTCATTGGCGCATGTGCCTTCTCCATCTTATTTGCTGGTGCCGAAGGCTTTGTTTTGGCGGTTTGATGCCTACTCGTCCTCGATTCTCTGGCATCAACGGCTTGCTGCTGCTTGGCATACAAAAGACACCAACATTCGAGACGCCAGCAGCGATAGCAACCTCCGAGGCCCTTTGCACAATCCTACGGAGGCCTTTCTCCATGTTCCCCTTGTTCTCGCTAGTGGTGGCTGGTTTGGGCTCACCAGCGGTGAGCTGTCTTCTGGTTGACAGAGCAGAGCATCCCAACACATATGTGAGTCCATGTGGATAAGTCGGGGCACATGTTCCCTGTGGGTGCATGCCTGTAGTTGCATGTTCCTCAAGGGCATGCTTATATTTTCCTTTCTTTTTTTTGCCCTTTTTCTGTTGTGGACTATAATATCTGGCCCCTTCACGGTCCTGGTTTGATATGTTATAAGTAGGGTTTATTTCAAAAAAAGAAGAAAAACATATTACCTGCTTTTGTGTTTATTTGTAAACGCTGACCTTATCTCATTAAACTTTGACAGACGACAACTATCAAGATATTTAATCTTATAAGATTAAAATGGTATCATTATGTTGTAATCAAAAGTATTTTACAAATATTATGCACCTAAAGAGGCATTTGACTTTGTGTTCATTAATGGCCAAACCTCGATGACTCAATGGAAAATTTTCTTTCGAACTAAGTGTACAGTGACTCATAGGAACAATTTCTAAGGTTTTTAATCCTACAGATTAGACATAGAGATTTTTCTAAAGATTGAAATCTTGTAAAATTCTATTCAAATTCCTTTAAGTTAAAGAGGCCTTTACCTTTCAATACGTTTGTGGCTATTAATTGCAACTACTTTGCACCGTCAAAATACAGATGGCGTATTGGTGTAGTATGTAATACTGGGGCCCAATTTAAAGGCGACACTCATCAAGTGCAAGGTTGTCACCATGGCCTGCCATCGGCACACTAGTACAAACAACACATCCTATACGGTTAGAAATTTACATTCCAAACGGTTTTGTAAACTGTCAGCAATTGTATGTCAAGGATATCAAGATCTTCATCTCAAATGGTTACCAAACCATCAGGGATGTAAAAATATCCAAGATGGTTATTTGTCTCGAACCATCACAGATTCGCTGTTCACCTTTTAAAAAAAATTACCATCGGAGACACATGTGTTGCCATATCTGGCGCTGGAACAGCACCAGGCAGTCACCGATCGCGTTGCCAGGTGTGGTCGCTGCCAAAGCCACACCTACTGCGCGGACTACGGCAGCCCCTGGCCAGTCGCCGCGTGGTGGCCGCCGCTTGTCCTGGCGCCGCATGCTCGTCGGTCCTGGAGACGTGCTACGTGGTGGCCGCGTCCAATCGCTTTGCCGCTTGGGAAGTGGGGATGGAGAAAGTGGGGGTGTCGGGTAAGAGGTGAGATGGAGAGACCAGAGGTTTAGGGTGTAAGGGGAGGGGAAGGGAGATAGGTGCAGGAGAGTGAGGGGATAGGCGGGTGTGGTGGCACGGAGGTTAGGGGTAGGGAAAGGGAAGTTAGGATTTGGATGTCTATGTAGTAGATGATGATCTATTAGGTTGGGTGGGCTGAATTGGGTCTTATGAGACATGTTTTTCTAGACGGTTTTGATATTTTTCATAAAAATCATCAAGAATATTTAACATATTCTAGAAGGCTGACTTAAAAACCATTATGGTATAAATTTTATTGAGTTTTTCAGAACTGTAACGGATAAAAGGACCTTGTATGCATATTTCTATACTTGTGCCGTTACCTTGTGATCTTATTGGATAATTTAACTCACTATCCTATATGTAGGATCGAAATCAGGTACTATAGAGTATAGACTACGGTATAATATAACGGTTCATATGTAACATTATTTAGAATTACCATAGCCTTGTTTCAAGAAAAGAAAGGAGGAGATAACGGTTCATATGTAACATTATTCGGAATTACCATAGCCCTGTTTCGAGAAAAGAAAGGAGGACCTACCATATGTACAATCCTATGTGTGCCCACATTACATTTACAAGCCACGGTACACGACCCAAAATGCATCGACGGAAGAATTTGCTGACGCCGTTTCTTTGCAAAAATGGATCCGAAAATTTAAATTTAAAAAGTACATACCTTTGACCGAGAATTGGATTTGCGATATGTTCGAAACAAGAAAAATATTAAATACATCTTAGTTTTATTTTGATTATAGCTATAATTTTAGTAGTTTTGGTAGCTGTTTGTTGGTCTCGTATATTGTTGTTGACATGTGACTTTGTTTTGTTGCATACAATAACATGACTTCAATAAATTTAAGCTCATCACGCCTATTTTATTTTACGGTTGAACAATATTCCTTGAATTAGGCAAACAACGAGGATGGATTGATAAAACACATTCTCCGAGATAGTGGAACAATTCCTATGAATGGCATAACATTTTCTATACCTTGCTAGAACACCGTAAGAGTATTTGAAACATTTCCGAAATTGGATTACTGGAACATTCAAAAAAGAATTTCTTCCATTTTTATATATTTCACAAAAAGTGTATGTTTTACTTTACAAAAAGGGAGTGTGGACCACGCAGCAGTGCGCTAGCTGACCTATAAAAACCATGTGTCCTATGCAACTTTGACAGCTATTTTTTGTATGAAATATATTAGTAAATAGTATAAACTCTTTACGTTATAAAATTATATTTTATGAAAAATCAAATATATCATTCCCACATAACAAACCCAGTAGCGGCCTCTGCTCTCAGCCCACATCTGTGTGTCTCTCTCTAAAAGAAAAAATAGCACGTCTGCGTGAACTTCGAAGTGGACCCGATATGAGCCCCAGCGTTTCCCCTCCGGGCAGCCCAACGGGTCAAAAAAAGAAAAAGTAAAAAAACTAAACCCTAGCACCCCCGCCTCCTCCGGCCATGCCGTCGCCCTCGGCGTCGCGGCCGCCGACGCCGCCGGTGCTGCCAATCTCGGAGCACGAGGACGAGATCGTGGCGGCCGTGGAGGCGAATCCGGTGGTGGTGGTGATCGGCGAGACCGGCTCGGGCAAGAGCACCCAGCTCTCCCAGATCCTCCACCGTCGAGGCTACACCCGCCGCGGCGCAATCGCGGTCACCCAGCCCCGCCGCGTCGCCGCCGTATCCGTCTCCAGGTCCCCGCCTCTCTCTCAAGTGCGCGCGCATGGTTATTTGCCAGGGTGTGGGTTAGTTGCGCGGGAGGTAGGCGCCATGGAGTTCACTATACATTGCGTTTAGGGAGCCTATGGTTCTGCTTGCTGATGTATCATGCTATCATAGGTTTTGGATTATATTTGTTTTGCTTATGAGTTGTGAGGGCGCAGTTATGACAATTGGCTGGACTGGGAAAGGAGGAAGTAATCGGGATTGGTTGTGTTGAGAACAATGGACGGGGTTATAGGGCCGTGGAGATACCAAAATCTCATCAGTTACAATTTACAATTGGAGCATTTCGCTGGATATTCATTCTTTTTAGATGAACAGGGAGATCACTTCCCGGCTCCATTACTTGAATGAAACCTGTGATCAGGTCTGATACAAAAAAGTATGATGTCTATGCATCCAAGATAAGAAGAACATCTAATCATAAGGTAGAACACTTAACAACTAGTCAGATCCTCAAAATGTCAGTAAGTAGCCCAATTTGTGTTGTGTAGAGTGTCTTGCTGAGGCAGAACGATCCCCAATTGTAGAGGATCAGCAGGTGGTGAAGGCGACCAGTTGGCGTGCAAGGTGGATGTCGGGCTGCAAGGCCAGCTTGATGCAGACACCAGAGGTGTTTTGGCAGTGCTACTCCATGAGGGAGGGAGTATACCAGTGATATGGAGGCGAGCATAGTCAGACGTGATGTCTGTGAACGTTACCATTTCCCCATGGACTTGAGACATAGGAGCGGTACAGCCTTCAGCTGCCTTACCGGTAGAAATCAATTCCATTCCAATTGAAACTGTGTCTGCAGCAGTTGAACAATATGATGGCAGAATTTTCCTGCCATCTCCAGCATAGAATCCTTGAACAGAATCTTCCATTTTTTGACTGTAGTTGGATATTCATTTGTTGTTTAAAAAATATGTTAAGAAAATAAAAACCTAGAAGAACCTGTTTTGGTAAGAAATTTCTTAAGTAGTCCTTCCTGGTTGATCAGCTGTTCCAAATTTACAGCACACGATGCTATTCTAATATGCCTTTCAATCGCTAAGAATTATTTCAGCTGCAACGTTATTGCACGGTCTTCATATCTGAAAAACTGAGAGCAGTTTTAATTATTTGTAGGAGGGTGGCACAAGAGCTCGGTGTCTCACTAGGGGAAGAAGTTGGTTATGCTATTCGATTTGAAGACCGAACTTCAGAAAAAACTTCGATAAAGTAAGCTTCAGAAAGTTTGAATTTCTTAACTTGAATATGTCCTGAACTTTTGGATTGAATATTTTGTCTCAATTTGTAGGTACCTGACAGATGGTGTTCTTCTGCGTGAAAGCCTTTCAAATCCTGAGTTGAAGCAATACTCAGTAATTATCTTGGATGAAGCTCATGAACGCAGTTTAAACACGTATGGTGATTTTTATGTTAAACATATCTACAAGAATCTGAATCAAATTTAGCTTTTCTTTAATCAATTTTTGACATATACTACTGCAGCATGTCCCTAAACCTATTTATAATTGTAACATTGTATGTCTTACTATAATATAATATCATAGTTTGAGAAAAATGTAATCTATTACCAGAAATGGGCCATATACTATTCTGTATCAGATATTCTTCGTTGACAATGTAGTTCTATCTAAAATTCATTATATGCCTGTTGGACTTTGTGTGGCCATTCAATTTTTTTAAATGACTAGCTAAATGCATGTAAAAATATATATTGTGTGAGTTGTTTAGACGCTTGTGCCATCATATTCCCTAATTTTGTGCTAAATAACAATTATCTTAAAATGTGTATCAATCAAATTAACTATAATACAAAAGACATATATCCACCGTAGAATGAATGATAGTTACTGTAATTTCTTAGCAACTTGAAGAGTAGTCTCAGTGAGATGAATGGACGACCACCAACTTAGATCTTTATAATAGTAAAGATAGTAAGTACTAAGCACCACTTTTTTTACTGTAGTACAGTTTGCTAAGCACTAGCATAAATGCATAGCATAATAGAGTAAGAACATTGGGCGTATCAAACCATTAGGTTGACTAAACTCTGTTGTTTCGGCAGTTCTTGTCATATTGTGTATTGAGCATCGATAGCTCAGTCTTCACCTGTATTAGTAATACAACAGTTGGCCATGTCAGTAAGCCAGTCTGCATGCCATGAAACTGTGATTCTACATAAATGCATTGGAACAATTTGGCGTTCCTGTCCAATTTCATCATATAATAAAACGTGAGTTGTGAATTTTGGTTAAAATCAACTTAAGTTTATTTTCTTGCTGATGCCTTCTTTCTCTACTAGTAGGAAATGTAGTACATAATACATACCAAATAATCAATTGATCAGTCACTAACATATGTTTTTAAATAAGATATATAAACACATTACTGTAAATCGTAAGTCTCTATAGTACATGCTTACCTGGTTACCTTTTAGATGAGAGGGCCTCTGAATGCAAACGCAAAGTAGCTACTAGCTCTTGGATACATCTGTTGTAGCCGGGTAGAGCTTCTCAGAATGTAGGGGTGAGATGCCCTAGGGAAGGGTGAAGGATGAAACTTGCTCTTTATATTAGTAGAGAGAAATGCACTAGGACCACTGAGCTAGTTTTGGGAACCTGCGAATGTAATGTAGCTATTGTATTTTTGAAACGATAGACTGGCTTCTTCCTTTTTTTAGTTTGCTATTGGTTGTTGAACTTGCCTGTAGTTACTCATTTTGATATTTTTTGTTACAGTGATATCCTTTTAGGTTTAATGAAAAGACTGATCAAGGACCGAGCTTCAGATTTAAAAGTTCTCATCACTTCTGCGACTCTTGATGGTTTGAAAGTGTCAAAGTTCTTCTCAGGATGTCCTGTGTTAAACATCCCTGGAACCATATTCCCTGTGGAAAAGTTTTACAGCACAGATCGCCCAACAAATTATATAGAATCTTCTCTCAGAACAGCTATAGGTATGAATAACTTTTTGTTTGTATAACTATCGCAGTTTTAAACTTTGACAATAGGTGTATCAATATTGCTGGTGCCTTCCCAAGATAACTATATGTTTTTTCCACTTATGCATTGCATCAACCGGAAACTGATTCATTGTCAGCAGAGATAAGATTTTTGACAAATGTCATGGATGGTTTTCATATGTGCCCATGAAAATAAGAAGGCATTATAGTGGTAAGAGGGCAACATGTCAGTTTCCCTTGAGTTGAGAGGAAAGAGCTGAGGGAAACCTTTTTCTTTTATTATTTTTCTAGCTAATGGTGATACAATCTGAAGCTGCAGAATCAATGCTAGGCCTGGGCCTAACACATTCAATCGTAACAATACAACAGCACAACTAACTTGATCTTTAATATGTTAACACAACAATGTAATTTGCAAGTCCCCAACTGAATTCTAGTGCATCCAACAAACTACTGTCAAGTTTGGCTGCTTTCCACGGCAGGTGTAGCCCATAACTTATCTTAACTTTTAACTGGTTACAAGTCAATGAATCAAGGCACATTGGTTATCAAGGATACCCTTTTGAGCCATTAATGTATCATACATCATTAGATGTGTTATTGTTGGTAAACCCTAAATTAATCTACTACTAGGTAAACAAAGAGAGAGAAGTAGAGGATATAATTCTTGCTTGCTTTATTCTCCGGAAGGGTGCGACATATATATGGCCTGCTTCAAAGGGATAAAGCTACGTGACTCTACGTGAGGATCAAGCCTCCTGCTAACATACTCACAACTAATTGGCTAACAACTCAATCTAAGGAAATAGCTACCTAACAAGATAATCTTCTAGGAGAGACCCTTATCTCCTAATTCACAACAGTACCCCTAGCTCTTGAGCCCCTAGTGCAGCCTGAGTGTTGGGACTACGCTAATAAGTGTGTCCCCACATGACATCTATCCCTTCCTTGACAAGCAACTCATCCTTGAGCTGAAATTCAGGGAACCGGCTAGTGAAGCCATCGAGTGGCTCCCATGTCACATCATCTTCTAAAGTTTTGGCCCACTAGACCAGGACATGCTTGACACCATGGCGAAGGCTGCCACATAGTACTTTGGACAACCCTACCGTCATCAAGTAGGGAAGTGGTGGAGGATCTTGCGGTAGTACACCATGAAACTTTAGCAAGCTTACATGAAACACATCATGCAAACGTGATCCTATCGGAAGAGCGAGCTTGTAGGCGATGGAGCCGATGTGCTCCACGACTTGACAAGGCCCATAGAAGTGTGGAGCTAGCTTTCCACGTGCGTGGTTGGGAAGAGACACTGCTGGGCGGTGAAGGAGACGAAGCCACACCCATTCTTCCACATCAAAGGATAACTCATGATGCTGTTCATCATAGTAGCGCTTGGCGCATTATTGAGCTTGAAGGAGACGGCTGTGCACCTCCTGAAGAAAGGTGTCGCGGTCGTGTAAGCGACATCGATGGTTGCCACCTTGGTATCGCCCTTGGTGTAATCCCAAAAGCAAGGCGGAGGGCGGCCATAAACCACCTCAAATGGAGATGCACGTAGGGTGGAGTGGAAGGACGTGTTGTAGCCATACTCCGCCCATGGTAGCCAGTCGAGCCAATGTCGGGGCCTATCGCCTGTCATGTAGCAAAGATACATGGCGACGACCTTGTTGATAGCCTTTGTTTGGGCGTTTGATTGCGGGTGGAAGGTGGAACTCATGTGGAGCCACACTCCCGACATATGGAACAGCTCGCGCCAAAATTGCTGGTGAAGACGAGGTCGTGATCGCTGATGATGGGAGTGTGGGAGGCCATGGAGCTGCATGGTGCTGTCGAAAAACGCCACGCAACCGAACTCGCCGTATACAGGTGGCGCGAGCGGGATGAAGTGCTCGTACTTGGAAAAATGATCAAGGATGGAGAGGATGACCAACTTGTCGTGGACACAAGGAAGAGCCTGATGAAGTCCATCGAGATATCTAACCACACGAACGACGGTATCAGCAGCAGCTACAGCAGACCGGCTGGATGGAGATGCTTCGTCTTGTTGCATTGACACACTGCACAGGCGCGTATGAGGTGCTGGACCAAATTGGGTTGTTGGGAACATGGAAGCTGGCCAGAGGCAATGGAGAGTCTTTTGTAGGCCTTCATGGGCCGCTTATGCTTGTTGTAGGACGGTTGCTAGGGACGAGAAGGTGGGTACCACGTGGATGCTACAGCCGTGGATGATCAGGTCATCTACACAGGACGATGGCTCATTGAGGTCCCCTGCAAGGATGCGGTCGCGGAGGGCTGTTAGCTCCGGGGAGGCGGTAATCTCTTGCCGGAGGTCGGCAAAAAGAGGCGTCAAGATGGCGTAGGTCACCTGTGTCCCTCGGCCTTGCGTCGGGAGAGGGCATCGACCACGGTATTGAGGCGCCCCGGCCTGTACTCCACTGTGAAGTCGAAGCCAAGCAACTTGCTCACCCACTGATGCTGAGGGATGGTGGAGAGCCGCCGATTAAGGAGGAACTTCAGGCCGTAGTGGTCTGTCCCGCCAGTGTCGAACAACTTGGACCAAACCTATGAGCTTGCGCTAGTAGGCTGCCAGTTTGGCATGGCATGACGTGATGGGTTGACTGAAGAATGCCAAAGGACCCTTGCCTTGATTCAGGACGACGCCAAAGCTGGAAACTGACGTGTCACACTCGATGATGAACCATGCGTCAAAGTTGGGCATTTGAAGGATGGGACCTTGGACCGGGACACGCTTGAGCTCTTGGAACGCTCCCTCAGCCTTTGGGCACCAACGAAAGCCCTCCTTAGTAAGTAGCTGGGTTAGGGGTGCCGCGATCGTGCCGAAGTCCTTAATGAACTTGCGACAATGTCTCGCGAGTCCCAAAAAGCTGCACAGTGCACGGGTCGAGCGTAGGGTTGGCCATTCTGACACTGCGCGGATCTTGTCGTCGTCCATGGCCTCATCTTTGACATAGATGATGTGTCGAAGGTGCACTTACTGCACTTGAGGAAGAGGGTGTGTTGCCGCGTGACTTGAAAGACCACACGAAGGTCGCGTAGATGCTTTGACCAGGATGAGCTGTATATCAAAATATCATAAAAAAAGATGAGGACAAAGTGACGAAGGGTCGTAGAATGTTGTTCATCAATGTCTGGAATGTTGTTGGTGCGTTAGTCAGGCCAAAAGGCATGACTAGGAACTAATGGTGGGCATTGTGGGTCCGAAATGCCATCTTGGTGATGTCGTTGGGGTGCATGTGCACCTGGTGGTAGCCGGAGTGTAGGTCAAGTTTGCTGAAGAACCCTATGCCCCGCAGCTCATCCAGAAGTTCCTCCACCACGAGGATGGGATACTTGTTTTTTACCGTGTGCTCTTTGAGAGCACGGTAATCAACACAGAAATGCCATGAGCTGTCATGCTTCTTGACGAGGAGGACCGAGAACTCAGAGTCGCTCGCTCAAATGAGGCCTTGTTGGAGCATTGCATCATATTGCTGCTCCAACTCGTTCTTCTGCAGCTGCGTGTACCGAATGGTCGCACGGCCACGGGTGCTGTGTACCAGGAAGCAGGCGGATGCAGTGATCACATGTGTGCACCTGTGGCAAGGTCATCAGCTCAATAAAGATGTGGGCGAACTCGGTGAGCATGTCGTCCATGAGGGTTGGGTCTTGGCTAGCGAGGGCACGGACGGCGGTGGAAGCCGGTGCAGCCAAGCCTGTCCAGGTCACTTGCTTGTCGTCCAGGTGGAAGGATAGCCGGAAGTTGTTGAGGTCCCACAAGATGGGGCCGAGTGCGCGCAGTCACCCGACGCCGAGGATGATGTCGAATCCACCTAACAAGATTGCGAAGCAGTCGGCGTGGAAAAGGTGGTCATCGATGTGGAGTGGCATGTCGCAACAAAGACCGACGCTCGCCACCTAATCACCGTTGTGACCATCACGCGCAAGCCAGGACGTTCCTCCGGAGTGAGCGGAGTGTGCAAGAGGACGTTGAAGTTGTCCATGAAGCCCGTGTCGAGCCGAGTCTGATGTGCCCCACGGCCTACAAGGTTACTTGCCATAATGGTTTATATGAACACATTGCTGAGATCAATAGTCAACACTATATCTTGGAGCAGTGTTGTAAAATCAGTGTAGAGAGCCGCCTAGGCGTTTAAGCCAAACGCGGCAGGCTGCGCACCAGGTCCACATCGGCGTTCGAAGGCAGAGCTTTGGGGCTGGGCGTGGTGAAGAAATTGGTGAGCTAGGTGGCGTTGTGGAGTCTAGGGCACTGTTTGGTTAGGGGGATGAGCTTGATGGGATGAGATGGTCCTAGATAGGGTGGTACAATTGGCTGTTTGGTTGACTGTATGGGATTGTACGAGGTTGTGCTTGCTTGGGGGGATGAGATCATCTAGGACTCAAGATGATGTTTGGTTTGAGGGATGACTTGGTTATGATAAAAGGTGGCAAGTTTAGCTCCTATGCCATGATTTATTTGTTTTGTCCATATTTCATTAACACTTCTTTGTAGAAGCGCAGGTGTGTTCCATTTTTTGATTTCTTGGTCAAGTGATGCCTTGAAACTGATGATGTTCTTGTATGGCCATGGAAACACTGATCACTTCCTTCTTACAACCAGCATCATAAAGTTATAAGGAAGATTGCATTTGGAGTTTAACACACACTTCACTCTTTGGAATTTTAGTACTTCAAATATGAAATATGTTTTGTTGAGTGCAGGTTTAAGAAACGTTAAGCTTCTGTATATACAATAGAGATCAAATAAGTAAAACATGCATTGAAAAGATGAAAAGTGTATTCCATTCATTAATGTATGCTCTATATCGTACTGAACTCATCTCATCTCACACAACATCAAAATAGAAGTACATAAATGACAAACAAAAATACATGGACTATACGAGAGGAGGTGTATGTATTACAAGAGCAGAAAAGGAAGGGACACCAACACCAAGGAAGAAAGCACACATATAAGGAACGTCGAGAAGGGATGAAGGTGCATATTCTCTGCTGTTGGGGCGCCCCGTTGGGGGGTGCTGAAGCAAGGAAATAAGGGCCATACGCACCTGATCCATCCGGATGGAGCTATTCGTCCGATTTTGACGAATCCATTGGTCCAGCATCTGATGGGAATATCCCCTTAAGTAGTACCAGTTCATCTCGATGAGTTGGTCCTGTACACCCAACCAAACACTCGGACACCCTCATATCCTGGGCAGTTCTGTTCCAGTCTGACTTGATTCCTTCACAAACGCTACCTAGGATGTCATTGGTAAATCCCACTCCCCGCCGTTGAATCAACCACCTTAGTGGCTGCAATTTGCCTCCCCTATTCTCGTTGCCATCTTTTGGCCGTCACGGTCGCTGATGAGTAGGGATGTGGTGGCACAGAGGGAGGAGGTTGGAGGCTATGGTAGAAGTTTGGTGGCGTGGTGGTGTGAGCTGCTACGACAAAGGGGAGATCAGCCTTGGGAGGGTCATGTACTTGTGTGGTCTGGTTGGGCTGGGCCATCTCCTCGTGGCTCTACACGATTGAAATTGTGATGGGTGTTGACAGATAGACGTATCTAGACTACCAGTTGGGCTGCTGCCTGCCTAGCGTGCACTTTTTTACAACAGTCTTGGTGCCATGATAATTGTCTGATACCACGCATAATTACGGGAGAGAGTAATTTTTATACGTTCAGTGGTTATTTATGTCGGAAGCTAATAAATTATAGAGAAATCATATAATTATGTTTTCAGGCTTCTTTATATATTGGGTCATGATGTTTTATATGTGCTTAAATTATTTGAAATTTCTTTTTTCTTAACAATACAAATATATGTTTCGTCAACAGATATCCATGTCAAGGAATCCCCTGGGGATGTGTTAATATTTATGACAGGAAAGGTCAGTACCTCAAAGTTTGGCATTGTTTATGCACTTATCTGCAACTTTGAAGGACATTCCGTGGTCTTTGACACTAAGGATAGACCTAGACCTGCTTCTGAATAGATTTAATAGCACCATTTATTTAATTTCCCCTTTCTTTCATTTCTCAATAGCTGGTATCTAATGCAGATAATAGCACCATTTATTTAATTTCCCCTTTCTTTCATTTCTTAATGGCTGGTATCTAATGCAGAGAGCCCTTCTGCAAAGTTTCATTGAGAAATTCTTAAGAGAAAAAAAAACTTGAGATAGCTTTTAATACCTGCTACAACTTGGTCATAATTTGTAACCAAATTATTCTTATAAGAAAATAAAAAATCAGAGAATAATTGTTTTTGATCATTTTACCTACTTCCTTTTGAAATGTTTTTTAGAGAATGTGCAAAAGCTTTGCACATCTTTTCATTAAGCAGAAAAGCAGCAATGTACAAGAATTGGGCTTTTTTCATCTACAAGCACGGAAAAACTCAACTAAAACCCTAAGCAACAATGTACAGGAATTCCTTTTGAATTTTGAAAATGTAGTTTCTTCTTCTTGTCTAGAATAATTGAAAACTTGAATTTCATAAAAAATAGTTGTAGAACTTTTGAATGTTGTCATCGATATGTTTTAAAAATATTTGGAGGTATGTTGCATAACCGTGCACATCATGGTGCTTTGGGTTAGATGCCAAACCTTTTATATTGTTTTTTCCATACTTACATACATTTATTGGTATTCTTTTTAGGATGACATTGATAAGATGGTGTCAAAATTGGAAGAAAGAATTCAAAATCTTGAGGAAGGTTCTTGTATGGATGCTCTTGTCCTCCCACTTCATGGTTCTTTGCCACCTGAACAGCAGGCAATCAGTTAATCTTTCATTGTATATTTTTCCTTGCATTCTTCCCCCAATCATTTTTTGTATATCTATCTCATGAATGTTACCTTTCTCTCATTTTACCAAATCAGTTCAAACTTCCCTTGCGAAAGATCAAGGGAGCAAAATGGGCCTTTTCCTTTTGTTTGGAAAACATGTTACTTGGGATCATTTTCCGAATGAATAGTATAATTTTTATCAATTTTTCAACTAGCCCTAGCTTGTCAAAATTTCTTTCTTATGTGTGTTAATTACAAGCCTACTGAATGTTTTACTGAAAACTGTGCTGTCAATCTTTTCATTTTGGAATCATAGGCTGTAATTAAGGGCTTTTGTAGTCCTTTATCAGCACATCTGTAACTCCAAATCACTTAACAACCTTCCAATTACAAAAATGTCATTATATGTTCTCTTATGAAATTTGGCAAATAAGTTCCTGGAACTCAATTCTGGCCCTGCTTGAGGGTCTATACGAAGTACTTCCAAATTCGCACAGCATACAAAGTAACCTGAAAAGGGAGCAATATTTCTTGCATAAATGTTCTCTTTGCTTTGTACAATCTCTCTATACTCTTTTATTCGAGTATGATAAGCTGGTTTTCTGGATGAAGACTATAATTTAAATCAAGTTTTAACTAGTCCTAGCATCTCAAATTTTCTTTCTGATATGTGTTAATTACAAGCCTACTGAATATTTTACTGGAACCTACCCTGTAAATCCTTTCATTTCAAAATCATAGGGTCGTGTAAGTAAGGCCTTCTGCTGTTCTTTTCCAGCACATCTATAACTCAATATCACTTACAAACCTTCCAGTTACAAGTAATATCATGATATGTTCTTGTTTTGGAATATAGCAATAAGTTCCTAGAACTTAAGTTGACTTTGTTTGGGGTCCTATACCAAGTTCTTGACAATTTGATACAACATACAAGTAACCTGAAAAGGTAGCAAGGTTTCTTGCATAATTGTTCTCTTCGCTTTTTAGAATTTCTATTTATTCTTTTGTTTGGCTATGAGAAGCTGATTCTTCTTTCACCCATGATCATAGGTTAATAAGATTTTGAGCTTTGTGTGTTGCATTGACTTGTACTGCAATGTTTACTCAGTGAGATAAATTCATGTTGCTGGCTAGAAAATTTGGTGAACCCTTCTGTTGTTTCCTGTGGGATTTGTTATTGTTATGATATTACCTGTTCAAGGTTTTGTGTAACTTATACACATGATATTGCTCTCTTTCCTCTTCTGTTAGCAGCCTTCATTTATTTTCTGTATGTGCGAATTGATTCCATTTTGATGCTGAGCATTTGATACCCTATAGAATTGTTGCTGATCTGTTCACTTTTCATAGTAGGTTCGGGTATTTGCTCCAGCACCTCCAGATTGTCGACGGTTCATTGTTGCAACAAATGTAGCTGAAACTTCGCTTACTGTGGATGGTGTTGTGTAAGCAGCAAACATAATCAGTTAAAGTGCACATACTTTCAGTTTCCGTCTCCAGACTCCTATTTTTATATTTAATTTTGGTGACAGAAATGTTGGGTTTCTAAAGTAGTGAATCTATATCCAACTTCGTGGTTTTGTAGAAAATATACGCAGGCAAATTGCTAGAAAATTTCTTTTATGTACTAGTGTATCATTGAATTTGTAGGTGGTGCATCTACTGCTCTGCTAGTCTCCAATACTAGCATATTTGAATGTTGTAGAAGATTGATTTGTAAATTGGAGATTGCATACACTTGGTTGTTAAGCCATATATTTTCATATAACTTACACAACTTTCACTTGACAGTGTTAGTTATACCTGTGAATTTGTGATTCATGTATGATGTTGCGTCCTGAGAAATTAATGTTACGGCTTATAAAGTACGCACTGTACCAAAGTAAACTTGAAAAATGACTTGTGAATGCCTGTGGGCATTATTAACAATCAATGAGATCCACTTGTTAACTTCAGTACATTTTACTGATTATAATTAATTATAAATTATCTGTATTTACAATCATGATGTTGCTTTGGATGAAAGAGATGCTTTAGGAAATTTTTGCTGTCGTGCTAAACTGCCAATACAGGAGCAATTACCCACTGACACTGAACTATTAAAATTTGCGATCTTTTCTATACCTAGCTGACAACTCAAAATGTCTGCAATTTTATGTTCCTGGAGATATAATTTTTTATAGAATTTGTGCACTTTATTAATAATACTTTTTCTTATTTCACTAGGTTCGTGATCGATTGTGGTTATGTAAAGCAACGCCAGTATAATCCGTCAACTGGAATGTATTCACTTGATGTAGTTCAGATTAGCAGGTAAATAATTTGGAACATGACTCTGGTTGTCTGTCTGCATCTGATTCATTATCAGATTACTTCCGTTCACAGATGTGTAGTTATAATCCACGAGACTTACTGAAGTTTTTTTTCATGAATAACTAGAGTGCAGGCTGACCAGCGAGCTGGACGAGCTGGAAGAACTCGGCCTGGCAAATGTTATAGGTTATACCCAAGTTCCATCTACCAAAAGGAGTTTCTTGAGGCTACAATTCCAGAAATTCAACGAACTTCTCTTGCTGGAAGTGTTCTTTATCTGAAATCATTAAATATTCCTGATATCAACATCCTGAAGTTTGATTTCCTTGACCCACCATCACGTAAGATAAAGTTTTAGAATCTTCTATTCGTGATAATCCTTTCGCACTCACTTTTTAACACTTCTTTTCGTCTAATTATGTAGTCACATCTGCAGTAACCTAAGCAGCTGCGGGGCTAGTCTTGGTTGAGGCATGCCATAACTTAAGTCACTGTTCTTGTGCTGGGCCTAGTCTTGACTAGAAAATTTAGTGTGCTCCAGCATGTTGGGCCAGCTCAATAACACTAGTTTTGTTGTGCATGACTGGGCCTAAGACAAAACCCAATATATTAGTTCTCGAGAAAGTGGATGTGCCTAGTTCAGTTAATTGTTGTTTTAACTAGATATTTTCCATTGTGAATTGTGTAATATTTAGTTACCAGAAATTGTCTACCTCTGTCCTCAGCTGCTTGGTCTCAGGAGTTCATGATCCTCCGGAGATCCTCACGGAAACCCCAATTAGTTGTGACTGTAGTGACCCAATTGATAAAGTTTGAGATTATCTTCTGTCCGTGTCTCTTTGTTAATGGACCAACGCCAATGACCTGCAGGTGAATCATTAGAAGATGCTTTGAGGCAATTATACCTCATTGATGCAATTGATGAAAATGGGCAAATAACAGATGTTGGACGGCTTATGGCAGGTATACCTTTGAGCAACCATGACATCAAATGGTTATTCAAAGCTATCTTGAAGATGTGTGTAGGAAATTGGTATTTACCAAACCGCAAGCAAACATGCTGTCCTATTGTTTGAATGAATTTCAAAGATTCAAATTGGATAAGTTATGCACGACCAATATAATATAGTGTTGTATCTTTAGGTCAAAATTCATGGTGTTGATATTTTGTTGAAACATGCTCTTCTGTTCTCCCCCAAGTCCATGTATATGTGTCGCAAACCTATACCCATGAATTAAATTAGGCTATGCCATTGTTCTTTTTGTTAAACAGCAAGATATATTGAACTTAAGTAAGAATTCACCTTATCAATGCTAGAATCAAGTGTAGGTGCTGATGTGCTGGTGTACATAAAGTAGGAGTATTTTTGTATGGAGCAGCTAGGATGTCTTATCGCTAGGTTCATGTGCTAGACAATCTATTTTGCTCTTTCCTGTAAATCTTATTGTCTAGTAATAGTATCACATGATTATGAAGCTATATGTGGTACTTGTTGTAGGTACATTTTTCCTCTGCACTTAAATTGATTATAGCATAATTTAACCGAATCTCACATGGAGGTTACCATGATAAAGATTTTAGAAATAGGAAGACATGACATTCATCAGAGCTCAGAGAGTTAGGCGTCCAAAGAGGAGCATTTTGGTAGGCGTGGACATCCGTGCTAGTAGAGTTGAATACAGTGATGAGCAGGGGCATTTCTGTGAAGTAGTTACAAAGTGTTAGTATTTTTGCCATTTGCAATATATTACTTGCCACATCTGTGTAACAATCATAAGCTCCAGAAATCTCTAATCATGACAATTCTGTGAGGGAACTTATGAAATTTATAGACTGGTTTATGTTGGATAAGTTTATTTTTGTTCCGGTAAATTTTGAATAATCTAATTTGGTTGTCTAAGTTATGCTGTGAAAATTTTGTACAGAGCTCCCTCTTGACCCTTCTCTTTCAAGGACTTTGATTGAAGCGAACGAATTGGGATGTCTGTCTCAGGCATTAACTGTTGCTGCAGTTTTGTCAGCTGAAATCACACTGCGGCAAACTAGAAGGTGACCATCTCTTTCTCTCTCTATTTCATCTAGGCTACTATAACTCATTCATGAATCATGTGATAAACTTGTTGCTGCTTATATACAGCAAGGACATGGAGGGAAAGAGAAAAAGGCAAGAGCTCCCTGATGGTTCTGGCTGGGGTGACCATATACAGTTGCTTCAAATATTTGAAAGCTGGGATCAAGCAGGCTATGATCCAAGATGGTGCTCCGATCATGATTTGCAGGTGACTGAAAATAAAATTGTGAATCTGATATGTTCACTAGAAAATTTAGATGAGTGAGTAATCTTAAGTTTGTCAAAATAAATGCCGATCATATTGGGCCTTCTCAGCACAGGCTATGATTGAAAATGGTGCTCAGATCATGATTTGCAAGTGACTGAAAATAAAATTGTGATTCTAATATGTTCAGAAGCAAATTTAGATTACTGAGTTGTGGAAATTAGCGATCCACGTGCCCGAACCTTAATTTTCTTTTTAAGTCATTTTCTTTTATCTTTTGGCTTATGAATTTTTTTATTGGGTTTCATCTCTAGCCTACCCCAACTTGCTTGGGACAAAAGGCTTAGTTGTTGTTGTTGATGATGAGTTGTCTTAAGTTTGTCAAAATAAATGTGATCGTATTGGACCTCGGCACACTCAAGCTGTATCAAGCATATGACAATCGACAGTACCTGATTTTTCTAAAAATGCCCCAGTGATTTGTTATAGAAGTCTCATGATTCAAATTATTCCCACAACTTTTATTTAAGTTTCTCAAGTGGACAGAGGGGAAATGATATTGTGCCCAACAGAAATGCTCAGGTGTAATATGATTTAATTTCAATGCTTTGTTCAATTATAAGGATCATGTAGTCATTTAAATTGAATGAAGTGCTTGAAAGCTAGGGGATTATCTATGTATTAATAATACCATTTTCCGATGTGTAGCAATACCTATACCTATGATTTACTATTTGACGTTTTGCTCAATTGTTTTTTGTCCTTCACTCATTGGTCATTTATGTTAAATTGTGGTTTACTATTGAAAAAAGTGTATTTTTCACCCCTCAACTATTGTCTGAGTGCACATTACATCTCTTAGCTTCAAAACCAGACAACTCTAACCCTCAACTCTCAAAATCGGATAAAATACCCCTCTCACATTGTCCCTAAGCGGTTTTGACCAGTCAAAAGTGGTTTTATGTGACTTGGCGCTGACGTGGCTGCCACATCACCTCCACGTCATCCAAAAGGTTAAAAAATCAAGGGAAAAATAAATGAATTATTTTAATTTTATTTTGAAATTAAAGTTATTCTGAAAATTTTGATTTTCTTTCAAACTCCCTGTTCCCGAAAATTCCAAATTTTCTCAAAATTTTCAAAATCAACAAATTATTTGTGTTTTTAATTTTGAAACTTTCGAGAATTTTTTTCAAATTTAGAAATCAGAAAATGACTTTTTCTCTCCAGAGTCTCATGATATTTTCTATTTTTTTTTAATTTTCTAACCTTTGGGATGACTTGGAGGTGATGTGGCAGCCACGTCAGCGCCACGTCACCTAAAACCACTTTTGACTGGTCAAAACCGCTTAGGGACAGTGTGAGAGGGGTATTTTATCCGGTTTTGAGAGTTGCGGGTTTGAGTTGTCTGGTTTTGTAGCTAAAGGATGTAATGTGCACTCGGCCAATAGTTGAGGGGTGAAAAATACACTTTTTCCTTTACTATTTACAGCTATCATATATAATAAACTGCAACTTGGGAAGTTTTCAGAAGCTAAAACATCATGTGACCATCATATAATTGTGCTTGCATTTACATAAAGATAGCAACATGGTTTTTAAGGCATCACTTTAGTGCTAAGGCACCCCAGGATGGTTAGGTATCGCCCTTGCTTAGCGATCTAGCATATGGCCGCCGCAGAGAAGTGTCCTCTGCCGCCACCAGGTCATCATTGCTGTGGCTGCTCCTGGGGCTTGGAAATGGCAATTCCGCCACCTCCCTGCATTCCGGCAAGCATCCTGTCGCCTCCATTCCCCGATCTACTCTGCTGCTGCTGCGGTGAGGATGAAGGGAGGGGCTGTGGCTGCTTTGGTGAGGGAGAAGAGAGGGAGAAGGTAAGGTTGTGTGCTGTTACTGCTGTTGTGAGGAAGGAGAGGATGAGGAGTGTGGATAAGGGAGGGGTCGTGGGAGTTAGGTCACAGGAGTAGTAGATGAGTTATTAGATGGGCTTTTGGGCCATGGGGAAGTTATGTGCTTTATGAATAGTGGCCCGTCTCAATATTTTTCATTTTCTCTTGTAATATATGTGTTGATTGCTCTGTTCCTAGAATGTCTAAGGTGTCTCCTTGCCTCGCCTTACCGCCTCACCTTAACCGCTTAATAGTTAAAGCAGGTTGGGAGCCTCGCCTCGCCTCGCCTTACCACCTTAGAAACCATGGATAGTAGGTTGGCTAAGAAAGTATAATTGATTCGGCATGCATCGAATTAATATGTTTTGAATGACTTTGCAGCCCACTTTGTTTTGTAAAACCATTAGATTTATGTCTATGTTGACCACCAGACTATCTTTTGCCAGGTGCGGGGCATGAAATTCAGCAAAGATGTGAGGAATCAATTAAGTCAGATTATTCAAAAAATTGCAAAAGGTCAGTTCTCTACTTGTTATATGTTCCGGTTCTCAAAAATCATGAGGCAGTATACCCCTTTTAAAAACGCTAACTTACTTCCACTATACTGGGACGCGTCTCTCTTGTAGAGTGCATTTTTATATAAGGAAAATTTATTGCTTCAGTTTGATTCCTAAGAATTACCTTAAAATGGTGTTGCAAAGCTGAAGAGTAATGTTATAGGTTTTATATGCTCTTAGGTTTTATGCCCTTAGGATCATCCATTATTGCTTTAGATACATGTGCATTTCCAAAAAATTCATACATGTAGACATGTGCTGTTGAAAAAAAATTGTGAAAAAATATAACCATATGTGCACTGTACAACAAGACAAAAGTGGACTTATATTACAAAAGATGAGTACGATCTTTTGTGTATTTTTTTTGTACAGTGCACTTATGGTCATATTTTTGCCATGAAAAAGGTTGACATGTTCACCCTGCAAAAAAATAGACATGTGCTACGTCTATGACTTTTTTTTGTTTTTTAAGTGCACAAGAACCCGAACACATAGTGGGTGCATATGATCCTAAGAGCATAAATTCCAGTCGGTAGATGCTCTATGCTCTGTAATTTTGAATAATTCCTTCAGAGGGTGTTGACAAATATTCTTCTTTATAGTCTTTGTAGGCTGTATTTACTTTAGCCTAATTTTAATTTGTACTAAAAAAATAGGAAATGTATCTGGAAATAGCAACTAAACGAAACAGAGCAATTTATTTCTTAAAATAATACAGTAGAATTGTCCTCATATGCACAGAACTAATCTTAGTTGTCTAATGTCTGCACACTTTTGTCCTTGACTTAAGGCTGGCTGCCTATTGTTAACAAATGTAGCACAACATGTCAAATTATTAGAATGTATATGCTGCCTATTAAGCACAACATGTCAAATAATTAGAATGTATACACGAATATGAGATATTGTGACAGCTACACTATGTTGCCTGTCTAAGTTCAAAATATCGGAAATGTTGAAATCCTGCTCTCCCAGAGATTGCTGGAATTGATTGGGAATATTTCTCCATTTTTTCCCTTTCTTGGAAACCTTGTATCATCACCAAATGCTTACATTATGTGATGACATCAAAATAGCAGAACTGCTTCTGGCTGGTACGTCGCCATCCTGGTCGTAGCCAGGATTTCTTGAAATTGGCTGCATTTGACTGAATTTTTTGAGCAAACTTGTGTAAAATTTAGGTCCAACAGATTTGCAAGCAAGGAGAGGGCGGAAGAGTGACCCTGACTACAGAAAATTGCGGAGAGCTCTTTGTGTAGGATATGGTAACCAGCTAGCTGAGAGGATGCATCATCACAATGGTTACCATACGGTTGGATACAGGACACAACTTGTGCAGGTACCTTGTGTAATCTGCCTGTCAGATTTAGTTAGTTGCAGTGCTAGAGCTCTCTAAAAGTAACAAAGTGAAATCAGTGGCAGAAGCAGAAACTAATACCTGTGGGCTCATATCCTTTATACTTACAAAGGTTTTAAGGTGATAAGATGAGGCGAGGTTAAGCGGTAAGGCGTAAGGCGAGGCGACGCCTTAGTAGCACAATAGGCTAGAATGGTAGCAAATAAGATACATCTTATAGCAATAAACATAAGTAGCATAATAGTAGTCTAATAGCATAAAAGTAGTCCACAACATAAAACTAACATAATAGTAGTTTAGTAGTATAGTAGTAGCCCAACTCTCTCATCTCTCAATACCCATCGTCGAACTCATCTCTCTCTAGTAGCATTGTTTTCTACACCATCTTCGGTATCATTGGGAGCTTCATCACAATCGCTCACATCCGAGTCATCATGTGTATCTTCTTCCTCATCTTCTTCATTGCTCGAATCATTTTGTGGATCTTCTTACTCAACATCTTCAACTTCAACCACCAATCTTGTATTGCTTTCACGCCGTTGGTAGGTCATGGTCTCTACGTATATTAGCTTGCCTTGGAAGATTGCGACCTCGAAGGGAGCGTGATGCCCCAACGGCTTCGTCAACATCATACCATGTGAGGTCATGCACACACCCACGACCACCTAGAGTTGGTACAGCCGATGAGTCGGCCCGTTCATTGTCCCAATCAAAGTCCTCAATAACTAATGGGTCATAACTTTTGCCCGCTTTCTCCCTCCTCATTTGAAACCTAGTCCTCATTTCTGGTTGTACGAAACAAAGACCAAAATCATTCAATCTCTTGTGGAGTAGCCGGCTCCTTTTCTTTGCATGCATCTACAAAAGCACCAATGGCAAGCAATAAAGTATAAGCTACAAACGAAGCTCACGAAAGTGAGCACAAATAAGCTACAAATGTGACTCACAAATTCAAAGGTACTCCAATTACGCTCACAACCGGATGATGAAGCACAAAGACTAACAACACGCAAATCTTTGTAGGTCAATGGCTCGGCCACCATATGAACGCCACCAATCAACTAGAATGGCAAATATGCACACAAAATAGGAGTTATGAATGAAATCAAATGCTGAAATTAACATGATGAAACTAACAAGACTTACTAGGGCTCCTTGACTATGTTTTGGATTGCCAATTTGTTTGAAAAGACATCTCCTTGTTGGTCCTCATAATGCATGGCTTTCTCATCAATTTTGTTTCAAATGTTCTCATCTTCTATCATTCTTGCAAGCACATCATTGAAGCAACTCCTTAGCTCCCCAACAAAAGTATCATCTCCACTTTTGGATAGCAAAGAATTTCCCGGGATTCAAATAGAGTGCGGCCCCATACAATGGATGATCCATTTGTCTCACCCAACGTCGCTCAATAATTTCCATGATTTTGTTGAGCACACGTTGCTTTTTTTGGGTAGGGAAGCTAAGCTTGATCCTCTCTTTTGCATGAGCCATTAATGCTGCAACCTCCGGCATTGCAGGCTTCTCGTCAGCATCAACGGCTCTAAGCACAATAAGAAGTGGGGCTGAAGCTCTAAGGCAATCTTCAATTGAGTTCCAAAACTCCTTAGAGATAACAATGTCACACACGTGCCTCGGCCTCCGTTCTTGACAATCTAACTGATATCAATGCTTCACTCACAAATAGAGCCCTCAAAGCTGTAAGAAAATATGCAACTTGGATCTATTGCATAGCCCAATAGGCATATATATAGTACAAGGTGACTTGGAGTATAAGGAAATATAGACTCCTATACCAATACGAATACAACAGTACTATATCTCTAACACCCCCCTCAAAGTCATGGTGGATCAACAACACTGAGTTTGGAGAGGTAGAAGCCGTGCTGAACACGAGTCTGTGCCTTCGTGAAGAAATCAGCCAACTGAAGCTCGGAAGGCACATACTGAAGAGCAACAACCTGATCCTGGACCTGAGACCTCATATAAGAAGCATCAGCACCAATATGCTTGGTGAGCTCGTGCTTCACTGGGTCTCTAGCAATACTGATAGCACCAGTACTGTCAGACAACAGAGGGGTCGGTGTAGTGATAGAAACACCAAAATTCTCAAGTAGCCACCGTAACCAAGTAACCTCCGTTGTCAAAAAGGCCATAGCACGCAACTCAGCCTCGGCACTCGAACGGGAAACTGCAGTCTGTTTCTTCGTCTTCCAAGCAATGAAAGAACCACCAAGGAAAACACAGTAAGCAGAAAGAGAGTGATGATCAGAGGGATCGCTAGCCCAAGTAGCATCCGAATATGCCTGAAGCTGTAACGAACTGGAGCGTGGGAAGAAAAGACGGCGGGAGATAGTCCCACGAAGATATCGTAGAACTCGAAGAAGGTGACTGTAGTGAACCTGAGTAGGAGAAGAGACGAACTGACTCAGAATGTGAACTGGATAGGATATATCTGGACGAGTGACAGCAAGATAGACAAGACTCCCGACAAGGTGACGATAGCGAGTCGGATCAGAAAGAGGCTCACCATCAGAGGCACGAAGATGAACATTGAGCTCCATCGGAGTCTCAATGGTGCGCTGGTCAGTAAGGGAAGCTCGATCAAGAAGATCGTGGATATATTTCTCTTGGGATATATAGAAACCATCAGAAGTAGATGTAACCTCAATCCCAAGGAAGTAGCGAAGAGGACCAAGATCAGACATAAGAAACTGACCACTAAGACGAGCCTTGACAAAGGCAATGTACTCAGAATCATCTCCGGTGATGATCATATCGTCCACATACAAAAGTAGAAGAGTCCGACCACGAGACGAAGTGTGGACAAACAGCGCAGGATCATGAGCACTAGCTGAGAAACCAGCAGCAGTGACCACAGAGGCGAAGCGCTCGAACTAAGCACGAGAGGCTTGCTTAAGGCCATAAAGAGAGCGACGAAAGCGACAAACCATGCCCTCAGGAACAGAATACCCAGGCGGGGGATGCATGTAGACCTCACGCAACTTACCATTAAGGAAGGCATTCTTGACATCAAGCTGAGAAATAGACCAGTGGCGAGCAGAGGCCACGACAAGAAGAGTGCGAACAGTGGTCATGTGCGCGACAGGAGCAAATGTCTCGTCATAGTCACGGCTATGCTCCTGCTGAAAACCACGCGCCACAAGACAAGCCTTGTAGCGCTCAAGAGAACCATCGGAGCGGGTCTTAACTTTATAGATCCACTTACAGGTGATGGGATGAACACGTGGAGGAAGAGACAAGATCTCACGTGCCGGTGCGCTCAAGAGCAGCAAGCTCCTCGGCCATCGCATGCTGCCATTCGGGATGAACAACAGCATCGCGGTAAGAAGTAGGCTCAGCAAGAGTAGTACCAACAAATCCAAAGCGGTCTGGAGGCGGAAGCGGATGAGCGCGGAGGCCATACCTAGGAGGGGGTGGCGAATCCGGAGAAGATGAGTCACCTAGAGAAGATGACTCATCAGACGGAGATGGCCTAGAAGAAGGAGAAGGCACATCAGAAGGAGGCTCAACACGAAGTTGACGTGTGTAGACGAAAGGATAGGACGAAAGAGGAGAAGGTGCAGGTGGAGCTGTAGGAGATGATAGTGGAGAAGAGTCGACAACAGGAGTAGGTGGAGACTCAGGGGGAGGTGGAGACTCGATAGGACGAGTGGAAGAGGGCACAACAGTGATCAGTGTATCAGGAAAGGTCAGAAAAGACAGATGCTCAATAAGGGAAGGCGAAGGAGAAGCTGGACGCGGAAAGAAAGGACGGGACTCATCGAAGGTCACATCCCGAGAAACCTGCATACGACGAGCAGTGGGATCCCAATAGCGATAGCCCTTATGCTCCAGACTATAGCCTAGAAAGATACACTCAACAGACTGAGCAGTCAGTTTGGTGCGTTCACGGGGAGCTAAAAGAACATAGCAAACGCAGCCAAACAGACGAAGAGTAGAGTAGTCAGGAAGAGAACCAGAAAGGCGCTCAACAGGAATCTCACCCTGAAGGGCAGAAGAGGGCTGAATATTAACAAGATATGTGGCAGTAGAGACAGCCTCAGCCCAAAAATGAGGTGGAATAGAAGCGGCGATCATGAGCGCACGAGCAGTCTCAAGAAGGTGACGATGCTTACGCTCAGCAACACCATTCTGAGCATGAGCACCAGGACAAGAGAACTGAGCAAGAGTGCCCTGCTCAGCAAGAAAACCACGAAGATGACGAGAAAGATACTCGCCAGCAGAAGCAGCACGAAAGGCACGAATGGGAGTGGAGAACTAGGTACGAACCATGGTTGCAAACTGTCTATAGATGGAGAGAACCTCACTACGAGCAGACATAAAGTATATCCAAGTGTGGCGAGAAAAATCATCTATAAAAATAATATAGTATCGATGACCCTCTTTCGAAATGAAGGGGGCCGGACCCCACACATCCGAGTGAACAAGATCAAAAGGTCGCTGAGACACAGACTCACTATGAGGATAAGGTAACTGAATTTGTTTATCCAGTTTACAACCCTGACAATCTAAAGACACGTCCCCTGAGACAGACCCCAGAAGACCACGACGAACTAAAGATGATAAACGAGATCCACATAGATGACCAAGTCGGTGATGCCACTGCCGGAAGGAGTCGATGGACGAGGTGACAGAGGCGGAAAAACCAGTGGCAACGGAGGGAAGATGAAGCCAGTCAAGCTCCCAGAGACGCTGAGAATCAAGGCGGCGAGGGCCAGAACCAACCAGAACACCCGTCTGACGATCCTGAACACAACAAGAATCAGAGTCGAGAATAACTCGACAACCAAGATCAGTAATTTGTCCAGTAGAAAGAAGCTGCATGGTAAGGCGAGGCACATGAGCAACAGAAGGAACATGAAACACCGAAGTGCGAAGAGTGCCGCGACTAGAGACAGGAAGTGAAGTACTATCAGCAGTAAGGACATGAACAGGAGAATCGAGAGGTCGAAGGGAAGATAGAGTAGAGGAATCGGAAGTCATATGAAAAGATGCTCCGGAATCAAGAATCCACGGGGAAGTACCTGACTGTGTAGGGGGTGGTTTCTCAGTGCTGGAAAAGGGAGTAGCAGATCCTGCAAAGCCTGTCGCAGCTAGAAGGCGTCGAAGGCGCGCGATCTCCTGCTCAGTGAACGAGGTGGCGGACGTAGTCGAAGCAGCTGAAGGAGTCGAGGAAGTAGTCGAGGAAGAAGCTCCAGTGCCCGGTGAAGAGCGACGTGCAAGGTGACGCTTCTTCCGAAAGCAAGTAGACTCAATGTGGCCATCCTTATCACAGTAGGTGCAATGAGGACGGCCACCGCCCGACGAGGAACGGCTACCACCACCTGTGGAGGCCGCTGGGGGAAACAAGCCGCTGAGGCGGGGAGCAGTAGCCGATGTAGCCGGTAGACGAACAGCAAGCACGGAGGGAAGTGGCAGTAGACCAGAGCCACGCAGGCGAGTCTCCTCCGCACGGATCTCTGTAAGCACCTCCAGAAGAGAGACGCGAGGCTGACGAGTAAGAAGCTGGGCACGACACGACTCAAACTCAGGACAAAGCCGCGTTAAGAACTCGTACACGCGTAAGAACTCGCGGTCAGCACGAGCATCCTGACAGCACTGACAAGAGCCACAACCAGGACGGCGAAGGGAATCCAACTGGCGCCAGACAGTAGAACTCTGAGCATAGAACTCATCAACCGTGGCATCACCCTGCTGGAGAGAGTGCTCCTGGCGAACCACGGACAGGAACAGAGCGTCGCCAGAGGGCTGGCTGACGAAGGTGAGTCCACATCTGGGAGGCCGTAGAGAATCCCACAACCTCAGAAGAAAACTGAGGCTGAAGACTGGCGACAAGAACAGCAGCAGCACGAGCATCATCATCAAACCACTGAGTGTACTCAGTCAGCAGAGCACCGTAGGAATCCAGAGCCTCCTGATAAGCGGTGACAGCCGCATCATAGGCAGCGCGGTCAGCATCAGTAGGTCGAGCACCAAGTTTAGGCTCAACCGGCGCCACAGGACAGGCCGGACACGGAACATCGCCGGAGAGGATGCCCCGGAGAGGATGCCCCAGAGACGAAGACCACGCATGTGGATGCGCATATGAGAGATGAAGTCGGTGAAATTGACCCCATCAAAAATCACTGGGCAGCGAGGGAGAGAAACGGTGCCCGAAGACATGGTACCTGTTTTTTTTTCTTTTTTTTCTCTAAAAGCGGAAGCTCTTAACGGGACGCGTTACTCTGTTCGGGACCGAACAAAGCACGCGGGGCAGAAGCGCCTGTGGGCGCCGGGCGGGAGGCCGGTCGGCCGGAGCGGCGGCGGCGGGAGGCCAGGGAGGCCGTTGGGCGGCCAGAGGCGGAGCGGCGCCGGCGGGAGGCCGGGGAGGCCGGGAGGCGGCCGGGGAGGTCGGCGGGCGGCCGAGGGCTGGTGGCCGGGGGCAGGCGGCCGAAGGCGGACGCCGGGGAGGGCAGCGGCAGGAGGACGGAGAACCGCCGGATCCAGCCAGCAGGCGGACGCAGGCGGGGCTGGGCGGACGGGCCGGGCGGCGTTGCACGGAGCGCGGGCGATGGCGGATGAGGCCGGCGGCGTCGCTGGAGAGCCGCCGAGCAGGCGGCGGCAGCGGGATCTGGTGAGGCGGCGGCGGATCGGACGAGTTGCAGCGTCCAAAATTTTCGGGAAAAAAAACCCTAGGCTCTGATACCATGTGAGGAAATATGCAACTTGGATCTATTGCACAGCCCAATAGGCATATATATAGTACAAGGTGACTTGGAGTACAAGGAAATATAGACTCCTATACCAATACGAATACAACAGTACTATATCTCTAACAAAAGCATCCCTATACTTGTGCAAGCTTTTCAAAGTAAGGAAGGATGTGGCAAACCGAGTGGCTCCGGGTCTCACAAGATCCTTGACACACTCTCGAAGCAACGGCTCCCTCAACTCATGAGAACTAGGAGGCTTATACCCAGGACCGTATTGCGCAGTGGCCTCGCAAGCAATCTGGAACTGTCTTGAGTTTATGGGATTGAATGGTATGCTACACTCATAGAACCACAGAGCCCATTGCTTGTTGACATAACCTCTGTCAGCCTTGTTCTTTGTGCTGCCCTCCATGGTGTTTTGGAAAAACCCAGAACGTCTTTCATCTACAAAATCTTCGGGTATCATTCGAACCATACTAGCAACTGACTTGGTCTCCTTTGTCTTGCTCCGTACTGGAGCCTTGAATTGATAGGCGGCACTCCTTCTTTTGGCCACTGTCCCTGAACTTGGTTGCACAATGGACTCGCTACATTCTTGACCTTCTCCTCCATCATCATCATCATCTAGGATAATTGGTCGAGTCCTCTTATTGTTTCTTAGATAATTTCTCGTTTCTTTTCTGATTTTCGCGGTTGTATTGGAACACATAACTGTATCGGAAAAGCCACCCGCAAGATGCTCTTTCAACCTTTTAATTCCTCTCGTCGTGACGGTGTTACAGCGGATGCACATGACCCTATCTTAGTTCCCAATTTCTGGCCAATATCCATACTTCCAACCTGGATCCTTGGACTTTGCCTTCCGTTTTGGATCAGCCATGGGATCATACTCAACTGGAGGAGCGCCTGAACCTGAAGCTGCACTGGACATCTTGCTCTTGGATCTTAACTTGCTTGTTGGATGCTAGCTTGCTACACACAATGACACAACACCACTATAAGTGTAAACGAGAGCAGAGAAGAGAAGAGAAAAGCAGAGCTAGGCTTGCTGGACATCAGAGCTAAGAGGAAAGCAAAGCTTCAGAAGAGGAAGTCGAGCAGGGAGGAGAACGTGTGGCAGGGCAGGGCTGCAGGGGAACGGTAGGGAGCGGGGAGGGGAGCATGCGGCAGGGCACCCTCCGTCTCTCTGCCCAGCTTGGTCTCTCTGCTGCTGCCTGCCCCTTGGCTGTTGAGCAAGTGGAGTAGGCGGCAGAGCGGGCTGCAGGGAGGAGGTGGCAATGGAAGCAGGGGAGTAGAGGCGGCACGAGTAATGGAGCAGGCTGCAAGGGGAGCAGAGGAGGGCAGGGGAGCGGTCTAGGGAGGAGGCTACCTTCGATCTGGATGGGCGGCGTGGCGGGGGATCTCGTCCAGGCGGCGGGTGGCACGGCGAAGATCTGGTCCAGACGACTGCATGGCGCGCAGGAAGAAGAGGCGGGCGGACCAGAGGAAGAAGAAGAGGCGGCGCGGCTCACCAGCAGGGGAAGAAGTGGCGGTGCGGCTCGGTGCACGAGCGGACGACGACTGGATCTTCTCACTCGCCGCCGCCGCCTTCCCCTTGGCTAAACTGGTGCCCCTCAGCCTCTCTGCCCTCCTCGTCTCTCTCTCTCTCTCTCTCTCTCTTTGTATTCTAAACCTAATTGGGCCAGCTCCTCTCTAAGGCGTCGCCTCAGCCTTCGCCTTGCCGTCCGGCCGCCTAATCGATGCCTTAGGGACGCCTCGGAGCTAAGGTAGACGCCTTAGTCTCTTCCGGCAAGGCGAGGCGACGCCTTGCCACGCTGCAGTGCCTTACCGCTTAGGTGTCGCTTTTGCTTACAGAGATTAGTATGTGAAATCAACAACCGCAAAGTGGCTCTTTGAAAAGCTGTGGTCAGTTGACACCACGACTACCATTTAAATCCACCGCTAGTGAAATAGTTCTGGTCAATTAAATTCTATAATCAGGATAATGGAACAGAAGGTAACAATTAGTATGTCCCTTTTGTGCCCTATCCTTAGACTCTTCTTTGGAACCAGTGAAACTGGCGGTTGCTACTTGAAGTCTTGAACTGTTTCATAGAGATGCTTAATATGCTTGGTCTGGGGGACATACTGTTTGTTGTTGTGCCATTTGGAAACAGTACTTAAGACATGCCAAAATGTTTGTGAAGAATAGTTATGTCATGCAACAAGAATTCGAGAAGTTCATACTGACATATTTGAGCTCCTCGTGTAGAACTGTATCATTGTGGTTTTGACCACGCTGTGTAGTCTACTTGTGCAACTCCATTTACAGCTTGCTAAGTACACTCCTTTTTGCAGGTGCATCCATCTTCTGTACTGGAAGGTGATGAATGCGGGAAATTACCCGTGTATGTTGTCTACCATGAGCTAATAAATACTACCCGCCCTTTCATGAGAAATGTTTGTGCGGTCGAGCAGACTTGGGTTAAACCAATCTTAAAGAAGCTTGAGAAACTGAACATAAAGAAATTAAGGTATGGAGCTCATGTATTTGGAATGATGATTATTCTGGTAGCAAAATGTTGTGCTAGCTACACAAGTAACCTCAAGTATCTCATTGCAGTGGCGGTTCAAGTGCATCGACAGATTCTGTACCTCTAGAGGACAAGCTAGTAGGCTCGCCAACAAAAGCTACGGATGTTAAGCCATCTGACGTGGATAGTAAAATCCAGGCAGCTCGAGAGCGCTACCTCGCACGAAAAGGCAAGAAGTGACAGAGTTATCTTAGCGAGCTTTCCTTCCGGTACAGTTGAAGGGTTTTCTGGAAAAATGCATACTTGCCTACCTATTCGTTTGAAGAGAGCGATGCATACTTGAGAGGCCCACTGAGCACCATCAACATGAAAAAAGCAAACACATTCGGAACTGACATCATTTTACATTATACTAACGGATGTCAATGCATTATGATTACCGAGTATTGATCACATGGCAGATCAGCACTTGCTGCATCTGAACTTAACGCCCGTGAATGATGACGTGGTTCTGTATCTCTTGTTCTTTGGCGGTAGCAGAGGGACTTATGGAGCGGACAATTTCTTGTATGCAAGAACTTTCAGAATGGTATTTAAAAAAAGAACTTTCAGAATGATATGGGATGGATAACTTTTAAGCATGGTCATACTGGAAATCAAGATAAGGTAAAGATAAGTAATAAGTAATATCCGAAAGACCGTAGGTTTCTCCTTTTATCCGGCTTCTGGAGCCATCGCTGATTATTTTAGTGTTGACACATGGTCAGTTCTCTGGTTTGGTTAATTTTAGCCCCTGCGGTTGATTTTTGTTATCGTGACATGTAGTGCTTGCTTGTCTATTTTCTGTGAGATCCGTTGCTTATGTGCCGGTGGACAATCATAGACTGAACACGTCAACACTTATACGAGGACGGCGCGTTCTTTTTGGGGGAGATTTTGTCCGCGTCATCCAACCTCATTGTCTTCTCCTCGACTTCCTCTCAAACAGCGGCACAGGCTCGATCTCTCTCCATTTTTTACCTTCACATGCCGTACTGCCAGCATAGATCGCTGGTCTCCGTCTCCGTCGACGCACCTGTCCTCGCCCCTTCCCAAGTTTCTAGTGTGGCCTTCTCCTCCTAGAGCTGTTGTTGCCCCTGTTTTATCCTGTCTCGGCACTTCTGTCCTGTCGCCATACTCTACGGGCTGTCTGTCGGGGTTTTTCCCACGAGATTTTAAGTTGTATGTGTTGTGTTAGACAAGGAGGCCAATGGCGCGCACGATATTATAGGCAAGGCATCCGTAGTCTTCGACACGCTGCTCGCGGGACCGTGTGGACCTTAGTCTCCGAGCCACGCCAGACCGCTCCATGGAGACCACATGCCTGAGTTAGTGGAGGAGCCACGCAGCGGTGGACAGTTTTCGTTTTCGCATGTATCGTGCTGCAGGTGCCTCCTTTGTCCCCCCTTCATTGCCACCCACTCTCTTCTCATGTGCTCCCTCAGTGCTGCTGTTTACCGTGCTATCCCCGTTAGTTTTTTGTGCATAGCATATGCAGGTCAACGGAATCCCATTAGTTACAGATTCGAACCCTTTTTCTTTATGAGGGTTAGTTTTCTCAACTTTCATTCCATATCTCGGGTTTTTATGGCCGTAGACAACGCATGTGTTTTAGGTTTTTTTTATCCTGAATTGTATTGTGCATGTTGTCGTGTATATAGACGACCAATTGTTCTTACTTTGCAGCAAGTAATTTTGGCTAATTTTGCAGGTTGTACTTTGATCGAAACAAAAGATAAAGCACGAATGATGCAGAGTTGTCATCCAATTGGTCTCTGCATTGTGTGTTACAGGTTTGCTGCTTGGAATTTTTGCAACTGTTCAACAATGAATTCTCGGATCTATTCCATCTCTCATGACACCCTTTCAATGTCAGCTGCAGCAAAATCCAAATGTTGGCATCACTCTTTTTTCAGGTGATTTCCCCATTGTACATTACAATGTTTACTATTAATATCACCCGGCCTTATTGTTATTTTTCTACCATATTTACTTTACTTGTGATTTCTTTAAAGCAAAGGAAAATAGGGGGTCAAGGAATGTGCCAGCATATAGTTTCTGGTGATGCAGTCTACCTATCCTCATCTAAAAAACATGAAATATGTGATATGAAATAGGTAAACATAAATTGTGATTTCTTTGTTGCTCTTTTGCTTTAGATTTTTGTGGTTCTATATATTGTTCCTAAACTGGGCTGATAGATCAATCTCTATCAAGCTATTGTAGAACATGATAGGATATATTTGCACATTACATGCTGGAATTTATTCTTCTGTGCGCAGCAATCCAATATTTTTTTTGTCAAAAAAGAAAGTTTGGGCTGCTTATTTAAGAATGAAATCAAAGATTAATCATAAGGTTTTATATAGTTAAAGTTTTTCATACACAGATATGTGTGTTGTCTTTGTTTGATTTAGAGGCCATTTTTCTCTATCACCAATTCTAGCACTACAGGTGAAAAATAATATTTATTCCATTTTGAGTTTAAGATTAGGCTCAATCTCAGAATCCACTAGGAAAGGTTGAGTTTAGATGATTGTCTACACGTGGGCCTTTCCTAACTACCATTGTCCTAGGCTTCAATTAAACCAACTAGGTAAACAAATATTTTTGCTTGCCATTGAAAATAAATGATTGAGAAAAAATATATTTTACTGTTCATGGTTTGCTCTGAAAAAAAAATATTGATGTTCATGTTGAATCTCACCCAAATATTTCATGTAATATTTTCTGTTGTGATTCGGGCTGGTTTGTGCTTACTATTTTTTTCTTAGAGTTCTTTGTTTATTGATAGAGAATACCATCATGGTAAAAAATGAAAATCTATATGAAGTTGATACATACATAGAGTGATCTCTTCTTTATTGTAGGGACTACTGTAATCAGGTTAGGTTGCATGCATGTCAGACGTCGTAGAATACATTCTAGATACTCATTAGCTGCTTTCATTTCAATTAGCATGAAGTCTGCCATTAATGTATCTTTCTCTTAATATTTGTCTTAATCTGGAGCATCATTGATAATTAACGTTATATTGGCGCTTTGGTTCAGGTTGCAGACGCCATACATGATGTTACCCCATTGTTTTCTAATATGTAAGTTTATTTTGCAGTAAGCTTCTGATGTCAGGATAGTTAACATGCTGCCAAATCTAGCCTGCTTACTTAGTGTTTTTCCTTATTATTTCCTAATTGATTGATTTACTTTAGTGGCAGAGAAAATAACCAAAGCTGGTTTCCTCAATGAAGTCATATTTCTCATGTACATCCTTGCCTTGATGTTTGAAGCACTTCTCCGGCTTAAAAAACTAGAGGAGGCTGATTCAACTGTCACAAGTTTGTCGAAATTGGATAGTGCACCACTATCTTCAATATCAACCAAATTAGTTGATTCATGTGTACATGCTGTCCAAGCACAGGTCAATTCATTTGGAAGGTTCAAATTTAGAACACCTTCAAAATTATTCCTATGGGTTGCAGCAACATATGTACTGAAGCCAGTTTCTTCAGGCTTGATCAAGGCATTAAGTAGTTGCCATGGCTGGGAAGGCTAGATTGGCGTGTTATTCCTATGAACACAGAAATGATTCCGAATTATACCATCTCCAGACCAAGAAAATGACCTTTCTAAAGTAGGCATGTTTGATGAGGCCTATAGCCTAACTAATATGTGCCCTCAAATCTTCTTCATCTACATTTTTGTGGTGTGTGTCATGTGCTCTAGGTTTACCTTAAAAGGCTGGTTCTCCATATAGCCCATGCAATTTTATGCCTACTTTTTTCTGTCATTTCTCTTGCTTATAATTCCACCGGGAGCGACCACTTATTTTATCAAGTTTCTTAACACTTTCACAGCAACTCCTGACACTCAGAAGTAAGAATTGTAGCAATTGGGCATTACTTCTTGAAAGTGTTTAGGCTATACCTTTAGTATGGATTATGTGTATATTCTGTTCAGTGGTGCACCATCATTTTTGTTTAAAAAATTTGTAAGTTTTAGCCCAGTGTGCATCTTTGAATATGCGTCAATGCTGCAAGTCATGTTCCCATATTGTCAGTGCAATTTAAAGAGTAACATATTGGATGTAACGTAACATTGTGGTAGCTAAGTTTGTTATGAATGTGCCAAAATATTAATTTGGAAAGTACCTCTTTGAGATCAAGCTAAGTTGAACTAATTTGAAATGACATCAGTAGCAATGGCGAGAGCACACGCAGGCCCGTGGTGTGCCGCTGTGCGAGCTGTGCTAGTACCATAATCAGAGAACATATCTAGTGATATTAGCACTTAAATGAAACTGTGGTACTACGTCAAAATAGTAGTGCAAGCAGTCATGAAAAATTCTGGAGATTTGGTACAACATTGATACTAAATCAATCTATCATGTAATTAAATTTAAAATTCGAATTCAATCTAAACTTTGAAAAACAAAACAGAAAAATCTATTGAAAAAATTCTGAAATAAAAGAAAAAAAGAGAAGCACTATTAACAGAAATTTGTCTTTTTTTCCTCTTGATAGATATCTCGGTTTTGGTTGATTTTCTAGAGGGTCGTAAAACATATCGTATCCTATATAACTAATCTTTTAAGAATTTTCATGAATATTTGCAGTATATTTTTAACATTAATATCATGATATCAATTAAGCGTTGGTATCGTGATCACTTGAGCGCTATTATCACTAGAATGTTCTCTATATAACCAATAAACTCCAGCATTGTCCTGTATTAGTCAGACGAAGAGGTGGTCGTCGCTGGTTCTCCTCAAGGTTATTGTAACCATTTCATTTCAACAACTTACCAAATCAATTGCTGCACGAGCAAAATCAATGCATGAAACTTATCTACACACATATGCATAGTGGCAGATCATTAGTTGGAAAACAATAGACATGAAACTCACCTATACAGTGGCAACTCATGTTTACATTACCAATGTGAGAACTTTAGTTTTTAGGTCTAGTCGGAAGAGGTGAGGTGGAGGTGGATCAACTCACGCTATTGAGTTGATCGAGATCTGTCAAGTCGCTTCGTTGACTAAGCTAGAGCTTGCATCGCGCAATCATCTCATACATGTATTCATCGTAGTTACTTCATACACATGCTTATACAAATGACAATTTGAAAATTTATTCAATTGTAGAATGATATTACAAGTACATAGTATTTGATTACAATATACAAGAGAAAAGAAATAATGATAAAAGAAAAATTACAATTATTCGTTACAAAATTAAATAAAGAAGAAGAAGGAAAAATTACATGAATCATTCCTTCTATCTATAAATCAATGTCTAAACTTAATCTTCACGTGTCGAGTCGAGGAGGAACATCAAGTGTCGGAGGAGGTAGCTTTCGAAAATATTTACGGTGTCCGAGGTCACGGGGTATATGCACTCGGGACCGTTAGACCTCGCAGATTGCTGTAGGAGGCAAAAGGTTTTGAAGACAAGTTTTAAAAGTAAAGTGGTTCCACCGGCATATTTTCGTCTAAACCTATAGGATTAGCTGCGAGGACAAAAGAATACCGAGGTGGACCTAGATAATTTTTATTTTTGAAAATAGGTTCGTAAAACATTTCTGTTTTCAAAAAGGTCCAAGTTCCACATGGCTAAGACCCAAATCGGACCAAATCTAGTATATTGTATTGGGGAGAAAAGAGGTAAGGAGGATAAAATAATTTTATTTACCTATAATAATTGCCTCCATAAGTTTTCTTTTTGTTTTGAAAAACAATTGTTTTATAAAGCAAACGAATAGATAAGATAACCATCCATCAAGTGAGAAAACCAGCAGCCAACAAAAATTGACCATAGTCAATTTACTTAGCCTGGAAGGCAACGAAACACAAGTAAGTGAAATAGCCACAGTGTTTATCCAAAGGCGACACATCTGAAGTGAGACGGCGGAAGGTGGCAAGAGTTCACCATCGAAGGAAAGGGCTACATAAGCCTTTGTAGCAATTAGGAAGGAGTGTAACACAACCATAGTAGTAGTAGTCCATCGAAAGACCATCATCAGACTGCCACTCTTCTTCACAAGAATTAGCTCAGGAAGACCAAGCCCACTAGGAGCAACAAGGGAGAAGGAGATCAACAAGCTCCAGTAGGCCAAGAACAAGGGACCACCAAGAGAGAGCCGTGGCCACATCTAGGAGACCAAGAACCAGCTTCACAAGAACAAATCTCAGGAACCGTAGCAGCAAAGCTATAGGAAGATCACCGGGACTTTAGGAGGAGGAGAAGAGGAGAGCAAGCTACCAGCAGGACTAGGAGCAGGGCCAAAGCTTAGGAAGCCAAGTTTGCCGTTGTCCAAACTGAAAACAAGGTACAAGTTCACACAAAATCACCATAACTTGCATAAGCGCCTGGATAAAAGCTTGATATCATGTATAGGACCCTTAGAGTGTTTTCATCATAGGGTTTTATTAGGCAACAGTGAATAGCATCTGTTCTTATCAATTCTACCCTTCTCATTTCTTTCTCAAAAAATCATCACAGAACATATTGAGTTAGGCAACTAGTGCAGTAGGTCTGTTCTTATCACCGTTTCTCAAATTCTTTCTTAGTTTTAACCATCACAAAAATGGACTAAGAATCAAGCACACTACATGTTCTTATCAGTTTCCTAAAGCATGTATATATGAATCACATATACATATAAACTTATACTAGATACTTCAGATGCAAAAGCATCATCAAATAGGTTAGCCAAGACCAAGTGTAAGAATCTGTACCATGGGCGCATTAGCTTAGCAAAAATCTAGTGCAGTAGCAGATTCTTCAGTTCAATAATTGGCACCTCACTAGTACAGAAATCCATATCCGAGGCGGTTAAAATAGCACATCCGAGGCGGTTATAGCAACCACCTCCACGGAGTGGTTGTGGATATGGGGGCATGCATCGGAGGCGGTTACGCAAGCGCCTCGGATAAGAGCTTATCCGAAGCGGTTGAAACGGCTAAACCGCCTCGGATAAGCTCTTATCCGAGACGGTTACAATTTCTCAACCGCCTCGGATAAGGACTTATCGGAGGCGGTTACGTTTTATCGACTGCCTCGGATAATGTCTTATCGGAGGCGGTGGAGATAGCATAACCGCCTTGGATAATTCTTTATCCGAGGCGGTTAGAAAAATGTAACCGCCTCCAATAAATCCTTATCCGAGGCGGTTGAGATAGCACATCCGAGGCGGTTGTTAAGTTCCAACCACCTCAGATATGTTTTTGAACAGGCATTATTTAGCTTGATTTACTAGCCTCCCTGAAAAAGTGAACAGTTCATATACATGATATATCCAAATCACAGCCCGCACAACAGATTTAATCATTCATTCTCGCATTGACCACAAGACATAAACTACAAACATTCACATACATACGCATATAAATAATATTATAAAACTTGTTCACTTGAGTCATGTACTCAATTCACAGCGGAGATATTGATCAAATTCAAAAAACTAGACCTCTCTTAAATTCTTCACATGAATGGAACCACTTGCCAAAGCCTCCATACACGATATCTGTTGATAAAGAAGTCTCATTTGTAAAACAGTGATATTCACAAGAAAAAGTTATAGTTATGTCACACTTTTTCCACGTTTGCAGTGAGAGAAAAAATGAACAAGACATTTACAAACATCAAGTGCACTTATCATTTGAAACCACAAGTTGGATAGATAACTACAAAGTTTGATGCTTTGGAACTAATGAAGTAAGTAATGACCTAACTAGAAACCTAAGGAATGATCTAACTAGTCGCAATCCTAAGTTCCTAGCTTGCCGCCGAGGAACCGAAGCGTCCTTGGGGACTAATGACCTCGTTGTTTAGGAAGCTAGCGATGTGCGACCGAATCTGGGCCATGTCCATATCTTCCGACATTAGTAGTGGCGATGGTTTCGTACCGCTAGATCTCTGTACTTTGGGTTGCTGCAAAGGGCTAGCATGTGGAAACACACGTAATACCCACAGACGTCGGTCCTTTCGGGCTGCTGCCGGCACTACAAAAGGGATATCGATTAGGTATAGAGGGCAGAAGTATAATGGCATTAGTTCGAGGAGTCAAGGACATTACGGAATACCTTAAATTTTGAGTCATGGCGTAACTCGACGGGCACTCCTTCCTTGACCTCCTTGTGCCTCCCTCCTTGTTTGACGTACGTGTCAAACGCTCTAGGTGATTCAAAACAATTAGCATCAAACTATCTTTTCTTTGTGAAGAAGAAAGAATAGGAATGGACGAAGTTGAAAGTTTTGGTACTCACTCGTCGAGTAGACGCATGATGTCCACGTACCCTTGCTTGTGCGCGTCAATGCTACGCCTCATGGAATCAAGGTAATATACCTTATTCCACTTTGGCACGATCACAAGGAGGATCCAATGGCCCCTGGTTATACGATACGAAGTTATTACATGTTTAGCCGTCGAACCATGAGAATTTGCAAAGGATGTGGCTTACCCGATGTTATAGGCCACCTGGATGTGATCTCGTGCAGAGTACTCATGGAGTAAATGCACGACGTAATCCCGCACCATGTTATTATTTGCCGCGATGCATTGGGCCGAGATCAAATATGGGTCACCGAACCCCACAGAGTTGTTAAACTTTCTTCTTTCGGTCAGATCAAGTATGTATCTGAGTATAGGAGAAGAATGATTTATATTGCAGGCACTTAGCAGTGATAAAACAAATAGGTACTGTGTTGTAAGGACTTACAGCGTGAAGCATCTCATGAGACTGGCATCCAGCTCACGGAAGTGCATCATGTTGAAGATGTCCGAGAAATCCAAGGGAAACATATATCCTTGGCGATACTTGAAATGCTCCTCCTTGAAGCAGACTACGATGCCAACTCTTGTATCTGGGAACGGCCTGTTCGACATATCGAGGTAATGGTCATGAAGCTTCCGGCAGGCTACACCCAGGTTCACGTCAGCGTCCACCATAGGTTGTCCCGGCACGTGGTGGCGAGCTAGCTCTGCTAAAGGATATTCAACATCATCCGCCAGTTTTGAAACAGACTTCTTGGCTCTGTATACTTTCAGCTTAGATGTGGCCCCTTGACTCTTCGTTGGAACACGGCTTGGCTGTGAGCTCTCCACTGGTGGTACTACCGGGAGTTGAGGGGGTAGCGAACAATGAGTAACCTCGACATGTGACACTGTCAGCACAGGCTGAGGAAGGGCGAGCTGCCTCGAAACCTCCGGCGGAGATCGAGCAACCACCGGTGAAAACCTGAGCATCTCTTGATCCGGCGAGCATGGAGGAACGGACGGTGCGCTCGGTGCTGATTCGAGGACTATGTCCTTCTTCGGCCACTGGATGAACGACTCGACCGCGTCGCTTAGCAACTGCATCTCATCAGCTTCTCGCGCGTTCGGCGAGAGACAGTTAGCGAAGGTCGGGTTGATTGACTCGACCTGCACTCGCGCGAAGCCTGGCGTTAACAGGACACCGTGCATCACCGTTCTAGGAGGAGATGGCCACACCTGACCGTACGCGGCGTCCATTGAGAAGTTCGTTGTAGCGAACTGTATCTGCATCTTGCACCATGTCGGACCCCCAATTTGGTCGACGGGAGAAGAATCCTCCGCACCCGAGGCGCAGTTACTGCGGTGGGCACCCGGGCTAATTGCGACTGGCGCCCTGTCCTATAGGTACTGTGCTGAAAGTCTCTCCTCCATCGCCCTCATTCTTTCCTCAAATTGCGCCTCAAAGGACGACTATATCTCCGCTTTCATCTGCTCGGCTCTTGCTCTCTTCCTCTGTTGACGTGCCTCCTGCGTGTCCCCGGTGAAGGCTTTACTCCATGTTGCCAGATTACCGAAACCTCTCGTGCGTCCATAGGGCTCCCTGGTGCCGATGGCCTCGGAGAGTATGTATTTCTCCCGACTTGGCACAAACGAGCCTTGAGATGCCTGCTCATTTAGCCCCACCATTCTTTGATAGACCTCCTCGTTATCAGGATTTCTCCACACGCGTTGACCACGAGGATCCACCTTCGTCCTCGCCCTGCACCAGTCCCGGATGCGGCTGTCGCTGAAATCCGAGAACACCGGCTGCTGTCCGTGCTTCTCCGCTTCCTCATCCTCCTTTGCCCACTTCTTCTTAGCACCGACGTACCCTAAGGTGCCGAGATAATGCGGGTGCTTGTTCCTCCTGGCTAGCTCTTACCCCTCCTAGCTAGCTGCCTGGAACTCTTCGGATGACTTCAGGGTGCAGAACTCCACCCAATCTTCTTCGGAGACATCCGGGTATGCCTGGCACGGCGACTTCTCTTGCTTCAGATAGTCCCTCACCAGTCTATGCTTGAAATTCCTCCAGCACTTCCCAGCCGTCAATATGGTAGCTCGGAAGAAATCGGCTTCGACCTCTTCCGGGTACATGAAGGAGCCCTTCACTTCGTCAAATAGGGACCTCCGCTCCTCCCGTGTCAGCTCACCCCAATCGGCGAGGGTGATCCTAACCCTAGAACGGGTGACCACCCCGCATAACGTCCGCCACTTCTTCCGGGTTTCTTCCGGCTCAGGAACTCCGGTCACCGGATCCAAGCTCTGAACTACCCATCTGCCCTTCGGCCGACCCGATGGCTTCCTTGGTTTGCGAGAACCCTTTCCTGACGATGTCGACGGTCTTGGCGAGCCCGACGGCGATACCGTAGGGGAGTTCGTCTCCATTCTAATAAGGACCAAACAGTCACTCGTTACCTGTAAAACAAGATCCAGGTATATATGGCCTAAAGAAATGGGAAATTTGTAACAATCTGAGTGTCGGAGGGTCAAGGAAGTTGGCATACACGCAAAATAGGAACTTGGCATAACCACAGTTTAGAAGTCAGAAATGAAAAATATGAAAGATCAAAGATCTCAATTTCTTCTATGTTTTCCGGCCAAAGATGTAGTTCTAACAACTCTTGAAGTACCAAAGCGTGCTAAGAGATTACAAAAGTTATGAACATGTTAACTGTTTAACCATGAACTAATCGAAAGAGTATAGTAAATTTTATTTGATCTATAGCTAACCAAGGGTACTCTTTGTACCAAGACTTCTTCAAAATTAATTTATTTGCTCCTCCTAATCATGACATATCACTTGCTCAAACGAAGTATTGTAATCACACTGACAAATCACGGCATGGCATGCCGCTACGTCAAACATACCCTTAAAGAAATGTGAAATTGATATACAATCTATTTTCTGAACTAAAGAAAGTTTAATCTTTCAACTTGTCATCATTTTGTCTGGATTAGAATGCACGCACACACAAAACTCTTATAGTTATCATGCAAGTTGTAATATAAACTAGAGATATAGATTGCAAAAAATAGAAAGATGACAAGTGTAGGAAATATGAACCAAAATACTGAGGCCGCTGCGCAGCAACACATTTGAGTCAAAGTGTTTGCAATTAACAATACGTTGCAATATAGAGAAGCATTTTTCAGTTTTTCTTTGTGATACAACGAAGACACATACAGGCACCCAATACGCATGCACCCAATGCACCGTTCTCCGTGAGCACGTCCACTAAGCACTCGTAGATTTGACTCACCTTGCGGTTGGAGGAGGAGGCCGGTGCTTGGGGGAGAGGCCGCCGGTGGTCGGGAGGAGGCTTGGGGAGGAGCTCGGGGAAGCCGCCGCTCGGGGGAGGAGGCCGCGGTGCTCCGGGGAGGCGGCCACGGTGCTCGGGCTCGAAGGCGCCGGTGCGACGGGGAGGAGGCAGCGTGGAGGAGGATGGCGCTCGGCGACGTGGAGCAGGCGGTGGTGCACGGCGGCGCTAGGTAGTCGGGAGTTCGGGCTTGGCAATTCGAGTTAATGCGTGCGGGGATGGCAGTTTGAGTTGATATAAGGGGGTTATCAGAGGCGGTCAAATCGATCTAACCGCCTCGGATAGGAATAAAGGAGGCGGTTAAACCGATCTAACAGCCTCCAATTACGGAAGATATCCGATCTAACCCCCTCGGATGAGTTATCGGAGGTGGTTTCTTTTACCGAACCGCCTCCAATTATTCCTAATCGGAGGCGGTTAGCCAGGTCTAACTGCCTCCGATTAAGGAATAAAGGAGGTGGTTCTGTTGATCCAACCGCCTTGGATACGGTTTTTGGGGCAAGTTTTCAGTTCTGTTTTCTGAACTTGCAGGCGACAACACAATTGAACATCACAAGCATCAAAAATACTGACATCCTTTATCACAAGCATATCTCGTATCTCAAGCACATGAACAACACAAGCATATCTCATATGTATCAATATTTGCACATAAATGTTTCTTACATGTTTCAACCAACAAAATCAACACTAATCAAATCATTTCATTGCCTCCGCTTCCTCTTCTTTTTCTTTTGGCGAGGCATTTCCTGTTCGAACTCTAGTCCTTCTTGATGATCTTGACGTGCATACCATGCTTCGTTAGGTTCATCGGTAATCGCGTCTCTAATGGTATTTTGCATCGGAGGTGCATCTTCAAAGACCTTGTATTCGTCCTCATCCACTTGTTGAATTCTTTGTTGTGCTCTCTCGTTCTCCATGCATCGGTTCTGTCTGGATGCTCTTGCCTTAACTTCGCCCTGTGCTCATCCATGTACGGGGCAACGGCGATCGTGTGTTGCAGCACCGTGAAATGGGCGAGAGCGTGACCAGCTTGATCAGCCGTTATTGATTTCTTTCCGATGGTCCCAACACCATCAAGCCTGCCTTCGTGCCCAGAGCACGGCAGGCCAATTGGTTGGTTCGACTCCATGTAGTCAACATAGAACTCGACAACCTCCTCCGCAGCGTAACCTTCGACAATACTTCCCTCCAGTCGATACCTATTTCGCACGTAGTGCTTCAAGATTCCCATGAATCTTTCGAACGGGTATATGCTCCGAAGGAAGACGGGCCTGCACATCTTGATTTCGTGCACGATGTAGACGATGAGATGCACCATTATATCGAAGAAAGACGGGGGAAGTACATTTCTAGCTGACAAACAGTCTCCGCCGCCGCTAACTCCAGATCATCTAGTTCGAACACGTCCATCACCTTCTGTGAAATCTTGTTGAAGAAGAAGCAGAGGTTGGTGATTGATTCTCGGATGTTAGGCGGCAGAATATTCCTGATTGCAATTGGGAGCATCTGTGTCATCATGACATGGCAGTTATGAGACTTCATGCCGATTAGTTTCAAGTCCTGCATTGAGACGAGCCTCTTGATGTTGGCAGAGTAGCCCGACGGAACCTTCACACCATGCAAGAACTTGCAAAACTCGGTTCTCTCGGCCCTGGATAAATTGTAACAGGCAGGGGGATGCATGTCTTCCCGTTAGGCAGAAGTACAGGCGCCTGCTCTGGCCTGATTCCCATATCAACCATGTCAAGTCGGGCCTTGACGCCATCCTTCGTCTTGTCCTTCATGTTTAGCAGTAGACCCAGCACGCTGTCACAAACATTCTTCTCTATGTGCATCACATCGATGCAGTGCCGGACTTCTAGATCCTTCCAGTATGGTAGGTCCCAGAACACCGATCGCTTCTTCCAGTATGCGGACTCATCAGCGGCCTTCTTTTTTCGACCCTTTTCGAGCACGACATTCACATCGCTAACCTTCTCGAATATCTCTGCACCGCTTAATGGCCTTAGTTTCGCACCGTTCTCCGTTCTCCCATTGAACTGTCACTTCCACATCTGGTAACGGTGCCTTATAGGCACGAATCGCCGGTGACCCATGTACACGACTTTCCCATAATTCTTGAGACTTAGGCTCACGGTATTCTCCATGCATATGACACAACCTTTGTGTCCTTTAACCGTCTGACCGGAGGTGTTGCCGAGAGTGGGAAAGTCTTGGATTGTGCAGAACAGCATGGCCCGCAGAGTGAAGTATTCTCTTTTGTCTGCATCCCATACCTGCACTCCTATGTTCCACAGTGTTTGTAAATCATCCATCAACGGTTGGAAATACACGTCAATGTCGTTACCAGGTTGCTTAGGCCCTTCGATAAGTACGGACATCATACTGTACTTTCGTTTCATACAAAGCCAGGGAGGTAGGTTGTACATACTGAGAAGTACGAGCGAGGTGCTATGTCGGCTGCTCATGTTGCCAAATGGATTCATTCCATCCGTACTTAGCGCAAACCTTATGTTCCTAGATTCCACAGCGAATCGGGGATACTTCCTATTGATGTTTCTCCACTGGATAGCATCAGCAGGGTGTCTGAGCTTTCCATCGGACGTCTTCCACTCGTCCGCATGCCAGCGAAACAGTTTTGCTTCCTTTGGGTTTGCAAACAAACGCTTCAGGCATGGGATTACAGGCAGGTACCAAGCAACCTTTGCAGGAGTCCCCTTCGTCGCCTCGATGAATTTGTCAGCTCCTTCTACTCCAATCTTACCCTTGTACTGAGAAGTCTTGCACACAGGGCATGAATGTAGCTTCCCAAACTCTTTTTGATATAGGATACAGTCGTTCCGACATGCATGTATCTTTTCAACTTCCAGCCCCAAGGGACAAAGCACCTTCTTGGCTCTGTATGTGTTTATGGGTAACTCATTCCCCTCCAGAAGCATGTCACCTAGGAGGCCCAACAACTCGTTGAAACTCTTGTCGGACCAGCTGTTGCTCGCCTTCAGCTTCAATAGTTCAAGCACAACATATAACAAAGTGAACTTAGCCTTGCATCCTGCGAATAGCGGTTTCTCCGAGGCCCCCATCAAGCCTAGGAATTGTTTGTACTCTCTGTCGGTTTCGTGCCCTTCGAAATCACGCAACATCTGTTCCAGCTCAGGCATCGAATCAGGATCATCGGACATCTCATGGTTTGAATCACAACTGATATCAAATGGCATATCGGTTGCTTCTTCATCGGCACAAATATCATCATCTGATACTACGGCTTCATCTTCACCGTGCTTGGTCCAAGTTGAATACCCTTCCATAAAACCTCTCTTGAAGATGTGGTACTCAATATGATGGAGCTCAAAAGTCCTTACGTTACCACAGTCTACGCATGGACAATACGTGTCAGCTCTACCCTCTTTTAATATGTCCGCCTCGGCAGCTACCATAAATGCTCTCACCCCATCTCTATACGCCTCTGTGTTGTGAGCTCCGTACATCCACGATCGATCCATCTAAACCGTGCATGTGGAAAGTTGAAATTTTAGTTAAAAATATGAAGTGCATCGACTTCGTGACATGAGTTTAACATTTCTTCAATTACTAACCTAACCGAATTATCAAAATAATTACTAACCTAATTAACTAACTAATGTAATTAAATAACCGTATTAATTGACTAATATAACTAAGCTATATGCGTCGACTCTCTTCAATTACTAACGTATAACTAACCAAATTAGCACTTCTTGCATATAAAAATTAAATATGCTACAAAAATAAATCCATCATTAATTATTTTCCTTTTTACCCACAAAATTCCTTAAAATTTTCAATACCTTAACACATCTTGCAATGCATTGAACCATACGATAATTCAAACATCTCCATCGATCTAATTATGATCACATAATTGAATATTCTCAATGTCCAAGAAACAAAGCAAAATCACCAAATTATTGTATGAAATGATTCAAGAACTATACACTAACCTTTGGTAACCAACAAGGAAGTATTATCTCCAATTATACTCTTCCAAATGTAGCTTTTCCACCAAAAAACCGCCAGCAAATAGCTCAAAAAATCACCAGCAAATCGCGACATTCAAGACATATCTACCTCTGGTCGTCTGTCTGCTCGCGCAGCACAATTAATATTGTGATCGTATTGGAGGCGGTTAAATCCACATAACCGCCTCGAATATCACATATATGGAGGTGATTATATATCAGCAACCGCCTCTGATATGTACTCACATATCCGAGGCGGTTGACTATATATAACCGCCTCGGATATGTCCATTATTCGAGGCAATTATAAATAAGTAACCGCCTCGGATAACATTGGAGGCGGTTACTTATTTCTAACCGCCTCGAATGTGCTCGTTATCCATGGCGGTTGTTCCCGGACTCGTTATCTGAGGCGATTCTTTTGTACTAACCGCTTCCGACATATCTTATTCGTGGCGCTTTTGCTTAATCGCCTCGGATAAAATGCCTCGTATAAATGATTCTGTAGTAGTGCCTACAGGTATGCAGGAAATAAAAGTAGGCTAAAGATCAGGCCACATATTCACGCTGCACACTCCTGAGAGGGAAATATGCACAGTGAGCTCACAATATAGGTTACAGCCATCTAGATAAAATAGTACAACATCATGATGAAGTAAATGATCCAAGTGAATCTTTAGTGATGACCATCAAAATTAAGTAATCATGCTGCAAGGTTGTGTTCCAGAATTACGATCCAATAACGAAGAGTGTAGCTCATGACAGTAATTTAGTAATCACCAAAAGCTCAGCTAACCATCACAAACATCCAATGCGTAGTATTTCAGACATGCAAGAATGAACAAGAATTTCAGTAGCACAAACAGCTAATGTAGACATGTACATCTAGTGATCAATTGAAATGATCAATTTGATTGCATAGACAAACCCCAGCCGGACCAATCATGATGACCAAACCGAGCTAGATGCGGGAAAGGAGGTAAGGGGAGGATAAAGATGTGCTTACCACTATAGAATGGTACCAAGAGGCGTCGGGCACTCCATGGTGTGCCGCCGATGGGAGTGGGGCCAATGGAGCACCAGTGGCGCTAGAGCTGCCATACCAAGCCGCACGGCCTCCCAGGCAGCAAACCAGGGTGGCGGCAGCAACGAGGCAGCGTCAGTGGAGGGGAAGCGGTGGTGCTCGATCCAAAGGCTGGAGCGGTGCTAGGGCCAAGGCGGCTTCCCGAGCAGAGAGGAAATCCGGCGGCGTTAGGTGAGAGAGGGCAGCAAGCACAGGTGATGGTGATCCTGATAGGGACATGACCCCATGTATACACCCGCTGCCACCTCTACTTCCACCAAACTATGTTTCGTCGAGATCGTCAAGAACAAGCAAGGAGTCAAGTTCAAGCTTTTGGGAGGAGGAGCAAATGAAGTTCATGTGACCATGAAGATGTCTCACATGGATTTGTGCTATATAAGGAGCTCTCCCACATCACTCTTGGCCCAAGAAGAGTTAGAGATCAGGTCCAACACGTTCTGGACTTTGATTCGGATTCCTGAGACAGCCCCAAATTCAAACTTCTATATCTCGAGCATATGGACTCCGATTTGGATGATCTTGGACATTTTGGAAAACTTATCTCGTGCTCTTTCCAGCCTGTCCAACCCCATCTCCAAATTTTTTACGAGCACACGGCAATGGCCAAAACAGTTCAGGGCTATCTTTGTAACAGATCTCCTCACCTCTTTAAATACCCCTTGTGTACCCTCTAAAGACCTTGGGTTTCATTGAGTTGTTTAGCTACTGCTACAATATTACATCTACAACGCGTGTAGGACTACCACCTTGTTTAGATCTTCAGTGGAATCCCAAACTGAGTTCTTGTATCTCCTGTGCCAATTTAATACTCGTAATTTTAGATTGTAATTTATCATTGTTCTTGCTAGTTCTTCGGTTGCTTGCAGGAACTCGAACTTCGTGTTCAGGTTCATCGTGCCTATGACAAGGTCAATAACCATCGGAGGTTGGTTTAATGATTGTTAAGGCATATCGTCGTGTGTACAGTATAGTCAGATCGCCAAGGTCAAGCTCCACCAAAACCGTTAGTTATCCTTGTCTCACCGAAAGATCGGGCCACCGTTTCATCAGATCCCAAGTGGGAAACTAGCACGGCAAGGGAGGTTAGCAGGAGAAGGAGAGAGAGAGAGAGAGAGAGAGAGAGAGAGAGAGAGGTAGCGCACGGCGGTGACAAGTCGAGGGAGTAGTGACGCGTTCGGATGGCAGCGGCGGTGGTGCAAGAGGTGTTGGGGGAAGAAGGCCGTCCGGCAGCCGTGGCGAGTGGAGGCAAGCGAGAGAGAGAGAGAGAGAGAGAGAGAGAGAGAGAGTGTGTGTGTGTGTGTGTGTGTGTGTGTTTAAGAGAGAGCTCGGATGGGCCGGTTAAAAGACTAGCAAGCCAAAAATAAAAATGAGGTTAAAATAAGTTTTTCTTTTTTTCTTAAAAGGAATAAAAATAGGTATATAGAGTAAGGCTAAATTATTATTTTCTTTTCTTGAAAAAATAAGATGATTAAAAATAATATTAGGTTACAAACCTTAAATTAAATCTTAAAAGCTAATTACTTAAGTAGGATTAAGAAATAATAATGATAATATTGACTTTTAAGTAAAAATCAAACAAAGGTTATTTGAGTAATGTTTTTATATACGATGTTGTAAACATGACTAATGCTTGACTATCTTAAGAAATTATAATACCTTTAAAAAGATACTTGAATGAAATATACCTAAGTTACACGGAGCATTTTAAGATGCATTATCATGACATTGCATTCATAATGGATTTTCTTGAATTAGTCCTTACCGGACTTTTATCACTTTCTTATCAGAAGCTGAAGTTCCACAAGTCAACCCGTCGAACTTCACTACCTATTCGTTACTAGGCAAGTCCAGTTTCTTGTTCATATCGTTGAGAACGTTTTACAAAAAAATTCTTCTTGTCTATAACATGCATAAAATGGAAATCTATTTTCTAAAGTGAATCAATTGAGAATCTTTGATCGTCGATTTTTGGACATGCTCATGGAAGGTGTTGAAACCCTGGAAAGGTGCTGAGGGCACATTGGAAGGCGGGTTTCATCACACGGGTTTGTTCATATAAGGCTAAAATAACCAATGATCGATTGTGCTTAAACGTTGTAGCGATCGCTCTTACTGCATATCTTGTATGGGCAGGGTTGAGATAAAGTACCTTTACCATAGGTCATACTCCCCTGTGAAGGCAAGACCTCAGTAGTCGTACGCCGGAGTATACTCTTCTAGGAAGATGGTATGCAGAGTATCCATGTGAGACCGGTAGTCCCTAGCCGCTATGCGGGACTACGACACGGGGTATGACTGAGTGGGCGGCAAAACGGCTCTGTGATCTAATGGTCTGGTTGTGCATGTGATAACATGAACACCACACCTGTTGGTCGTGTGTGTGTATAGTTACGCACCTCTGCAGAGTGTAAGAAAGTGTGGCTTAGTCTCTCCATGTTCTTGGTTGGAACTGTGAACGTGGTAGGAAAGAAGTCCATCGGAGATTCTAACAGCCTGTGAGACATGAGATCATAGTTTCTTAATTAAAATTTGACTCTTTTACCTTACAAATTGCGTTGCTTTTGGAGAACACCGCTGCTCTTAGTAGAGATAGGGCATCAAACACCCCTTTGCTAGTCTTGGACTTGTTGAGTACCTTTTGTACTCATCCCTCTATTCTAATTCCTTTGGCTAGATATAAGCCGACGGTAGATCAAGACATCGTCTACGTCGAGGTCGAAGATGAGGTTCCCGAAGAGCAAGCACCGGCGAAGGAGGAAGAAGGAGTCAATTACTACTTCGACTACCGTGACGAGAACACTGCAGAGTAGGAATATAGGACGAGTGAGTCGAGAGTTGTAGATATGACTTTTGCTGTAACCGACTAGAACGGTTTTAAATTTCCCGTACTTTGGGAATAAGTTTGTATAACTGTACCTTGTTCTTTGAGTTTGTAAATTAAGTTTGTAATAAATAGATCACCGTAATGCTTCTATCGTGCTACTCTGTGTGATATGTTGTGGACGAGAAGGCACTTCGTTTACAATATGCCAAATATTGGCATATTATCTGAGAGGGTAGCATGTGGGTCGCTGCAACCAAACCATCAATTGAGAAAAGAATATCATTACATCATCACAACACCAAGAATGAAAATCAATTCAACCAAGATTGCACATAAAATTTTGCATTAGACATGTTCACTACAATTAACATAATGGAAATTGCATATAGAATTTTGCATTACACATACACATATCCAATATTGCAATGGAAGAACTTTTCTGATTATAACTTGAGCTGCAGATCTAGAGTTAGTGGAGAGGAGGGCGGTCACTAGCCATGAGGAGGTTTGGGTGTGGTCGCCAGCGTCATGGGAAGGAAGGGGTCGTCATTGCCGGTCATGCATGGGGAGGAGGGGGTTGTTAGTAACAGCCATGGGGAGGAGGGGGTCATCATTGTTGGCCGTGGGGAAGAGGGTGTCGTTGTCGGTTGTGCAGAGGAGAGGGTCGTCGTTGCAAGTCATGGGGAGGAGGGAGTCTTGCCGGTCATGGTGGACAAGGGCTTCGTAGCTGGCCTAGGTAGGGAGTAGGCACCGGAGCTCATCACCGATGTCGTCAGTGAAGGTTCATCTAGCCCCTAAGTGTGGTTTTGGTAATTAGTGACAATACCTATGGACTAACAATTGTATTGAGAATTATTTATAGATTGTTCCATATGTGTTGCATGAATGATAAGAGCATGGATTCATTGAGGAATGCCACGAGATCAAAAGAGATGCATTAAAATCAATGAGCTCTAAGTGATGCTCATGTGATAAAGAGACCTCGGATGATCGAGATTGGAGTTCAAGAAGTGAACTCAAGATGATCGAGGTAGAAGTGAGCTCAAGAGAACTAACGATAAGCGTGAAGGCTAAATCACTTGTGTGGTTCAAATTACTCATGGTATAATGTTGTCAATAATGTTTATGGACTAACCCATTTGCTTTGTGATAGAGTGTGTTGAGGTTAGGGTCCATGGGGTTATGTGTTACGCTCAAGTATTGAAGACTAAATCCACGAGTTGGATTAGAGAATGTTGAAAATCAAGCTAGAAGGACTCTGTCACTTGGGATCGACCAACCAAGTGACTAAGGTATAAGTTGTCGATTAACTTTTATGGACTAACCCATGTACTATGTGCTTGAGAGTGAGTTGGCGTTAGTTTTTATATGATGGCAAGAGTTAAATTGAGATATTCAAATATGCTTAGTTGGAAGAACAAGATCAAATCGAGCTTACTGGAGAATCACAAACTTGATGCTTGCAATTATGCCTTAGTGGTGAACTGATGAAGATGATGAGAAGAGAGAAGCCTCCTAAGCTTGGTGCATGGGAAGTTGTCAGTTGATCTTCATTAAGCTTTGGAGATCAAGAGAGGATCGAGATGGGAAACAAGGACGAAGTTCGTCATCAAGCCTTTGTACAGTTAACGACAAGCTTAGAGGAGCAATGAGAAGCGTTGAAACTTGGATGATGCGTTTGCCAAGTACGATGAGATTTCTCAAGGCAAAGGTACATCTAGACTAGGTTTTCTAGTTTTGTTGGTCTCAAAGAGTTTGGTGGGAGACCGGGCTGTAGGTTCGATAGACGTAGTATCAAGAGGGGTTACAGGATGCGTAGCTCGGATGTTATCGGTTGTCGAGTGCTCAAACCTTGTGCTTAGTGCGTGTTAAGTTTGTGTTGGGAGGTTGCTTAGCAAGCTCGGGTGTCTAAAGGTGGTTTTAGACTTAACTCTGTGTTGTGGTCGGCCTTTGTGGCGGACAATGCTTTTGGCCAAGCCCTAGTTGTGTTTTGTGTGCCCCATATGGTAGCTAGCTTTAATCTTGAGTTATTAAGCTTGTTACAATGGGTGGAAGTGTTCAAATTCATTTTGGGAGTGTTCCAGGGTGTCTTTTGCACATATTGGAAGTTTCGATATAAAAATCGGAAGTTCCAATGTGATAGGAAGTTCCGATTGAAGTTCTGATGTTTTACAATTTGTGAGTTCTCTGTTGGTTGAGTAAAGTGCAATCGGATGTTCTGATCCGGGGATCGGATATTCAGATGTGTGCTTTTTGGCAAGTTTGTGACTGTTGGGATTTGAAGATCGGAACATCCAATCAGTGCAGAATCTTTCCAACACCTAGTTTTTGGAGTTGGGGTATTTATACCCCTTGCCTTCCTTGTGAGAGGGGTTTGCTAGAATTCCTTGTGAGAGGGGTTTACTATTGGTTTTGGGCTGTTGTAACTTGGTGTTCCAGCCTTGAGTGCCCTCCTCTCCTCTCCCAAGTTTTAGTGTGAGATTTAAAGCTTTCGTGGCTTAGTGAAAAGGGTGAGAGGTGTGAGGGGTGCGGTGCTTTGGTAGCCTGCACTTAGCGCATTTGTTGCATGTGCACTTGGTGTCAATCATATTCAAAGCGCAAGTCCAGGAGCTTGTTGCTCTTGGAGACCACCATCTCCTAGACGGTTTGATGGTGATTGGCTCGGTGATCTCCTTAAGTGAAGATTGTGAGGAGGCCTGGGAGTGGTAGCAGAACTCACCATCTTCGGAGTGGAGAAAAAGTTGACCATAGTGGAAGCCGATGAGTGCATTGTGCAACCTCAAGAGGAATAGGGTTGAAAGAAACTTGACTCAAGTATAACCGAGCTTCCTCAACTGAGACATAGGGTATCGGTGGATACTCTAACTTCAGTAACAAATCTTGTGTTTCCGTGTCTTTATTTACATAATTACAATTCATACTTGTGCCACATTATTTGCTTACAATTCATTCTTACTCTTAGTTATATACCTCGTGTAGAATTGAATTGTTTGCTTATATTTATATTCATGCAATTGATTCTTGTGCTCACTTGTATATCTTGCTAAAATTGAATTGCGTGAAAATCACCCTAGGATCTCACATCTTACGCATTTGATCGGGTGTTGGTGCACTTGTTGTGCCTAGCATATTTATGATTTTCACTTGTGCAAAATCTGCTAGTGTCTTTCCATTGCAAGTTTAGGCTAACATTAGAAAGGGGGACAAAGTTTTTATATCGCTTATTGAACCCCCTCTAAGCGACATCTAGGTCCTTTCTGTCAGGGAGGAGGTGGTATTCACCGGCCATTTCTGGTCGGGGAGACAGTAGGGAGCCCTGGGAGGAAAGGATCTCCTCGTGGGAGCAGGGAGCTTGGTCGCCGCGCGGCTGACTGGGTGCGTTGAAACCCTGGCTGCCACCACGGGCAAGTGCATGAAGAAATGATGGAATGGGTGGTCAGGTGCTAGGGATAGCTCTCCCTCAGGGTTATAAGAGATGGCAGTGGCCGGTAAATATTCACCAACTAGAGGCACATTTACATATGAGAAGTTACGGAAGCACCTCTATCCCCTGCTTTGGCCAATACACTTGTTTTGAGGTCAGCTGCACATAGCCCAGCTACTAGAAGCTTAGCCCTATGTTTGGTCTTCAGCTTTTTTGGGTGAAAAGCTTGGTTGAAAGCCCAAACAAACGGGGCTTACAGTCTCTCACCCTTTGCATGGTATAAACAAGGAGATTTTTCCATGTTGCTCCCACGGGCAGCACCAAGGGTGAAACCCTAGTAGCCATCACTTCCAACCCTTTCCTTATCTTATCTCACCGCCGTCGCCATTAAAACCGTGGTGACAGTAGGGCTTCTTTCTGATGACCTCCTTCTAGTGTTTCTGGAGGAGCTCGGGACTGTCGCTGGCCTCACTTCATCCAAGGTGCATCCTCGAATGGGAGCTTTTGGATACCGAGCTTCATAACGCGAAGGCCTCGATCCACCAGCGGATGAATCTAGCGGAGCTGGTTAGTGGAGGTGGTTATAATCTGTGCCCATTAGGTTTCAAACCATAGTCTGGCTTATGTGTGTCACCCCAAAACGAGAATATTCTTTCAGTGGTAGGCGACATACCCGTCAACAGCGAGCCACTTGTGGTGACTTCATCAATTTTTAAGAACCACGAGTCCATTCTTCAGTAAACATTGTATGAGTGTGTGCATATCATGGTATGCACATGTATACATATATGCGATGTATACCGGATGCTTCTTTATAAAGACAGAATAGTTGAATTATATGATGCTTTGTTTTAGCTAATACACTGCACTAATAACTAAACTGATGCATAATTGAGCCACTTGTGTCTACCGAATCGTTTAGCTACCTAAGTGTCTTCCAAGTTAGAATTCACAAAGTTTTATTCTTGGTCCCAGGTGCTAACCTGAGCCGTGCGGTCGCATTCATCATACGCCATGTGGTCACCGAGGGTGTACAAATGCTTGACATGTGGGGTGATCCCGCTTTGTCTTTCTTCGAGCTATTACCATGTTGCAACCCTTCATCCTAGTTCATGGACTTGCATCTATTCCATGTCCTTCTCTTTCCATCTTTCCTTTTTTGCTTTCCGGCCGCCACCAGCTTATCGCGTGCCTGTTGTTGATAGCAAAACCTAAATGCATAACTTAATTCTTTTTTAAATTGTAGTAAATTTTTTGTAACCCAAAGCTCAAACATCATAATTAGGAAGATTTTGAACTTTTTTCATGGGTTGAAAATCCGCCGTTAAAAGTTCTTAAATTTTGGACTGTATTTTCTTGTTTCACCGTTTTCTAGTTGACATCAAGTCGGATTCAGTGAGATTGACATTATGATAGACCTTTCTTCTACACTCTCTTAATTCCTTTCTGAAACTCATTATTAGATTATACGGTTGTTACATCATCCACCAATAAAGGGATAATAAAGTTAGGAGCATCATCCATCCAAACATTGAAGGGTTATTATAAACCCTTCTTGCTAACTCACGAGATACAGGATTTGCTCGAATGATGCTCAAACGTTGCCTTTCCGGAATTTGTGGAAACATAATGCAGTCTCCGTATATCGCTGCTGCACTCTCCCAATCTTTGAAAGTACTCCTAAGGCGTACGTCAATTTTTTCATCGCGGAAGATACATAAAGCCACATAAACCCTAGGAAGCCGCGGCCCCACAACACAAAAAACCTAAACACCCACTCCCTACGCCGCGACCCTTGCCGACCGTGAGAATGGCGGCGGAGACCGACGGGACGGCGGCCGGCGGGCTCGCGGGAGAGATGGAGGTGGAAGCGTACCGCCGCCTCTTCCCCCTCGCGTTCCTCGAGCGCCACCTCGGCGAGTCCGTCCGCCCCGACGCCCGCCGCCTCGCCGAGGCCCGCCCCACCACCGTCGCCCTCGGCGCCGTGTCCTCCGCCCACGGCTCCGCCCTCGTCCGCCTCGGGGACACCGTACGACCCCTGTCGACTCTCACGAACCTTCTCCGGTTCCCATTCCCCTATTGGCGTCGCGCGCCACCTGTTTGACGGAATGCCTTCTGTTGCCGCAGGCCATGCTCGCCTCGATCAAGCTCGAGGTGATGTCACCCTCCGCGGAGAACCCCGACGAAGGATCCGTCGGTTCGTATGCCCGTTGCTTTTCCTGTAGCTGCTGTTGGTGCTTTTGCTCTGTATAATCTGGCTAGCTTACCTGTGTATCTTCAGCCGTGGAGTTCCACATGCCGCCCATCTGCTCCCCGCTTGTCAGGCCAGGACGGCCTGCGGAGGCGGCGCCGGTCATCTCCAAGGCCCTGGAGGACGTCCTCATGAGGTTTTTGTTGTGTCTTGCTGTTGGTCCATTTCTTGCGTGTCTTCACCTCTTTGACAGAATGGATGGATGTATGCATAACTCTATTCTGAAGGATTGAATTTAATTGATTTCTTTTCCAGCATTGGGTCATTCTTCGTCAGCAAATTAGTCATGTCCCTTGATTCCCTTTTTAGCTTGCTGATTATGTTCGGAGTATGATTGTGAATAGGTAGTTAAATATATATTTACCATGGGTTGTTTCTGTGAATTGAAAGATCAGGGGGCGCGGGGTAAAATGTTCTACGTTTCCTTCACTGCATAAAACTTTGTCGATTATTTGATCATTTTGAATGCAAGAGATAGAATATCGAGTAGTGTGCATGCTGCTCAGGGCTGCAGGTGAATCTTGTGTTTTTTGTCCCCATAATGGGAGGCTTAAGTTAGGTTGATTTGGTATGACCAATCACATAATTATTTTACTTATTTTGCTGTACTATGTCCTTTCTCATATATGCCATATACTGAAATTACTTTGTTTTATCCTTGTATGTAGCTCTGGGATGTTAAATTTGAAGGAGCTCTGTTTGGTCAGTGGGAAGGCTTCATGGCTAGCATACCTGGTAATATACCTCTGATTTTGTTATCGCTAGCTTCTCAGTGTTGATAGAATGGAAGTGTCTCCCTGATCAACCATCTTCATAAGTTCATGTGATAGTGATAAGTCGAATAAGAATGAGAAAGGCTTCCACCCTTATTGCCTCTCCGAACTCCCAAGTGTTACTGAGGGTCAAAACTAGTGCTCCTCAATGGATTATGGTCACCTCTCTGTAGCAACAAACAAGATAAAACAGAACATAAGAAAAAGTAGAGAAAACTAAGAGCTTATACATAATACCACAGTTGTCTCTTTGTTACTGTGCTGATGTTGTTAGAACTTAACAGTACAGATGATAGTGGTTAATTTTAGCACCAATCTCTACCTTACGAGAATTTCTAGTGTAATTTGATATTTATATGATAGCACCAGATAGGTTGTTTCACTAGGTCGTTGCACTGGACAAGCATGTGTGATGTGGGGTTGTACATTTACAAAACCAATGACAAAAGGTAAGTTTGTGATATTGCTGTCCCTAAATAAGTTTGCGAAATAGATCGGTGTTTCGTTCTTTTCTTCACATCTCTATTTTACAGGATGTCTATTGTTTGAATGCTGATGAATAGATCGGTGTTTCATTCTTTTCTTGACACCTCAATTTTACAGGATGTCTATTGTTTGAATGCCGATGGATCTCTATTTGATGCTGCACTGATTTCAGCAGTGGCTGCATTTACACACTGTATGTTTATTTATGTCCACTATCTTGATTGATTTGATATCCTTTCACTATTTCATTGACCTACAGTTGGAAATATTAGTAGTGGTACTCTCCCAGTGGTACTTTATCAATGAAGTATGAATTGTTACTGATTCGATCTCCTATTTCCATATTTTCTATATTGCAATCGGCTCATGTAGTTACTGAAGAAGTGTTGATACATGTTCATGTTATAAACTTGTAATCAGATCTGACCATGATATTGTTGATTGTTTGTACTTTTTACAGTTTGCTTTATGACTTACAAAGTTTATAGAACCTTTTGTAATTCTGTATGGCGAGAACCATATAAAATACAGTAGCGTAAACCATATTGTGTGAATGTTGAGTTTCTTTTCCAACCCTAATAAGTTACAAAGTCATGACTCGTGACTTCATTGTGATATTTACTGCGAGCAATTGGATGCTTATGTATAGCCACATGGCTGCAAACATATAATGGCCCAGTTCTTTTGAGCTTGAGCTTCTCCAGAAAACCGTTTCTAGCTTCTCTACCCAAATGAGTTGCGGTGGGGAGAAGCGCTCACAAAACTCACCTCGAGTTCTTTTCGAGCTTCTCCAGAAACTGTGCGGGATGAGTTGCTTGCGGTGGAGGAGCTCCGCGGGGGAGAGATCGGGGGAGGGGGAGAGTGGCGGCAGTGTCGGGGCGGAGGAAACGGGCGGGCGGCGGCCGGGGGAGCGGCGGAGGAGCGGCGGAGACAGGGGAGCGGAGGAGGCGGAGGAGCGGAGGAGCGGCATCGGGTGGAGGGAGCTCGGCGGCGGAGGGAGCTCGGCGGGGTGGAGGGAGCGCGGCGGCGGCGCGGGGAGGGGCGGGGAAGAGGGCGGCGAGGCGGGGAGGAGGGCGGCGGCGCGGGGAGGCGCGGGGAAGAGAGCGGCGAGGCGAGGGAGGGCGGCGAGGCAGGGAGGAGGGCGGCGAGGCGGGGGAGGGCGCCGCGGGGAGGGGGAGCGGGGAGAGCGGCGCGGGACGACGCGGGGAGGCGCGGGGAGAGAGAGCGGGGACGCGCGAGGAGGAGGGTAAGTGAGAGAGGAGGAGAAGCTCGGGAAGCTGCCCTCGGGGAGCTTTTTTCCACCAACGGGAAATGGGAGATGGGCTGCCCAGAGAAGCTCTAGAAGTTTTGAGTTCTTTTTAGGACCTATAAGCTGCTGTAGAAGCTAAAAAGAACTGGGCCAATAATTATCTAACCTATTATGGGCCTTAAGTTCTTTAAGGGGAAAAACTTCGAGTGTTGGAGATGATACCCCCTTAGAATGGACATTGAAGAAATGAGAAACTCGTCTGGAATGGTGTGCAGGTTGCTACATGGCCTGATCTGTGCTCTGTTTTTGCACCATTTGACCTCTATGAAACTAGTACGGATGGATTTTAACTTATATACTACAGTTGATTCCCCCACAGGAATCGAAGGATTTCAAACATTTACTTGTTGTATCTGCTGTCAGTATCAGCTAGGAATCACCAAACAAAGACATTACTAATTACAAATAGACGCCATCTGAACTTTGATGGTTTTGGAATAAACAGTACTAATTACAAATAGACACCTGAACTTTGATAGTTTTGGATAAGTTAGGAATGTTTAACATTTGTTTTATCTGAGACTTGTGCCATGAACAATAATATAGAGGATCTAATAAATGTTCTTTTGGGTTTAGTTTGTTTGGACTAGAAATATCATAGGTAGATCCATCTAGTTTCCTTTAACCCTTTAACGAACTTAAGATTGATGCCAAAGAAAAAAAGAAAAAGGGTGAATTTAATGCAGATGAATTGACACAGAATGTCTAACTAACCTGTTCATACAGAATACTGTGGTGGTTTTATTTTATTTTTGGATTAAGTATCTTTTTGGTCCTTTATTCAGTGTATTTTTACGTGAAACTTTCAAATAAATCTGGTTAATCTCTCAAGTTGATGTTCCCAACCTTTGATAGTTTAGTTTGGGAATTGAGAATCTAGGTATATATGATAACTAGCTAAATGTCCGTGTGTTGCTGCGGGAAAAAAAATTGCATGAGTTGTTTCAATGCTTGTGCCATCATAGTCCCTAAAGGGAAAAAATGTATACAACAATCAAATCAACTAATCAAAAGATCGTGATACATAATCTACCACATAGAATGGATGGCAATTGCAGTAATTTCTTGGCAACTTAACGGGTAGTCTTGGTGAGTGTGAACGGACCACCACCAACTCAGATCTTTAATAGGATATAAGAGTAAAGAAATTGCTCCATACTGCATTAAATTTATGCCGGTTGTTCAAAATGAGAATACATTTCATTTTGTGAGAGCACTGGTTTAAAGTTGTGCACACAATTGTTCCAAGATACAAATGAAGCTGTTAGAGGAAACAATGCAGTGTTACTTGATGACTTTCCTACGAGGGAGTTGGTGTTAGACTGACATTATTTGATTTATTTTTACCACAAGAATATCTTTCTTGATTTTTGTTAGTTTTGTCCTGTAGTCGAATGAACGTTTGGATGCCTTAGCAGCTAGTATAATAATACTAGTGTCTCTTTTTTTACGGCTGGCTTGTGAACTGTGCTTAAGGCACTAATACAGGTAAACCATGAGTGCATATATGGATAGACCCCCTATATCATTATGTGCAAAAAATAGATGTGGTCAAATTTTAGTTTGCTTGATTACCTGGATGAGTTCTGGGGAGTACTGGGGCGTCCTATGTTTGATCCCCAACAACGCCATGTGCAAAAACACCCTAGTAATTTTTGTTTTTGCCTTTTCTTGTTGTGATTTGATTTTTACCAATTATTTGGTAGTCATACACCACTCTTGAAACTAGAGTGTGATGGTTCATAACTTTTTGTGTTTTTTGCTAGTCCATCAAAGGTTTTTTTTTGGTCAAATTTATTTGGTCCATACTTGCAGGCCACGTTTGGAACGTGGGAGTTCTCATAGATTCTTGTGGGCATTGAACAGTTCCCATGAAGTTCCTGTTCAAAAAATTGAAATAGGTCACACCTGAGCAAGGAAGGTTTTGCTAGATTTGACATGAAACGTTGAGGAAGGCAATAATATATTCTTCATTGTCCAAGTTATCAACTCTGTTATTGTTTGTTGTCATTTATTATTCTTTACATATGATTGCTTCTATCTCTGCTTTATGATTCCATTCCAATACCCTCTTGGTAACAGCTGTTGGTGATGCGGTTTGTTTTCACTATTAATACTATGTTGCATTCACAGTGGAAATTCCTCTAGTATCTGTTGGTGATGATGGCAGAGTATTTACTGTTGGAGGCAATGAAGGCAAAACCAAATATGAATTGGTAAACAGAGAAAAGAGGAAGCTTACTCTTGGCGACATTCCGTTTCCCCTTACATGTGCACTTCACAAGGATAGTGTTCTAGCGGATCCAACTGCCGAAGAAGAATCAATAATAGATACCTCTGTGACTGTTGTTCTAGATTCTTCAGACCGCATAGTGTCAATACAAAAAGCTGGAGGTGGAGTGACATCCATGGCAACTATTAAGGTCTGTTTACTAATCTGTTTCCCCTAATATAATAAGGGAAATATTTCATATCGTGCTTTTTGTGTCCTTTGGTAAACATGGTGCTTTTTAAATATTGCAGCGATGTGTCATTAGCTGGGAACAAAACTTCATATATTCAATAAAAAGATATTGTTGTATATTCGATTGAAGTTAAAAGACAGTTAAGATATCGGAAGTTAGAATTTAAGGGGTCTTCATGTTACGATAACATTTGATTGGGTTTTCTAACATTTGGCTTCTTTTCTCATGCTGTTATCAAATTCGACACATGTATTAGCATTTGTCTGAAAATGACACATATTTTAGCTAATTGCTGTTAATTTTATTTGATCATTCAAACTTAGTATATCATGTGGTCATGGACGAAAGATGGTTTGCAAAGGATGTACCAGAAGAGCTAATGACCTTAATTTGTGCAGGCGTGCATTAGCTTGGCGAAAGAAAGGAGACAAAAGTTAAGAGAAATTCTAATGGACTCTGTTGAAGCGATGGAAGTTGACCAAACTGAATAAATCTGCATAGTTCTAATTCAGTGGTTGTACTGCCACTGGTAGTGACATAGAAATTTTGTTGCTTCTAACTTTGGATATTGTTTGTTTAGTTAGATGAACACAAAGATGTAGCAATCTGTACCCTGCATATGAAATATTTTTTGCATAAGTAGCGCCATAGTTTTATTTGAAAATGTTCTTGATTTTTTGATAGTATGATTTGCAAAGTTCAAATCTTGTTAGCAGTGTCATCTCCGGTGTTTCTTTGTGTGTAACACATTGTTCAAGTTTTGTGGTTATCTTCAGTTTTATGTCTTCACTTGATTTATCAGCAAGTCATTAGTGAATAATGATCTATTTTTTTCTCAAGAATTGTTGATCTACTTTATTTGACTAGAAACATGGGGAAAATGTTATAGATGCTTTTGATTGTAGTGTACTATAGAACTCCTGAGGTTTCTGTTAAGCAGCAAATATTGGTTAGTTAACTCTGGTGGCTAGATCATTCAAAATCCGTCTGAGAATTGTGGATGTTTGTTTTTCTTTTCTTGTTATTCAAAATTTGATAGCTCAGCTAGATCCGCCCTTTGTGGTGTTGTTCCCTATTTTGTTGGTCTTAAATGTTTGGCTCACAACGCTGGGAATTCTGAAACATGTGCCTGCAAATCTGAAGTGATACTAAGTTAGGTTCTGCAGTTGAGCAAATTTGACTCTTGCTTATGTTTCGGTTGTGCAAGCATTCGTGGGCCGCAGTGATTAATGCATGACCAATTGAATTGACGGTTTGGATGGATGAAGTGGAACAAAAAGAGCCAGTTTTTTCCTTTAAAGAATAAAGACAATTAGTGCATTTACAATGCAATGTGCTACTGAGTGGTGGAAGAGAGATAATGTTGCCATGTCGTTAAGCACTGGTGTAAAAGTTATCACCCCTTATGCTAACAAAGCTATACCCATGTGCTTAAATTGTTCAAGTGTTCAACTATCAATTAGCACTAGCTGAAGTACCGAAGGAAAGTGAAACACCTCCTAGACTTTGCAAGCAGCTAGTGCTTATGACGTGGTAAAATAAACTAGTTTTTTTTTCTGTAAATACTCATTTAAATACCTGCATTCTATATGCTCTTATGTCGGTAACACACTTTACTTTTGAGAGCTAGGTCGGTAAGTGCAGTTAAAACTACACACAAGCATGGTTGATGTTGAGTGCTGACTATATTGACCCAATACATCATCCGAGCATTATCAATGTAAAGTACTAGGTATTTGACCAATGTTTACTAGAATGTTATACACCTGTGATCAACAATTAGTCAACATGGGGGTCATGACTTTGCTTCATGGCCCCATACAAATTTGGATGCTACACGATCAGGTCTGCTTATCATGTGGCACGTTCTGAGTTACTATCTCCGTCTAAGAATGTAAACTGTATTTTATTGGTTAAGACAAAACTTTAATCAATAATTACTCCATTAATATATAATAGATGTGACATAAAATTGATATCATTAGATCCGTATTCAAAAGTACTTTCTTATAATTATGATTTTACATCACATATATCGTATAATAATAGAGTAATGACTGGTCAAAGTTTTGTCTTAACTAATTAAAATGTGTCTTCCATCTCTTAGACAGAGGGAGTAGTTCAGAATGCATGTAGTAGATCGGAGCGTGGAGCTACGTCAGAGCATCATACCGATGAATGGGGATGGAAGAATATCTGGGCGATTCAAGCACCAAGCAAAATGAAATTGTTCTCTAGAGGATGGCTCATGACTGTCTTCCAACGGGTTTTCAGCTTAAACGAAGACATATTCCAGCCCCGGATGTCTGCAACTTTTGCAACCGTGAGGAGCGCGTGGAGCATATCTTCCTTGGATGTCATTACTCTCGGGAGATTTGGGACGAGACATGAATAATTTTTACAATTAGGATCGTACCGGCGCATTACTGCGGGGAACTGTTTATATTACGTTAAATATATTCAAAAATTATAATCAAGACATTATTTAGTCGTATTTTTGTTGGTTGCATATGTATATTTGTCAATAATCGATGAGCTGGAAAGAATAAATTATTTAATTGTGGCACATGGGCATACGCTTGTCATACATTTTCAGTACTGTTGACATAAAAGTAGTATATATAACATATAACATGATACAATATATTATCATTTCTTAGTTCTCAAAAAGCCAATAAATTAGTATGTGTACAAACAATAGCTTCTATTGTAGCAATAAATGATGCTTCTTCACTGATTATCATATCTTCCGGCTTTGGGTGACTTTTGACTCAAAGAAATTTATAAATTTTTTGTAAGATTTCAATTCTTAGAAAACATTTTATAGAGACTGTTTGATTTGTAGTTAGAGACCTCGGTAATTTTTCTTATGGTGTGCTTTGCACTTAATTCCAAATGAAAATTTTCATTGAATCTAATCTTTTGGAAATTTTCCTCTGTGCATATCACTAAAAAAAATTCCTATGTTTTTTGTGTAGTAGAACCAAAAAGCTTATATTACTTATTCATGTGTTTTTATTTTTTATAGGATACAACATGTTATGACATCTAATTTATATATTTTTTTTCTATCCTTATGTTTTTCAATTCTGGTTTTCCAAAGAAACCCTAAGTGTGACGTGTAAGATTATGAATTAAGAGTTATTTTAGAGAGAATATTTTCATTTATACATGTTGCTAATAGAAAGAAATATTTTTTCCAATAAATTCGGTGCAAATCGTGCTTGGCATCCCCTCCTTCCAGTTATATAAGGCGTATTTAGGTTGTTTAATTTCAAACTTTGACCAACAATTAACCCAATCATACATAGCTTATGTGACATAATTTGTATCATTATATTTGTATTCAAAAGCACTTTCTTGTGGTAGCGATTTTATAACTACTAATAAAATATTGTACATGAACATTATAATCAAAATTTAAATTTAGACAATTAAATAAATTTATATACCTAGACAGAGGAAGTAGAAGAGATATCTTTATCGGTGTCCTCCAATTTTTTTCCACATCAATGGGCTAAAGAAGCAGGGCAGTTGAAAGGCACAATTCATGCCTCAATTCAATGGCACAGCTGCTGAGAATCTTTTCTCGTCCTTCTAGCAACGCCTCCTTTCCCTTGAAACATGCTTCTCTTCGTCCCCAAATTGAAGGGAAAAGTGCATATTTGTCCCTCAACTGTTTCTAGAGTGTAGATTACATCCCTCAACTCTAAAATCGGGTAAATTTTATCCTCTAACTCTCAAAACCTTGTAATTTACATTCCTGAGACAGGTCAAAACTAATTTTGACCATCCAAAAGCGGTTTTATGCTGACATGGTGCCTACGTGGATTCTAGTTAGCCTAAAAAGAAAATAAATAAGTTTTTTTTATTTTTTCCAATTTACTAAAAATATTCAGGAAAAATAAAATAAATAAAAATTTGATAAATTTATTTAAAACATATTAAAATAGAAATTCCACAAATGAAAAAAACAAAATAATTCAATTACAGAAAAATAAAAAATAACAAAAAGTAGGAAATTCAACAAAAAATTAAATGGCTGATTTTTTAGGAATTTTTAAATTCCAATTTTTAAAACTAAATTTATGAAATATATGAAGGAAATTTGTGACATGGCATACACATGGTGATTTTGTGATTCAAGAAAACTTATTTATTTCCTTTTAGGCTGATTAGGATCCACGTAGACGCCATGTTAGCACAAAACCGTTTTTGGATTGTCAAAACCAGCTTTGACCTATCTCAGGGATGTAAATTACACGGTTTTAAGAGTTAGATGATCAAGTTTACCCGGTTTTAGAGTTGAGAGACGTAATCTACACTCTGGCAATAGTTGAGGGACCAAACATACACTTCACCAAATTGAATGATCTGTTATCCCGTTTTTTGTTCCTAGGAGAGCTTTGGCGCATAGAGCGCGGCAGCGGGAGCACTGCCACTTCCTCCTGTGCCGCTGGCCTCTAGCCCTCTGCTGCACTGTACACAGTGCACTTCAACACTGCTTGATGCCTTTGTCTTCGATCGCATCTAATTCCTTACCAAGGCCCACCACCTCACCCTCGCCAAGAACCTCCGCTTCCTCGCATGGTACTTCCACTCTCCCCATTTTCCTTTCTTCATTTTCTTGCTTTAATGGCCTTCTTTGTAATTTTTTCTAGGATTGTTGGTTGGATGTAGTGGCTGGACGACGGGAGTTCTGGTTTTACTGATTCTTGAACTGACTAGTAAATGGCACATGCTTGGCATGTTGTCCCAGGTCAATATACACCGAAGAATATTTGTTCAGTGTAATAACCGAAAGATACAGAGTTTAGCCTCCAGTAACCTCTTAAACCTGGATCAATGTTTCAGCTTACTGACCATATTATCAGCAGTCCAGCACACGTTAACAAGACTTCCATGGGCACTTAACTGAGATGCGCACACACAAACACAAACATGGATAATAGAAACTTCAAGCTTCAAACTTCCTAATTCCCTCCTCTCACCGCTCCATTAGTTGTCCTCCCAGCTCAACTTCAATCAAGCTGGACTCCATTCCAGCCGTGGGCTCTCTCAAATTCTCAGTCCCAATAACAAAAAGACTTGATTCATCTTCATATTGCACTGAACTGGATCTGCAGACTTGCTTACAGAATAGCATCTATACATAATGCCGGCAAGAGCATGCTCCACAAGGCAAAATATACATGTTCACCTCAAGCAAAAACACGATAAACTACACGACAAAGTACATTATGCAGAAGCAGTTTTAACATTTAACACCTCAACTTAGATCAATAAGAGAGCCCACTGACACCTTGCCTTGGATAGCCCCTTGAAGGTATTCGGCATGAGGTGAACAAATGATGGCAAAAACACAAGTGTGTTGCATCCAAGAACCAAGCTCTGGGATCACAGCTACATTGATGCTACGTCCAAAAATTTTGCAGGCTGCCTGTGGTAAACCAATTTTAGGGAATGGAGAAACTTCCCTTCAGTAATAGCAGTTTAGCATGTTACTGATGCAGAACATCACAAGTAATCTGCAGCCATAAAAAATAATTAATTCAAGCAGTGGACTCCTCAATTGCAATGAGAAAACATAACTTGAAAAGACACAAACACCGTAACATGCCACACTAATTCAATCTGCATAAATTACAGTAACCCAAAATCACACACATCAAATTATTGTTTAATTCAGATAATGAGTAATACTTAGGGGCATACTGAGCATAAAGATTTACTAAACTGCTATTGCAATCTGCATAAAGAACACTATTTTAACTCAAGACCACACATTGCATTGCCATCCCCTCTTATTACTCTAAATTCGCATTGAAAAGGCTTAAGACATGAAAATTCAGAGGCATAGTGAAACATATAATGTACTAACAAGATCAACTATGATTGTAGAATCTCAGTTTCACGTCACAAGCTCATACAGCAGGAGAACAACCAAATCACCAACTCTCCAGCACTCATCTCGCCGACATTGAGGTCCAACTCATGCACAACACCAAACATGAGATGAAGGCAACAGATGATCAAACCTATTTGGAGAATGATGACGTCGGAGAAGATGATGAGCCGTGGTGAACCAACGGAGGATCTGCGAGTTTGCAGTATACCCCTGCCATGCATCTCACCATCTCTTCCGAAAGGTTATTCGGAGTTTCAGGGATGTGGTCAGCTACATTAGAGCCTAGGTACTCTGCTAAGCTTATCACTCCTGCTGCAGTAGCATCTCCTTCCTGCTCAAAAAAATCATAAAAGGTACTTAGGATCTTATATAGCTACACAGATTAGCTATTTAATCATTGCAAACCTATAATGCTTCTCATAATGTCATAACCACGATGTAACATATTATTCTGAGAACTGTAGCAAGTTATTATTCACAGATTATTATATATATAGACTCTGTGTAACAGCATACCATGAACTCAGTTATCATATCCTAGGATCAGCATATTCCTTTTTTGTAGTGTAAATCATACCTCCAAAAATGAGAAAGGTTGAGAGTGGCATGAGCGAAGAGCCCTCGCAAGATTCTCCTCTGCTGGTGATATCCTAGATGAACAGATGCCGCAGTACGATAACACGGACTGACAGTGGAGCACATCAGAATCATTTGGTCTATCAGAGCAAGCCGATGTAGAGCAATCCGTTAATGGATTATTCCACTTCTTATGGGAAGGCGGGGGTGGGTAGCTAGACTGGAGCCTTCCATCCCCTCTGTTCTTGCAAGAAGCCTTGGCATTGGCTGCCCGGACCGCGAGCTCACTGACAGCTTCGGCGCTGCCTGGCGATCAGGAGGAGAAAATACGGGCACTTGCTGCTCAAACGCTTGCCTGTACATGGTGAGGAGATACTGCTCCATGTTCTTGACATCTAGCTCTAGTGTGGCAATCTCCCTTATCAGTAAGTTAGCAGCCTACAGGACCGAAGTAAACCAATGAGCATTGCAGGGAAGAGAAAATTAACATCAGTTTTTGGTGAAAGGGGTCACCTTTGGCGCTGGATTCTCATGTGACAGGTTGACTGAAGCAGTGTTTGGCCCCAAAGCTTTCTCCAGGGCGCCACACACAACCTGCTGATCCTTGAGGTGCTTTTCTAGTTGTAGAATATGCATCAAGGCATGACATGAGTCTGTACTATAGGGAATTCAGTAGCAAAGGTAGCAAGCCTAGTGAGAGGCTGCATAATAGAATATTTTCAACTAAGCTCAAGGTGACAAAGAGTATGTTCAGTATGCTTTGGAGATAAACATGCTACCATAGACTTTATTTAATGGCATCCAAGGTAATTGTAAGCACATCATACAATTTGTGTTAATATTTTTAAATAAATAGAGAAGATAAAAATTTAAATCGCATTAAAATGTATCTTCTATCCTTGTATTGTCGTTAGTTGCTGTGTGCATGTTGCCACTGGTACTTGTATTGATTTGGCTCATTCCAGATTGCAAACTATCACTACTTTCACTATGATTTCGCCTTCTCCATTTGTATTCACGATTTCTTTGCAGGTAGGCAGTGCGCTGTTCTGGAGTCATCCCCAAATATCTTTCCCGATCATGATAACGCTTATGCTCAGAAGCATTGTTGGCACAATACCTATACATACATCAAATGGATTGAGTGAAATAGATGGTTCAAGAGAACCCATGAAATAGATGTTCTCATTGATCCTAGATATGCATTTAGGCATTCATTTTGACAAGCTCATCTTGCCACTGGTGGGTAGGTGTGCTCCTCGTGTTTTCATTTTCATTGTAATTTTATTTTGAATCATTGAACCTTGAAGCATGATCTTCGTGTTTCGATAGGATGGCATGGTCCATGTTTACGACCTTCAAGGTGGTCAATGGGTGACAACCTTCCAAGCAACATCTGGTTTGTGTTTCTGGAGGAGTTACATTACATATGTAGTATTTCAGTGGTATCTCCCTCATGATCTTTATCTACTTGATCTTAGATACTGTAAACGGCTTCTCGTTTCATCCATACCTTCCTTTTGCCACAACATCGTCTGGGCACAGAAGATTTGGCATGCAAGATGAATTCAAAGAGGAATCGAGCTTGGCAGGTGTGTGTTATACTTAGACTTGTAATATTCTCCTATGAAAAACGGCTGTGCTGCTTGAATGACAGATGCTACGCATTTTATTTTATTTTGTATTCTGCACACTTAGGTGATGAGAACTGCTGCTCTGTCTGGGCGTTCTCTTGCTCGCAAGAAGCTTGAAATCGCATCAAGCCCTGAGCAGTGGGGGGACAAGTGAAGATTTTAGATTGCAGATGTTGGAGCTAGATGGTGCAATATTGGACTACATGGTGATCGTAGCATACTAAGGCTGGATGCACAAAAATCATTATCTTGCAGCAGTACATCAAGCCATGTATACAGACCACTAAAACAGAGCACTAAAGACCACTCTACCAAGGAGTTATTAGAGAAATTGCTGGTCGTGTGCATGGTTACATTCATAATGGCAGTAGATTCAAAAGCTTTGTGGACATAAATACAAACACTTGGTGGTCAGAATATCAGGCGTAGTAGATCATCAAATCATCAAATCAAAGTATATTATGCTATCTTTCAGATATCAAAGATCAGAGAGCCAAAGGATGTTGGCCGGCGGGCACGGGGAGCGCCAAAAAATGTGTAAGTATTGTGATAATTATATCAGTTATATATATTTTTCATCTTGCAGGAATTGGAAGATCCCTTGATTTTAATACTTGACAAGAAGGTTTCAAACTTGCATGCAGTAGTTAAGGTGTTAGAGTTTGTTCTCAAGGTACTTATTCGTACTCATGCATCTTTGCTCAATAGTGGTGTCATAATGGTTTTGGATTTTCTAATGGTTAACATGTTGCCTTGAACAGAAGCAAAGGCCTACACTGATTATTGCAGAAGACATAGAAAGGGAAGCATTGAGTACTCTGATTATCAACAAGCTTCGTGCAGGCAGTAAGGTCAGAAAATTATATATGTTTTTTAATTAAATTTTGTATGGTCTGTTTGTCCTAATTGGACCTGGCATTCAGGTGTGTGCTGTCAAAGCTCCTGGTTTTGGGGAGAACAAGAAAGCAAATTTAAAGGACCTTGCTACCCTTACTGGGGGAGAAGTAAGTAGAAATGAAATGATACTGACCTTCCTATATCATTGTGTGGAATTCAGAATTGCCATTAAAATCTGCATCTCTCATTATTCAAGTCATAATTGAAGAGCTCGGAATGAACATTGAGAACTTTGAGCGTCAGATGTTGAATACATGCAAAAAGGTAATATTCTGTCCTCTCAAGCTCTAACAGTTTACAATGTGAGCTCTTTTACAGTACCTCAGAGTAAATATAGACCATCTATTTATCATGATCTGATGGCTAATCTTATCTGGTACTCCAATCCAGACTTAAGCAGTACTACTTCAATTTTTTTCTTTGAGTTAGAGAGTCCCTTTATTTGAAGGGTAAGATTGGAATCGCACCCTAATTTTAAAAAATGGAAAATCGCCTGCCATGGGGCTCGAACCCAGGACCAAAAGGTTAAGAACCTTGCACCCTACCAACTAAGCTTGGCAAGTTTCCCATTTGGGTTATGGTTAGCAAACTACTCAACTAGAACATTGCTGTAGTTACTGCAGTTAGCTATTCACCGATCATCCACAACAAGAGGTCACATAGCAGGCCAACAGAGGCTATGATGGCTAGGTGAGGACGCGGCGACGCCGTGTGATGGCAGAGGAGAGACAGCGGCGCCGCGGCCTACAACGGCTCGTTGCTTGGGGCAGCGGTGAGGACAAGAAGTGGCGCAATCGGGAGGAGAGGCGGCAGGGCGCGGGTTGCTCGAGGCGGTGACAGGACGGAGGCGCGCTGGTTTCTCGGGGCGGCGGCGTGTGGCGGCGAGGAAACCCGGCGGCGGGGAGGAGAGGAGGGGGCGATGCACTGGACCAGGAGGAGAGAGGCGGAGCGTGGCCGCGAGGAAGCCGGTGGCGTGGAGGGAGAGGAAGGGGCGATGCGCTGGATCAGGAGGGGCGGCAGCGTGTGGTGGCGAGGAGAGGCAGCGGCGCAGTGGGAGAGGACGGGACGGTGGCCGCTGGCGGGAGGAAAGGCGCGATGGCACCGTGGCGTGCAAGAGAGAGGAGCTCAACAAGGATCGATCGGGGGAGCACATAGGCTGCAGAGGTAAGTTAAAAAGTCTAACATACCCTTAGGAATGGACGATTGGATTTAATTGGTACTCCTGTTTCTATTTAGGGAGTACCGGGGTACCATAAAAAAACTCTACAATGTAGCTTAATATTCTGTCATCTCAAGGCTCTAACAGCTTACAATGTAGCGCTTGTGCTAAGTGTTATTCTTTGGACACCAGCTTACAGTTCTATTGTGTTTTTGGAAAATCAACACATGCACGTGGAAAGTTTCATCAAACCGTTCCATCAATTGAATGACCATTTTCAATGCATGTGACTGTTTCTAAGGATGACACTGTTATTCTTGATGGAGCTGGAGACAAAACGAATATTAAATAGAGAGCAGAACAGGTTCATGCAATATCAATTTGATGTACCGTGATTGTGAATTACTTTGTACATGTTGTTTGTGAATTATGATAATTTATTTATATAAATATTGTGTTACAGATTAGATATGCAATTGAGGAAAGCACTTCTGATTATGACAAGGAAAAGCTCTCCGGAGTGTTGCCGTTCTAAAGGTGACGTTTAGGATCGGTCCATATATATGTATTACAGAATATGTTGATGCAAATTGTTGCAGAGAGAGCTATAGCTACTCGATTTACTTTCAGATTTCAGAAATCAGAAATACTACGTTACCTTTCAGACGTTGGGGTGGCCGCGGTGGGTGAAAGGGCGGCGGCGGCATCGGTGGTGATGGCAGGCGCGCGCTGGGAGCGGCGGCGGCCTCAGTGGTGATGGGAGGAGGGGGGCGCCAGGAGCGGCGGCGGTGGGCGTGCGTGAGGCGGCGGGCTCAGGGAGCGGCGGGGGTGGGCACGGGTGAGACGGCGAGCGTGGGCAGCGGCGGTGATGAGCGCGGGGGTGCTGAGCGCGAGTGTGAGCGATGAGGGAGATGAGAGTGATTGGTGCGATATTTTTTCGATTGGTTCTAGGTTGCTCTACTATTCACGCGCCCGCGGCGAAGAGCCCAAACCAGCGCGCGCTGGACGACCGCGAATCCGAGACATCCAGACCGTCAGAATCAATCTAGTAGGCATCTAACCATAGGTCAAAAGCATAAAGAGCTGAATCAACGGTTCATATTGATTTCTGGATCTTATGAGGAGAGAGAAAAGGGATGCAAATTCAAAAATTCAAACTTAGTACACTATAGTAGTAGAGATATGCCACCAAAGCACTGGACTATCTATACAAAGTCAAGAGAGACGCATGCGTTGTTCCGCCGAGAACAGAAGCATAGCTTCAATCAAAGCGACGTTAGTTTAATTAACTGAACAAACTGCCATCCTCTCGGTTCATGCTCTTATACAGAGTTTTAACTACCAAGCGTTTATGTTGTACGGTTCTACCTGTTCTCCTGATTAATCCAACTGTTAGAATTTAAAGTACGTGGCTTAATGTGGATTTTGCATTGGGAGTCAGTTTTAGAGTAAAGAAAGATATCAGGCTTCCTTAGTAACGGCTTCTCCAGCGGCTTCTCCCAGAAAACTATCCCCTCCAGCTTCTCCCAGAAGCCACCCCGTCAAATTCGTCGGGGCTTCTAAACTAGTCAATCCCCGACGAATTTAGAAGCCCTGACGAATTTGACGGGGCGGCTTCTGGGAGAAGCTGGGAGGGGGCAGCTTCTGGGAGAAGCAGCTGGAGAAGCCGTTACTAAGGGAGCCTCAGGCTATGCCGGAAGGGCTTCTGGGGCATCCGACACTGGCTTCTTGAGTCGCTTGATCGATCCTTCAAGGTGAAGGCTACTGTAATTGCTATTACTTTTTGGCACATTTGGGAAACGCACAATGATGCCCGGAATGATGAGGGAATGTTGCATCCTCGGCATGTTGTCGAAAAGATCAAAGCATATGTGGATACGGTGTGCACCACTGTTACAAACAACGAAATGCTACTAGGGTCTATTTGGTTAAGCTGTGACTATTGACAAAGCTGCTGTTGACTGGCTTTCTAAAAAAAACTATTGTAGATGTGAGAAAATAAATATGTGGCTTTAGGTTGATCTAAACCATCTACAGTATTTTGGAAAATGAGTTCCGAAGTTTCAGCATATTGTAAAAAGTTAAGAGAAGATAACTTTTCCAAATAATTAAATTTACACTGTAAAGCATGCAATCACTATTGGCAAAAGCTGCTAAAAAATTGGTCGTTTGGTTGAGTTATATCTTTTTCCAATAAAAACTGCTAAAAATCCAACCAAGACTTAGTATGAGTCTGAAATGCACTCTACCACTTGCTGTGTTGTTATGATCAATGTAGATGCTGCATTTTTTGCTTCCTCTGGGCAGATGGGAGTTGGCGTGGTGATCCGGAATCATCTTGGCGTTTGCTCGGCTGATCTGAGCTAACATATCGACGGGGTCACTTTGCCGAACATGGCAGAGGCCTTTGCTACGCGACGAGCCATTTGTTTTGCTCGACAGGAGGGCTACAAGGAGGTCATCTTGGCGTCTGACTGCCTCTCTCTGATTCAGAGATGGAACTCGCCGAAACGGGACAAGCCTCACTTGGGCTCGATGGTGGGTGACATCAAGGGCTTCGGCGTCGGCTTTTAGGTCTTGCTCTTTTGTCCATGTTAATCGTCGTGTGAATGTAGCAGCACATTCTGTTGCTAGATCTTGTGAAATTATGATTCTTTGCCTTTTCGTGATGTAGCTCCGGAGTCCATCCGGGATATACTTTGTAATGACTTTTCGATATGAATAAAGTTACGGCCGTTCTCTAAAATTAGCCATGCAAACATCCCTTAGATCTAATTGACGACAGAAGTGCCAAAATAAAGCTAATATTACAACTTACAAGTGAAGGCAATTCAATAAAACGAAATCATGCGCGAACACTTGTACTGAGCTCTATATATAGTCGAGACCACAAATTCCATTCGAACAGCAGGAGAAGTATCAAACTCGATCAGGCAGTCTTCTTTCTCTTTGACTTGAGCATCACAAGACCGATGAATACACTCAAGAATGAAAGGAGCACTACGCCCGCAAACACTGGGATAAAAATGGCATATTCTTGAGGCAGAAAGTACTTGTGGACAAAGCGATCGTCGTCAACAAATGGCTAGGTGGGAAAATAAAGATAAAATCACTATCGACAAATAAATGCAGAAAGATATTTTTAAATGAAACATGGAAAGCTCAGAAGTTACTAACCAAGATTATGACCCATAAAGTATAGTAGGTAAAAATGGATAAACTTGTCATGGTCAACACAAAGCCGATCGATCGCCTTGTCTCCTAATTCCATTTTCTTCAGAAATTTATAGAAAAACCTAACCTTGATTTGAGGTACAAAATCGCCTTCCTGCATGCACATAAATGTAAATGAGTATCCACACCAAATGACAACTAAGTTCACACAATAAGGTTCATAATTTGGCGTGCCATGAAAGTGTAACGGCAATAAAACAAGTAGATTACAATATCAAAAGCCCTATGTACTCAAAGGTGCAAGATAGTACCAAACTAACCTGAGCAATCACTCACTGTTAGGCCATTTATCAATGTGGTAAAATGCAAAAGCAGTAAAATACAGTTGAAATAAAACAATAGCGTCACCAACTAAAAATTGCTAGTGCGATTGTTTACCGTGATGTGCTGTGCCATACTATACCTTTTGCCATTTAGGCATATCAACATCGAAATATTTCTGCATTTGCTGTATTGTGCTGCACTTCTAATGATTAATGCAAAGTAATACCACGCACTTTCACAATTAAATTGCTGGATACCTCAACCTGCAAGCATTAAACAAGCAAACAACACTGCAACAAGCAAAAAGCTCACTAGAATCCCCAAGCACCAACAAACTACTATTTAGGGTGCCACGGATGAGTTGAGGCAATCAAAATTTAGAGCTATTCTATTCAATGAATCGGCATTTATTTGCATATCGTAATCTACACTACCTCAGATAACACTTTTGCTGCACGCTCATCACTAACGGGCAACAAGATGACCGTCACTGATTAACAAAATCACTGACAGGCGAGTACGGGTCTGTCAGTAAATGCTATGAAGAAGGCGAGAGAGACAACTTCTACTGACGGGCGTGATAAAAACTCGTCAGTAGAAGTGGCAGCGGACGAATCACCACTGACACTAAGCTTCACTGACGGGCGACACAATAAGACCCGTCAGTGAATGTTTAACTTTCACTGACGGGTAAATTAATACCCGTCAGCAGAAGTGTCAACAGAGGAATCACTACTGACTTTGACCTTCTCTGACGGGCAGTACGAAGGCGCCCGTCAGTGAATGTGTAAATTTCACTGACGGGTGACGGGCATCATCCTACCCGTCAGTGGAAGTTAGCTGCAAATTATCCCTCGATGGCCTGCTGATCTCTGACGGTTGATCTTTGCGTGCCCGTCAGTGATAATACTGCAACTTTATAAAATAGTGTGCGCCGGCAGCTGGCTGCCATTGAGCTCGCGCGCCTCAACACGACCAGCTGCAGCTCCGGTGATTGTGGCTCAATCACGGCCAGCTGCTGCTCTCCTTTGTCCTCCTCCTCCCTCTCCTCCCTCCCTCCTCATCTAGATCTAGATCTAGATCTAGATCATTAATTAATCCCTCCTCCCTCCCTCTCTCCCTCCCTCCCTCCCTCTCCTCCTCCCTCCCTCTAGATCATTAATTAATCCTCTCCTTCCTCACTCCCTCCCTCTCCTCCTCCCTCCCTCCCTCCCTCCCTCCCTTCTCCTCCTTCTAAATACACAATCTATATCTAGATCTAGCTCTTTTAACCCTCCTCCCTCCCTCCTCTCTTCCCTCCCCTCTCTTAATTTCCTCCCTTCTCCTCCTCCCTCTCCTTACCCTATTCGAAGGCTAGCGAGCGACTTCTCTTTGGTAAGATATAATACATGAAAGAAAATAATAAATTTTATGATTACTTTATTAATTTAGATTATAATCAATCAGTTTGTTGTTGTAGGGATCGATGGATCGAAGTTGGATGTACGGTGAAAGGGTAACACGGAGTTTCGTCAATACTCTGAATGGGTTTCTAGATGTGGCCGAGGAAGATAGGGAGAAAAAGGGTGCGAACAAGATGTGTTGTCCGTGTTCCGTATGCAAGAACACGATAATGTTCAGGGAGAGAGGCATGCTGCAGCTATACTTGTTGACTAAATGTTTCATGGAAGGTTATACACGTTGGACAATTCACGGTGAGGAGGAGACAGAAATTTTAGCTACTCGTGAATGTTTAGAAGAAGAGGCCATACATGGAGACGCAGAAGAAGATGAAGACCATATTTCGGAATGTAGGGATGACTTGACGGGGGAGGCGGGGAACAATTTGGCTGAAATGTTGAGGGATTGTCACATGACGGACCAGGTGGTCGAAGACCCCGAGGATGAAAGAGAGGTCGCAAAGTTTGCCAAACTGATGGAAGACTCGACAAAACCGCTGTATCCCACCTGCGATCCTGAGCACACGCGTCTGTCAGTCACGCTAGAACTTCTAAGGATCAAGGCAGCCCACAACTGTCCGGACGCAAGCTTCGACGAGACGCTGGCTTACCTCGCGACGGTTTTTTCCAAAGGAGAACGTGTTGCCTACGAGCACCGAGGAAGCCAAGAAGGTGGTCTACCCACTTGGATTGGATGTAGAGAGACTCCACGCTTGTCGAAACGACTGCATTATTTATCGTAGGGAGTATAGAGAGCTGCACAAATGTCCGGTGTGCAACACATCTCGATATAAGCACGGCAGAAACCAAGACGATGACGAGGAAGAAGTGACGAGTGGTGCCCCTGCAAAGGTTGTATGGTACCTTCCAGTTCTCCCCCGTTTGAAGCGTTTATTCGGTAACAAGGAGGAGGCAAAGTTGATGCGTTTGCACGAAGAGGGGAGAAGAAAGGACGGGGTGTTGAGACACCCAGCCGATGCTTGTCAGTGGAGGGCAATCGACGCCGAATACCCAGATTTCGGTAGTGATCTGAGGAATATCAAGTTCGGTATGAGTACGGACGGAATAAATCCATTCGGCAACATGAGCAGCAGACACAGCACATGGCCCGTTGTTCTTTGGATCTATAACCTCCCTCCATGGTTGTGCATGAAGCGGAACTACATGCACCTGTCTAGTCTCATTCAAGGGTCAAAACAACCTGGAATGGATCTTAACGTGTATCTACAGCTACTGAAGGACGAGTTAGCTACGCTGTGGGAAGAAGGGGCTCAGGTCTGGGACGCGGACAGAGAAGAATTCTTCACTCTGAAAGGCCTGTTGTTCACAACGGTACAAGATTACCCCCACGTACGGGAACAACGCGTGTCAGTGCACCAAAGGATACGAGGCATGTGTTAGGTGCATGGAAGAAACGACGAGTGTTTTCTTAGAGGGCTCTAGAAAAATCGTGTTCATGGGACACCGAAGGTGGCTGACCATGAACGACCCATGGAGAGAAGACACGGAAAAGTTCGACGGAACAAAAGAAATCTGTCCAAAGCCTCGCGAGAAGACCGGACAAGAAATCTATGATCTCTTGAATGAAATGGATGAAGTTGAGCCAGGGAAAGGAAAGAAACAACCGCCGGTAAAGGGCATCTGGAAAAGGAAATCTGTTTTCTGGGAACTGCCTTACTGGCCTCACCTAGACACACGTCACAGCATTGATGTAATGCATGTTAAGAAAAATGTCTGCGACAGCTTGCTAGGTCTCTTGCTCAATATTCCGGACAAGACAAAGGATGGGCCGAAGGCACGAGCAGACATGCAACATATGAATATAAGACCTGAGCTGTGGGCAACCAGAGAAATGACCAAAACGGGGAAGAATGGTATCAGAGTCAAGACCAGCTGTCCTGCTGCCTGCTACACTCTTAGTAGGGACGAGCTCCATAGGTTTTGTGAATGCCTCTATGGTGTCAAAGTTTCTTCAGGTTACTCCACGAACATCCGAAAACTTGTTGACATGAAGACTCACCGACTGATTGGCATGAAGTCTCATGACTGCCATGTGATGATCACACAGATACTGCCTGTCGCAATTAGAGGTATCATGGAGCTAGGTGTCCGCAAGACGATCACGGATCTTTGTAACTTTTCAACACTATTTGTCAGAAGTCAATCACGGTGCAACGCTGCCTGAAACTGAAGGCTAAGATCACTGTCATACTATGCGAACTTGAGATGTATTTCCCTCCAGCATTCTTCGATATCGTGGTACAAAGAAGAAGAAGAAGATGTTGATGATCCGGACACAGAAGAAGAAGATGTTGATGATCGAACGAGCAAGAGGCGCAAAAGTTCTCAGGATGCGTGCCCGTACATAAGACGCAGCCACGACGAAGGCCTGACGTATACCACCAAGAAGATCAGAAGTACTATTGAGAAGCATGTCGAAGACGACGAAATCTAGGTTTCCGATCAATTTAGATTATGTCAAACAATATGTAATAATATCATTTTAGTGAATTGAATGGTTAATATATTATATATGTTTCGGAATTTTGTGAAATAGCTAGGCACGTGTTGCATGTTCAGAGTTTTGTGTATGTTCAGAGTTTTGTATTTTCTTTTCGCTAGTAATCATCAGTTCAAAGGTACGATTGAGTTGCTTGTCGCAAGAATTCAGCCACCTTAATTCAGTCGAAGATTAAATATATGAAATACGGAATACAAGTAAAAATATGTAGTGCGTAACATAAAGCATGCAGGAGTACACATGGGTTAGGAGTATAGAAAAGTAGGTCAGCAAGAGAAAAATGTTGAAACTACAAACAAATCTGAAAAAACTTTCACTGACGGGCAAATTAATGCGCACCCGTCAGTGGAGAATGCGGCGCAAACCCTAATTTTAAATCACTGACGGGCAAGTTTTTAGTGCCCGTCAGTGGTTGTGAACTTCCACTGACGGGCGTGTATTCATATGCCCGTCAGTGAAACTCCCCCTAACTTCCACTGACGGGCACCTTGGTGTGCCCGTCAGTGATTATGCCGCCCTACTTAACTGGCACTTAGCCAAATTTTTCACCAAACTCGCCCGCGCGTTCTTTTCGAACCAGCCGCGTGCTCCCGTGAAGAACCCCGCCGCCAGGCTGCCGCCGCCGCCGCCCGAGCTCCCGTCCGCGCCGCCGCCGCCCTCCTCCACCGCCGAGCTCCTCCTCCACCGCCGGCCTCCTCCTCCGCCACCGCCCTCCTCCACGCCGAGCTCCTCCTCCGCCGCCGGCCTTCCTCCTACACCGCCGGTCCTCCCCCTCCTCCGCCCTCCTCCTCCACCACCGCCCTCCCCCTCCCACGGCCCTCCCCCACGGCCCTCCCCCTCCACCGCCGGCACTACTCCTCCACGCTCCTCCACCGCCGGCTCCCGTGAGGTGCAAATATTTTTTGTTTTGGCATTTTTTTAGTTCATGCAAATGGATGATTATGTATATACATTGTGAGATGATTATGAATGATTATGCAAATGGATTATGAATGATTATGAATGATTATGCAAATGGATGATTATGTATATACATTGTATGTATATTGTGATTTGTGATTATGTTATTTTTCGTTCGACGAATGTATGGATGGGCGGGGAGATGGATTCACCGAGGAGTCGAAATAAGGATTGTACAGTGTATCGCTTGTTACGAACATATATATGGCTTAGCGTTTGTTGCATTGTACAATGTTTAAGCAGGAAAGGCCTAGGGTGCTTGGTTTAAATTTTACTTTTGCCTTTGCAAAAGATTTTGCAAGAAACAAGCTTCATTGAGATTCGTTGCTAGTACATATCTTTGATAATCAGTCCCCTTTTATTACTTGAAGTCTGCTTCTTTCTCATATACATCCATTTATTACTTGAAGTCCCCTTTTATTACTTGAAGTCCCCTTGGACATGTGATTTAGGTATCTACATGTGAGTTAGTTTTTAATCATATTATGGAGAGTATAATATGTGTGTTGGGAAAGATCTATTGTATTCTTTTATCTTACGATAAAATAACAATGCACAAAGTGCATGCTTATTAATTTCCTTCATGTTATCGTTATATCTCTTCTTTTTCACGTGAAATGAATTTTGGTTTGTGACAAAACGATGGTGCTTCTTTTTCACGTGAAATGAATATTGAACTTCTCACTGGAGCCCTTGCTGATAGGTGGGCCCTTGTTTCAGTTTCTTAATATATCAGAAAATGGACTCGTCGCCAACCCGGGAAGTAGCCCGCGTAGATGATGACAGCGCGGCGCCTATTGATGCCCCGCTCCTAACCGATCAAACAGCCCCTGAGCCGGCCAGTGAACCTGCCGTCGAGGCGGGGAATGTACCTTCGGCACCTGAAATAGCCATGGCACGAGATGAAGAGAGTGCGTCTGGCTCGTCAGACGCTTCTCGATCAAGCGAGTCAGGGTCAGAGGAACAGGAGGTGCCGGAGCCGTCGCCAGCAGCAGAGAAGCCGAAGAGACGGTACAACCCTAGAGGAGGGAACCAGCTGACGAACGAGACATTCGTTGTCAGGGCCCCGGAATTACACATGGCTAAAGGAACGGATTATCGCTAAAGCCACATATAATTCACGAAGTCCTGTGAAGAATTATAGTCACTCTCAAATCCACTAAGCACAACAAGGTTGGAGGAGCCCGACGATGATACCCTCACCCTAACCTGACCCGGAGGACAGTGGGTCACCCGAAGGCCCGGTATCATCACCCACACCCTGCCTGACCGGCACTGCATCTCAGTCAGCGGGTCACTCAACCAAAACCTGTCACACCTAGTGAAAGGAAGACTGACAGTAACTCTTCACGGCTAACCCAAACACTTCAATTCATACACGCACGGTGTAGGGGCAGCCATATTCGACAACTTAAGTATCACAACAAAACTCTACAGAACAGAGTTATATATATATAATCACGTCCCATACACAGGCAGTTATTTAACTTACATTCCAGTGACCCGGAGGTCATCCATAACAAAAGAAACTTCTAAAAACAGCAGCGGAAAACGGTAAATAAACAGAGGTGGCAGCCCAAGCCAACACTCCAAAAGCTTCACAACCCTACAGGACCTTCTGACCGGGGAAAACCAAGCAAGCACATCACACATCAAGCATGTAAGTCTTCAACTTAGTGTACCTGCAGGAATGGAATTCCCAACTGAGTACTTTCGTACTCGCAAGATGCTAATTGCTCATTCCAGTTTAACTTACTCATGGCATGGAAGAATAAATAGCAAGACCAAACCATTAACTAATTTCATCCTAATATGTTAAAGAGAACTACACATGTTATCTTTATCATGCTAGCATAGCGATTTTCATCATAAAACAATTAACCCATACGCATAGCAAAATTCAAATGACTACCATCACCACAAGTAGAACCAACCATTTCAAGATATATCCAAATCATCCCAACAAGGATTCAGAGCACTAGTGACTCCTATCACTAGCCTCGCATTTGCCCACACAGTTGGCCACATAGTTCACGTAGATCACACAGCTGCACGTAGCTCACATAGTTCACACAGTCGCACATAGCTCACATAGTTCACACAGTCGCACATAGCTCACATAGTTCACACAGTTCACACAGCTGCACGTAGCTCACATAGTTCACACAGTCCACACAGTTGCACATAGCTCCCATAGTGTTGCACATAGCCCACATAGGTAATCATTTCTCACGGTGTCACAACATCTCTCCATAACCATCCCAGTTATGAGTACCAAATAGATCACATTCGTAATAGGACATAACGAGCAGGCAAACAATCGAGAACCAAGTATGCAATAGCAAAAGCAACCAAAACTATTTATCAACCAAGTACGAATAAGAGAAACTGGAATATTTCCAACAAGCGAGCATGCTTGCCTGGCCCTTGAATGAATTGCCCTTGCTTGGAATTACTCGGATAAGTTAACCCTCGTGGTCCGGTCCTATCGATAAGAAAATTCGAAATGCCGGAAGAATGGCAAGAGCAAGCATTTGATCAAAACCAGCAACATAAAACACGATATTATGCATGAAAAATATAGGAAATGTAAGGATGGAACTAACGCAACTGGAATTATTTGATTTGGGCTGCTAGAGTTTACGATACGAATGCACGTATGAGATGCATCTTAATATGTAGGTTGCTTTTAGAGTTAAGGGAAAATTTTAGTCATTAATGTACAATTTCTATGACTAAATGGTAGATGTTAAAATCTGAAATTGTAAATAACAGTGAGCATCGGTTTTTCAATTACTAAAATGATACATACATGCACATATAGCATCTGTTCCCTATCCAGCTAACTCAATTAACATCCTAAAGGAAGTGTTCACAGCCACTTAATGCAATCTCTTATACAGCTCAGAGCAACAACATCGCGAGATTAAGATATACTTAATCAATCAACTATAGACATTAACCATTACTTAACTCAGATTGTCATGATTAGCATATTGCATGAAGTATGCTTAGTAGCAATTAGATGGTATAAACCTTAAGTAAACTAAGCAACTACTGATACATATCTTAATCCAAACATCTCAGGTAGCAATGGTATTTAGCATTGATTAAGCTATCTTGGCACTAATTAATAGAAGTCATTACTCTCGGCCATCTGTTCATAATTGGAAAGATGCATGAAATATGTCTGAATAACGATTAATGGAACCGAATGGATTAACAGGTTACTAAGTTAGTGAATTGACTAACCCAACCATTAGCATCTTAACTCAACAGCAATCAGTTCCTCAAAATGTCAGGACCGAAGAGATTAGGCTAGCAGCAGAACAACTTGGCTAACTATTAAGCATACACTTGCATCTAATACTTCATCTAAACGGTTAAGGATGGTGTAACCAATCAACATGCATAGCAAAATGGTGTGTAGGTCTATCCTTTCCCAGGTTTTCTTTTTAAGCTTTGGTTGTCACAGAATGACCAAAACCTAGCGCAGCATCTGTTCTTAACAAATTTTAAACATTCAATCATGTATGCATCAACTCATGGTTCTAGCATTATTACAAACTTGCTACTGCCAATCCCGAAGGCCATCAGCACACATCTATATCTATTAATCGAATATTAGCTCAGTTTGGGGATAAACAGTTATAGATACTCAAATGGCGATGAGCACAGGGAGAGAAAGAAGGTAGGGAAGGATTTAGAGTGAGGGTCAGAGACCTCACCCCGACTTGACGAGGATGGAAACGGTGGAGGTCGGTTCAGGTAGGGAAGAAGTCCGGCGAAATGGTAATTTCTCCGGAGGTTCGGCTTGGTGGCGAGGAAGATGGGCTTGGCGTAGACGCGGCGGCGGAGCTCCACGGCTTGTGCTAGGGTGAAGCCCTAAGGCGGCGGCAGCAAAAGGGGGTCACGGCGGCGGGGAGCTCGGAGGCGCTCGGCGATGGCCTGCTCGTCGTCGGGGAAGAAGCTTGGGGAGGCGGCGGTCTTGGGCGTGCCCTGGAAGCGGGCGACACCGGCGGTTGGGCCTAGGCTCGGGCCCGGCAGGGAGAGCAAGGCGCGGCGTACCGCGGCGGTGCTTCGGCTGCCGCGGCAGGCGCTGCTGCAGCGGGGAGGCGCGGCAGCTGAGAACTGGGCGCGCGGGGAGACGCGGCAGGAGGAGGGCTGGGTCTTGGGAGGCGCGGCAGGAGATGGGGAAGCGCTGGAGAGGCGGCGGCGGCAGATCCGGCGGCCGGCCGGAGTGGCAACGGGCGCGGAGCAGAGGGGCTGGCCGGCGACCGGTTGCTGCAGAGGGGCTTAGCTCCTTGGAGAAATCGGATGGGGAATAAGGAGAGAAGAAAATGGGGAATAGGGCCTGCTGCCGAGCTGTGTGGAGAAGAAAAGATGGGGATCAGGGCGTGCGGTGCTTGCCGCGTGGAGAAGGGATCCTGCCGGCGGGTCCCACGATAAGGTAAGGTAAACTCTTCCCTTTTCTGTTTTAGAGCTACAAATTTGGTTCAAATGGAATTGGGACATATAAGTAACTTAAAATAGTTTTCAAATGTTTCCTCAGGAATGTTGAATTTGATCTTAACAAGATGAGTATCTTAAACATGGAAATTTTACAAGATTTTGGAGAAGGGGTTTGCTAACCGGGTTGGCTTATTTTGTTTGGTCCAAAATAAAGTAGTTTAGAAAAATTCTCATTAACAAATACAAGACTCCAATTACCTTGAGCAGATTTTTTGTAAAATTCCGAAGATGCTTAGAACTAGGGTTATGTTTCGGTCAAGCTGGTTTCACAACTCTATTTAGAGTTGTTTTTATGTCACCTCTCTAGGTTTTCGAGTTGAGCAGATTTTAATATGACCCATATGCATGCATGTTATGCGAAGAAATCCGATTATACACGATGATCTTCACTGATCTCGTGTGTTAGAATTCGGGTCATTACATTCGTCATCACTCGAGTCGGCGTGACAGGAGTTCCTGCAAGTCCCGAGAAGGCTGCGAAGTCGTTTCAGCAACACGTGCGGGTGCATCGTCCGCGAGCATGTCAGGATCACATGCCAGGACTTCAAGAAAATGACGGACGACCAGAAAAAGGTCCTCTTCGACAAGCTCTGGGATAAGTATGCTGTCCCAGAGGCTGACAAGGAAAGAGTCCAAAGAAAAGCGGACAGCATCATGTGTGCTGCGCTAAGGACATGGCGATATGAAGCAAGGAAACTGCTAGACGCCGATTTCGATACTGTAATCAAACAGAAATGGCCAAAGGTAGAACTCGAGCACTGGGAGGAGTTCATTGCGGACATGAAGAGTGATGAATTCAAGGAGAAGAGTCGCCGGGCGAAGGAGCTGCGCGCGAAGAACAATTCCCCCACCACCTTGGCAGCCGAGGTGTTCCTGGAAGAGACCGATCTGGGAGAAGAGGACGCCGCGCTGATAGCGGCTGGGAAACCAGTTCCCTTCGCCGATATCGAGCAGGAGACGCGCCCAGATCTGGATGAGGGCGCACACAGTTTCAGACCCAGCCACTGGGACTCCTATCATCACGGACCCTGAGCTTCAGGCGGTCTCCGAAAGACTGGTAAAATCTAAATCCGATGTCTTCTTCGAATATACTGTTGTGCTTCCAGTTCGCTAATGGTCCGTACGTTGTGCCGTTTATGTTGAAGAGGCAGCTGTCCCAGCAGCCTGCCAGCTCCCAGGAATCCGTCCAGAGCCAGAGGTGGGAAGACCATCTCTCGAAGGCTCTAGGGACGAAGGAGAAGACAGGGCGTGTCCGAGGGATCGGGAGCGGGGCTATCTGGGACGCAGTGTTTCCCTAGGACTGCGAGGCTGCCCACCAGAGGAGGAGAGGAAGGCAAACATCTCTAATGCAAGAGATGATAAGGCAGCCCAAGAGGAAGGCAAGTTGGCGGCCCAAGAATTTTTAGCGTCTAGAGGCTACGATGCGTCTCGGCCACCTGTCCATCCTCATGGACATCAGGGCTCCTATCCTACTGGATGGAGCAGCTGCGCCTCAGCCTCCGACAATGCCCCCGAGTTGCCAAGTCCCGTCGAAGACATCGCTGTAAGCTTCATCGCCACCATGAATCACTTAATTAATAGAATTGTGCAGATAACAATGCTCTAATTCGACACATTGTTTATTATGCAGGACCCCACGAAATGCCACCTCACAATCCCTTTGCCTGGCGTGAAGAAGACAGTTGCACACGGCCTAGTCTTCCAACGACGGAGGGCGCGACATGTCACAACGTTGCAATACCTTCCACATGGCGAGGGTGCAGGTGGACCGCGTCGTCGCCGAGTTCAGTGACGTCGCAGTCCCTGTCGCCCCTGAAGAGGATGTCACGAAGCTAGGTGACTGCAAGGGGTACTACATTCTGTGGCCGAAGAGCCAGATAACTATCGTGAGGGTGTCCTCTCCTAGTACGTCAACTATCCCCTCTCCATCAGCCGGAGCCGGCCTGTCTCCGCTCGGCGTGTGCAGGACGCCGGTTTCGTTCAATGATCGGGACGACGATCTTGCCGGGCAGCAGCACACGACAATCCTTCCGTCCAGGAGGAGGAGCAACCCAAGAAGGACTCGCCGCCCGTGAAAAGTGCTCCAAGCATCGCCATGACCCGAGCGCAGCGGAAAAGAAGATCTTATCTCCAAGCACGCTCAATGCCGCGGTGGGCGAAGCGTTGACGGGAGGCAAGAGAGCCTCCTCTCCGGAGCCGGAGAGGAAAAGAAAAAGACCACACAAGCGGGGCGGCACCGCTGCGAAGGAGGCAAGCAAGGAAAGCAAGAAGAAGGCCTTATCCTTCCAGACATCTGCCGAAACCATTAGGAAGCCTCGACGAATAGTGTACGAGGCAGGTGAGCCCTTGCTCCCAGATGATGAGGTGCAGAGGTTGCCCACGCAGATAAAACTGCTCCATGACACGATCATGATGAGGGCACGAAATCAGGATGATTATGTGCAACACTTTAAGGTCGAGGTGCCTAAAGATTTCGGTTTCTTCCTGGACAGACAGCATGACACCTTCGACATAAATTTTGAAGATATATTTAATTTGTTCAACCTCTTCCGGCTCGACACCATGCTCGTCAGGCTATGGGCGCTTTACCAAGCCCAAGAGTGTAGGCGTCTGCCTAGCTGCGCTTTTGGAATAATCGATCCGGTCATCATGAACGAGTACTATATACGAGAAGCGAAGCAGGTCTTAGTAAGTTTTATCACCTTGTCATTGATATACCATAAGGATAAGGACTACTTGCTCATGCCATACAACCCCCCGTAAGTAACTTACTAGCGTTCCTAGTTTGCTTTTCTTAATCACATCCCCGTCTGTTTATATTCCTTTGTTACCTTTTACGTAGCGACCACTGGATCCTCATCGTCATCCACAAGCCTTCCAGAATGATATACTATTTTGATTCCCAAAGAAGTGCCAAGCGGGACTTCTCAGGAATTAAGGAAGTTCTGGAAGACGCCTTTTGGGAATACAACTTGCGGGGGGGAGGAGCAGAGAGCAAGAGCAAGAAGCTGATCCACAAATTCAACTTCCCTTGCAGGCAATAGCCGAAAAATAGTGTTACATGTGGGTATTACGTCTGCGCTCACATAGACGCGTTCGTCATATCCCACAACCCGCAGTGGAACCAGGACCACTTCAATAACTTCATACACGACCTGGCCGATGAAAAGTACGACTGGAGGAAGGACTTTGCCCGCATCCAGAAGACCTTCGCGTACGTCATCAACAACGAAGTCATCCGGCCAAGCGGAGATTTCTACGCGGGAGTCCAATTACCCCCTTCCCGCCGCCCTGCAAGTACTAGCGAAGCGTCGTAGACGTAGATTAGTAGGGCTAGTGAGAATAAACATTGTTAAATTCAATTGTTTGTCGTTTTAATTCGTTGTAAACTTGTTTTTATATGTGTATTTACTATTTGTGATATTAATTTGGTATATGTGATTCATATTTCTGATATTAAATGTTACAAATGCTTAATATTTGTCATATTAATTGCAGTATATTCTTCATATTGCCCTTCCAGAAAGAATTTAAAAAAAAGTGTGATCATACTTTCACTGACGGGCACACAAAACGTACACGTCAGTGGAAATAACTCATCACTGACGGCGTAGTATAATAGCCCGTCAGTGAAAAACCTTGCCAGGATGCTGCCAGGCACCCTGCACTGCATCTCTGCTGACGGGCGTGTTGTGCCTGTCAGTGAAAGTTCACATCTACTGACGGGCGTTGTGCCTGTCAGTGAAAGTGGGACTTCCACTGACGCGACGTTACTGACGGGCGTGAAACCTGTCAGCGGTGGGCTTTTAGGGCCCGTCAGTGAAGGTTTGTTCTGAGGTAGTGCTACTAAAGTTGATGTGATTGGCACACCTATTGTTCTATGGAAAAAAATACAATTATACACCTATTGGTACATACTACAAACACTGTTGTATACTATTAACTTCCAATATGTAAAGGAAGTATGGAACAGTGTGCCACCAAATTTTAGTGTCGTGAAATAGCGAAATCTCAAAATATTTTTGAGAAAGGAATAAGGAAAACCAGAATTTGATAAGTCAGGGTGGTGAAGCAGCCACAAAGTCATAACGTCAATAAAATAGGCAGATACGCATCTCCACCGACTAGTGTTTGTCGTGTCAATTTCTTTAGATGAGCTATGTAACTGATACACGAAGCCTTGTGCAATGAAACCATTTTTATTCTTACACATATTCAGTATACAAACAAGTCACTAAAAATATTGACAAAACATAGCTTTTCAGGACACAGGATTCACCTAAATTATTCTTTGTTATGACAGCCTGGGTACTACAAGAATTAAGTTATTTTGGCGTTTGTTTACAAATATAAAAATTTCAAATGAAATGGGCCGCATCACACATGGTGCATCTAGGAGGTAATGCAAAAGGTATTTCATCCTTAGTTGATACCTGATAATATGCTAGATTTATTTTTTGATGTTACTAGCACATGTTACGTGCCTGCGATTCAAGAACTCTTTCCCATTTAAAAAGAATGGTAGAACCACTAATATGGCCTTTTAATATATTTAAAAACATATAAATGGAATTAATCTGTGAAATTTGATATACTTTTTGTGTCCTGTCATCAATTTGCATTTCGATATGCATGTTCTTAAATAATAGCTACACCAGCACCACTTAGCAACAAGAAACTACATCGCCATGGCTACAAAAGCAGTGATGCTGCATAGTGAAACAAACTCAACTCTCTTTCGTAAACATCCAATCCTTAGGAGAAATATCGCATCGTTTGATGAGTAAGAGCAAAACATCTCTTCCTTTCTTTTTCTTTTTGGCCCTTCTGTGGCAACACAGGTGAAAAAATTGGCAACCTTGGATGCTTGTATAACAACTGAACAAGCACATCAGGATGAACAGAGGATGTTACAACAACCGGCATTCTCATTACTTGTTTATCTAATTTGTTCTAACAATCTAACTCGAGAGGTCAAGCACTTAGCAGCCATGCTAACGAAAACACAATGAAACAATGCTCTGTCAGTGAATGAGATCAAATAGGGTATGCAAATAAATTTCCTAAATTAAGCATCTCATACTGTAGTAGAAAAGTTAAGCATGTCTGAGAACACTTCAGTTATGGCTGCGCTAAATACTTGGTTCACGATCGTCATAACTAGAAGTGTATAACTAAGGATAAAAGAAGGGCGGACCTAACGAGGGGAGCGGGTGTTCATTTGAGCCCTAATATTTTTTGGAAAATAAACTGCTATTAGTTCTCCACCAAGCAGCAAACATATCAGCATCAAACTGGATGTATTGGAGTATCCATCCCAGAACTGAAGATTTGGATTAGAATGCTTATAGCAAAGGAAAGATCAGACAATCGAATCAAGTTCGGGTTCATTACCAAAACCAAATCCAGATGGATCTCCGCTTCACGCCAATCAAGTAGAGTGGAGGAGGACGACGATGACTGTGAGAGAGGAATGATGGTGTGAGAATCGATCCAAGTTCGATGATGCTGGCGCAAGAATCGCAGCCGCCGTCGCCAGGGGAAGTGGAAGGAAGAGGCTATGGATTGGAGCGGCGAGGGGGCATACAGGAAGGCTTATGCGTCCTCTTTTAGAACCAAGGGATTTGATTAATACCTATGGTCTACCCCTAACTGTATTTATATTGGTATAGTAAAACTGAGCTAAGACACCATCACAATTATTTTGATACACTAGATAAAAAATATGTTGGTTTGATCTGCCTAAAATAAACAAGGGTCCCAGCCTCCTTCTCTAACCATTAGATGCAAATCAAGTGCTCGGATTAATTCTTGCCCCAATATCATTTACCTCTTATACCCCAAACCCTACGTGGTCGATTAATGCCCCTTTTGCTCTCCACCTCCTTTCTTCTCTTTATCTATCTAACCTTACTGGTACACATCAGCCGAATTTTCCTTCTACATGACAGATATTCCTGGCTGGACTACATATGAATCATACCTATATTCGTCAATTCTCTCCCATTCTTCAACTATTCCCTTAAACTGTCATTAGCCAATACTACGAGAGCATAAAAAAATTGGATGCATACAAATTTCTTAGCAAATTATATGGTCGTATTCTCGGCTATATTGTTTATACTAATTTTGCATACTTCAAATTAAGCACGGCAACACATCGTGATATAACTAGTGCCCCACAAAAATTTGGATTTTGGTTATATGCTTATTTTTTTATTGCAATTGATAATATGCCCTATTTTTCTTTACCACTTGTAATAGTATTTAATCCTTAACGACTCTAAAATGAACTGCTCTGTTTTTCCTTCCGACTAAACTAAATGGGCCAAATGCCACATGTCAAAAGTAAAACAAAAAAAACCCTAAGTGGCAGTTCAGAGTAGGCCATATGATCCATGGTTCCCAAATCCATCCCACCGCACCTCAAATCTTAAGTCCATACAACAGAGTTAGGGTTTCGTGAGCACAAGAGAAAAAGAAAATCAATAACAGGAGAAAATTTCACCTGGATGCCACCACCGATGCCCTGCTTCGCTGCTAACCGAGCACCGGTTACGGCGTTGGGGTCTGATCGCTTGCTTCAGGTGGGAACTAGAGGGAGAGGACGAGTGAGCAGCATTTCTATTCAGATCAGGTCTCAATGTGTATGTTTTTCCTTATTTTCCTCTTTTTTCTGGAATCGAGCCACTTGAGTAAGGGATAGTTCTGTCTTGGACTGCACTACATAACGATGTGCCCAGGTTTGCATTAGCGGGTGGCGTGAATATACAGGTCAATCCTTTTGTCCTTTCCTTCATCTTATTGCATTCCATGGATTTAAAATATAGCCTGGACTCCTCTAATTGTTCGTAATTGAATATGTGCATTTGACCTCATTCACATCATGAGAGATGTACAAATTTAGAGGGAGCTCATACTATATTTTGTGTTGCACTAGTATTGATTGAAACCACAAAAACCTCTGCATTCATATGGATCATTGCTATTGGAACGCGTCCTCAAGTATATGTTTCACATGTATTGTTACATACTCTAAACAAAATTTTATTCAAAAATCTTTGTGATCAGGTTTGTTATTGAGCGACCGGGTTTGTCATAAATCACCAAAAAAGGGGAGATTAAAAGTACATCTATACCCCTAGACTTGTGTTTAGTTTTGATGATTAATGACAATAGTATTTTTGGACTAACCATTTTCTTGAGTTTGGAAAGTGTGTGTGGGTTAGGTTTCACTCCGTAAGATTGCATCAAGAGGACGAATCTACAAGTTTGTGAAGCCCGTGATTGCTGATGCATGAAGGATTTTGGATGGATTCATGTAACAAAGACCATCAAATCTAGCGACCATCAATGATCAAGGAGTTGAAGAGGTGAATCCTAAATGATTGAGAAGAATCTTAAGAAGTGAACTTCAAGAGATCAAGATTGTGTTCAAGAAATGAACCACATATGATCAAGAACTTGAAGTAAAGATGAATCTCAAGTGAAGATTCGACGTTGATAAGCATCATGAGGTGATCAAATCAACACAAGGATATGTTCAAGTCAAGTGTCACTTGATCATAGTAAAGTTTAAGAGAATAACAAATGTTGATCACGATGAAGTCCATGGGTAAATTCAAGATGGTCAAGATTGAGTCTATGAAATGAACCATGTATGATCAATGTCTCGAAGCATGGAATTCAAGATGTGGCTTCAAGAGATGATGATTGAGCTTAAAAGATGTGCCACTTCTGATCTTGTGATCAAGTGATTTAGTAAGCAATTGTGAATTGCATATTGTGGACTAACCTATTTTCTATATGTGAGAAAAAATGAGTGTAGGTTAGGTACCACTTGGGAGATGGTCATCAAGGTGCATTGAGTATCTTCATAAGCTTTGGAGAGTGCTTCATATAAGGATGATCCTCAAAGGAAGGTTGAGGTGTGCATCATGCGATGATGAACCTCAAGCAATGCCTCAATGTTGATAAACACCAAGAGATGATAGCATCAAGGTGCACAAGTTCAAGTTGAGTATTGTGTGAAGATTTATAATTGAAGATTGTGGTCAATCAAGATTTTATGGACAAGCTTGTGAAGATACTCTTCAAGAGAAGGCTTCCCGTAAGGGATTATGGGAGAGCCGAACGAAAGATTTCATCAAGCAACAGTGACCAAGGTGATTCCAGCTTGGAGCGTGAATGATTGTGTTTATCGATGCTCAACTGGAATGATGGGATTCATAGCATAGAAAACAAAAATTTTCCTACGAGATGCAAACGAAAACCTAGATCCAATCTAGAAAACCAAGATCCAATCTAGAAGAAGCTTGCAACGAGAGACAGATCATATTTACATACCCTCGACGAACACGTCAACGCAGCGGAGAATTTGACCGTTGTCGATGAAGCCCGCAGCCTCCCGCAGCTAGGTTATACCTCCCAGCCGCGAGAGGGATCTTCTCATGTTCCAATCCGATCAAGCACCGCAACGAGCGACACCTCCGAGATGTGCCCACGTACGGCTCGATGACGTCTCCTCCTTCTTGATCCAGCAAGGTGAGGTGGAGAGGTAGATGAGATTTCCAGCAGCACGACGGCATGGTGGTGGAGGTGGTGGGGTTTCTCCGTGGACAGGGCTTCGCCAAGCGCTGCGCACGAGAAAGAGGAGATGGGAGAGAGGGAGGCGGCGGCTGGGATGGATCTCTCCGGAGGGCTGCCCCTCCCCTCCTTTATATAGATGAGGAAACTTGGAGGAGGAGGAATAGTACCCGTGAACAGTACACGTGTGAACAGTACGCGCGTGAACAGTATCCTCCCCCAAGTAAAGCCTCCCCTTTCGATCTTATCTCCTATTTTTAAGGGATTTGATCTTATCCCTTGGGGAAGAGGGGGTTACTGTTCACGCGACACTATTCACATGTGTACTGTTCATGCAGTGCCCTTGGTCCATGTGGACCCCTCCGGGATAAGTGGGCCCTACTCTAGAACCCTCCGGAACCTTCTAGAACTTCTCCGGAACTCTGCCGGAAAAATCCCGAACCTTTCCGAAACCCTAAAAATACTTTCCCATATATGAAATTGTATCTCCGGACCATTCCGGAGCTCCTCGTGACGTCCTGGATCCCATCCGAGACTCCGAACAAAATTTCGGTCTCACCATATTAATATCTCATTCTCTACCCTAGCATCAACGAACCTTAAGTGTGTGACCCTACGGGTTCGGGAATATGTGGACATGATCGAGACACCTCTCCGATCAATAATCAATAGAGGGACCTGGATGTCCATAATGACTCCCACGTATTCAACGAAGATCTTTATCGGTTTGAACCATGATGTCGAATATTCCATTCCCTTTGTCTCGCGATATTTTACTTGCCCGAGATTCGATCGTCGGTATCACCATACCTAGTTCAATCTCGTTACCGGCAAGTACTCTTTACTCCTTCCGTAATGCCACATCCTCTGTGACCAACTCTTTAGTCACGTGCTTGCAAGCGATACAGAATGTGCTTTACCGAGTGGGCCCAGAGTATATCTCTCTGTCACATGGATGGACAAATCCCACTCTCGATACATGCAACCCAACAAGTACTTTCCGAAATACCTGAAAGACACCTTTATGATCACCCTGTTACGGCGTGACGGTTGATGCCCCCAAAGCATTCTTCCGGTACCAGGGAGTGGCATTATCTCATGGTCTAAGGATCGGAACATTTAACAATGGAAAGCTATGCAATATGAACTTTGTGACGTGATCGAATTGCCTAACTTAATTTGGGTCTGTCCATCATGTCATTCTCCTAATGACATGACCCCGTTATTAACCGACATCACATGTCCATGATTAGGAAACCTTAACCATCATTTAATCAACGAGCTAGCCAGATAGAGGCATTGCTAGGGACACGGTGTTGTTTATAAAACCACACATGTATTATGTTTCCGGTTAATACAATTATAGCATGGAGTATAAACATTTATCATGAACAAGAAATATGATAATAACAATTTATTATTGCCTCTAGGGCATATTTCCAATAGTCTCCCACTTGCACTAGAGTCAATAATCTAGTCAATAAGTAAGCACTTAACACCTATGGCATTCCGGTGTTATTCATATGCTTTGCATGTGGTAAACTTTATCAATGGATCTGACATGTTCAGGTCCATGTATTTGCAAATCTTTTGCGTCTCCACGCATTACTCATTCTCGAATGAGTTGGCATTGTATATGTTTGGTCACTTGGTGGGACCTTAATTCCTCGGCCTGAATTATGTTGCCACCATTGTCGCACAATAGAGCTTCATAGTACTAGCTCACTTGGAACTACACCAAGTTCGATAACGAACTTCTTGACTCAAACATCCTCCTTTGTCGTTGTTAAAACAACGATATACTCAGCCTTCGTTTGTGGAATCCATCAAAATGTTTAACTTTGGAATTCATCCAAATCCAGCATGGAACCTCCTTCCAGCCCATTGTGCCACCTTTTATTAAACACATAGCCTAATTGAGATAAATTGTTTGTATCTGTAACAAAACTAGCACCGATGTAACACCTTACAATGGACCGTTTGTCACCTCTGCATACAAAACATATCCTTAGTTCTTCCAAAGTACTTAAGGATATTCATAGTATTGTTCAAAGATCACATGTGATCATTCTGGTATATGCCCGTAACACTCAGAGCATACGACATATCTGGTTTGTGTGCATAGCATGGCGTACATGATTACAAAAAAAATGCTCATGCGTTTAGCTCATCAAGTGTTTGTAAAACACTGAGTCTTGCATCAACCTCTTCCATGCGACAAGAACCCTTTCTTGGCGTTTCCATACTGAACCAACTCAATATCTCATCTATGCACTTTGGCTTAACCATATTCGGTGCCTCAATCTATCTCCATAGATTTTGATGCCCAATATGCTGTTTAGCCTAAGTCTTTCATCAAAATCTAATTTTAATGAAATCTCAACCGTATCAAGAAAAGACACATAATTTCCAATCAACTATATGTCGTCTACATAAAGTATTAGAAATATGTCTTAGCGCTCCCACTTACTTTCTTGTAAATATACAAGCATCTTCACCGTCCCTGATGAAACCAAACTCTTTTGATAATTTCATCAAGTGAAAATTCCAACTCCGTGATGCTTGCTTCAGTCCTCAAATAGAACGCTGAAGTTTGCATACCCTTTCTAGCATTCTCTGGATCGACAAAACCCTTGGTTGTATCTCACATACATCCTCGGTTAGCTTCCTGTTAAGGAACTTAGTTTTGACATCCAGCTGCCATATCTCTTAATTGAAATATGCAGTGATTGCTAGAATAATCCTTACAGACTTAAGTATCGCTACGGGAGATCCAATCTCATCGTAGTCAACTATTTGAACTTAGTCGAAAACACTTTGCGATAAGTCGAGCCTTTTAATGGATGGACACATCCACGTCTGTCTATTTTATAGATCCATTTACGTCCGATAGGCTTCATGCCTTCCGGAGAGTCTACCAAGTTCCAAACTTGATTTTCGCACATGGACTCTATCACGGAATTTATGGCGTCCAGCCATTTAGCGGAGTTAGGGCCCATCATTTGCTTCCTTGTAAGTTGCAGATCCATTGTTGTCACAACAACAATACTTCATCCTCAAACCACACGCTGGTTTAGTACACAGTCTGCTTAACCTACGCGGTTCAGCTGCAATCTCGACCGAAGTCTCTACAACACATGTAGTGGCTTCCATTTCAGTCATAATAGGAAACTCCAGAACAACTTCCGGTGTTGCGCTACTCTGACCTAATGACAAAGATTCTCCAATCTTGCCGAGCTGCACTGTCCTCCCACTCACCTTTTCGCAAGAAACACTTTCTCGTAAAATCCACCTTTTGTGACAAACACTTTTGTCTTCAGTTCGGTGATAGGAGAAATACCCAAAAGTTTCTTTGGGATAACCTTTGAAGAATCTTTAATCCGATTTTGGTTGTAAACACTTTACATATGCTATGCATACCAAAATTTAAGAAAAGACAATTTGGGTTCCTGCCCATGCCATAACTCATATGGTGTCATTTCAATGGATTATGATGGCACTCTATTCAGTGTAAAAGCGGTAGTCTCTTAAAGCATAATCCACAAAAATATAACGGCAATTTTATTTAATTACATCATCGATCTAACCATGTCTAACAAGGTTTGATTACATCTCTCGGACACTCCATTACTCTATAGCGTTCCGGGATGCGCAAGTTGTGGAACAATTCCATAACTCTTCAGATGTTCGCTAAACTCGTAACTCAAATATTCTCCTCTACAATCCAATCATAGACATTTGATTTTCTCGTTACGATGATTTTCTACTTCACGCTGAATTTTGAACCTTTTCAAATATTTCATACTTCTTTCTCATCAAATAGATACATCCATATATATCCACTCAAATCATCGGTGAAAGTTTATGAAGTAGAGGAATCCACCATACACGGCTACACATATCGTACTTCATACATCATTATGTATAATTTCTAAAAAGTTAGTCGTCCGTTCAACTTTGGCCTATAAACGGATTTTTAGTCATCTTCCTTTCAGACAAGATTTGCAAGTGTCAAATGATTTAAAATCACATGACTCCAAAAATCCATCAACATGGAGTTTCTTCATGCATCTCTTTCCAATATGACTTAAACACAGGTGTCACAAATAAGTGAAATTCAAATCATTAGCCTCGCGGCGTTTTAGCGTCAGTGTTATGGATGTTGGTATTACCATCAAGATTTAAATGATCCATCCATTATGGAGCATGGCCATAATTTGAACAACCATTGTTCTCATAAAGTCGAAACAAAATAACAATTACTAAGCACTTATAATCAATCTCAAAGGCTCGAAAGGATGCAGACGGTGAACATAATAAACCCTTTTATTTAGTTCCCAATGTGCATCACTACCACATCTTTTGCTAGTCTTTTAGGCCATTGTAGTTCTTGTATCGTGTTGCATTGTATGACACTCATACCAACCGATCTAGTATCACATACCCAAGGATTACATTGTTTACTAGCAAAGAATACATCTACAACATGTATATCATCTATATACCTGAGCTGGACTTTTCCAGTCTTTTCTTTTCCTGCCACATATTTTTCAGATCCTCTTTCAGCGTCCCCTCTCCTTTTAGAAGAATCTATCAACATCAACAATGGCACCAGTCACATTGGCACATAGTCTTAGGATTTTAGTCAAGTACTAGCACCCTTAGACTTGCACTTTGAAATTGATCACCATCATCACATGATTGGCGTTCTTTCGGATTCCACTTTTAGCTATCTTTAAGTATGGTAAATAAATTACCCATACACTTTATCCATCCCATCATAACATTTTATGATGAAGCTACTATAGCTCGTAGGGAAGTATGCGAGAATAATTTCAGTGCCAAACTATTTAGAAATCAAGACGCCTAGCGTCTTCAATCTTTGCATATACTCATACAATATGAGCACACGCTTTCTCACTAGATTATACTCAGTCATCTTGCAGCAAAACAAGGTTTTAGATATCACATATCTGTTACTCCTTGCTCACTTCTGAAACAATCCTTTCAGCTCCTAGATTATCTCATAATCTCCTCAATTCTCAAAACAATTTTGTAGATCAAGTTTCACGGAGACAAACATGACTTTAGACACTAAATTGGAATCATTGCTCTTGGATTAATACAACTTATTAAATCACATGGAGCTAGGTCAGATTACCGAAAGTTTGCAATAGGACTTTATCTTAACTTGGCACTAATATGGTACCATTCCGTATCATTACTACTAGATCAATTCAGTTTTTCTATCTCAATTAACAAGCTAAGTGTAAGGTAGATAACGGATGCCAATGACTACTACGAACTATGCAAATTCACTTTGATTAGTTGTTCATGATAATAAACTCCCACTAAATTCAACATCCCTCATAGTTGTTTTAGTGGTACATGATCCAAATCCACTACACCAAGTCCGATCATCACGTGAGATGCTGTAGTTTCAATGGTGAACATCAACATGTTGATCATATCGTCCATATGACTCATGTTTAACCTTTCGGTTCGCTGTGTTCCGAGGCCATGTCTGTACATGCTAGGCTCGTCAAGACAACCCCAGTATTCTGCATGTGCTCGAGGTCATGTCTGTACATGCTAAGCTCGTCGAGACACCCGTCGTATGTGAACGTAGAGTCTATCACACCCGATCATCACGTGGTGCTTCGAAACGGCGAACTTTCGCGACGGTGCATACTAAGGGAGAACACGAACATGATATTACTTTGTGAGGGATCATCTTATAATGCTACCGTCGTCATACAAGCAAAATAAGATGCATAAAAAGGATAAACATCACATGCATAGATAATGTGACATGGTATAGCCTTTTTCTTCTTGTGCCTTTGATCTCCATCTCTAAAGCACCGGCATGATCTCTATCACCACCAGCATGGCGCCTAGGTCCTTGGGCGCCGCACATGATTGTCACCACCACGCGTTGCAACTACAACTATTGCTAACCATAGCGATAAAGTAATGCAATTACATGGCGTTTGGAGTTGACACGCAGGTCATACAAAAATATTAAAGACAACCATATGGCTCCTGCCAGTTGCCGTACTCATCGACATGCAAGCCGTAAAATATTACAAAACATGATCATCTCATACATCACATATATCACATCACATCTTTGACTATACCACATCACATGCCCCTGCAAAAACAAGTTAGACGCCTCTACTTATTGTTTGCAAGTTTTACGTGGCTTCTAGGGGCTGCATACAAGAACCGTTCTTTACCTACGCAAAGCCACAACGTGGATTCAAGTATTGCTATTAACTTCTTCAAGCCTCCCGTTGCAATTTAGATCTCACTATAGCAAGAGAGACAGACACCCGCCAGCTGCTTATGCAATACAAGTTGCATGTTGATCGCAGAACCGGTCTCATGTGCGAGGACATGTAAAGTTGGTCCGGGCCGCTTCATCTTACTATCCCGCAAGATCCAAAGTGCACGAAAAGAGGTAGCAACAAGAGAATCAACGCCCACAATCCAATTGTGTTCTACTCGTACAAAGCATCTACGCATAGATCTAGCTCTGATACCACTGATGGGATTCGTAGCATAGAAAACAAAAATTTTCCTACGAGATGCAAACGAAAACCTAGATCCAATCTAGAAAACCAAGATCCAATCTAGAAGAAGCTTGCAACGAGAGACAGATCATATTTACATACCCTCGACGAACACGTCAACGCAGCGGAGAATTTGACCGTTGTCGATGAAGCCCGCAGCCTCCCGCAGCTAGGTTATACCTCCCAGCCACGAGAGGGATCTTCTCGTGTTCCAATCCGATCAAGCACCGCAACGAGCGGCACCTCCGAGATGTGCCCACGTACGGCTCGATGACGTCTCCTCCTTCTTGATCCAGCAAGGTGAGGTGGAGAGGTAGATGAGATCTCCAGCAGCACGACGGCATGGTGGTGGAGGTGGTGGGGTTTCTCCGCGGACAGGGCTTCGCCAAGCGCTGCTCTCTCCGGAGGGCTGCCCCTCCTCTCCTTTATATAGATGAGGAAACTTGGAGGAGGAGGAATAGTACCTGTGAACAGTACACGTGTGAACAGTACGCGCGTGAACAGTATCCTCCCCCAAGTAAAGCCTCCCCTTTCGATCTTATCTCCTATTTTTAAGGGATTTGATCTTATCCCTTGGGGAAGAGGGGGTTACTGTTCACGTGACACTATTCACGTGTGTACTGTTCATGCAGTGCCCTTGGTCCATGTGGACCCCTCCGAGATAAGTGGGCCCTACTCTAGAACCCTCCGGAACCTTCTAGAACTTCTCCGGAACTCTGCCGGAAAAATCCCGAACCTTTCCGAAACCCTAAAAATACTTTCCCATATATGAAATTGTATCTCCGGACCATTCCGGAGCTCCTCGTGACGTCCTGGATCCCATCCGAGACTCCGAACAAAATTTCGGTCTCACCATATTAATATCTCATTCTCTACCCTAGCATCAACGAACCTTAAGTGTGTGACCCTACGGGTTCGGGAATATGTGGACATGATCGAGACACCTCTCCGATCAATAATCAATAGAGGGACCTGGATGTCCATAATGACTCCCACGTATTCAACGAAGATCTTTATCGGTTTGAACCATGATGTCGAATATTCCATTCCCTTTGTCTCGCGATATTTTACTTGCCCGAGATTCGATCGTCGGTATCACCATACCTAGTTCAATCTCGTTACCGGCAAGTACTCTTTACTCCTTCCGTAATGCCACATCCTCTGTGACCAACTCTTTAGTCACGTGCTTGCAAGCGATACAGAATGTGCTTTACCGAGTGGGCCCAGAGTATATCTCTCTGTCACATGGATGGACAAATCCCACTCTCGATACATGCAACCCAACAAGTACTTTCCGAAATACCTGAAAGACACCTTTATGATCACCCTGTTACGGCGTGACGGTTGATGCCCCCAAAGCATTCTTCCGGTACCAGGGAGTGGCATTATCTCATGGTCTAAGGATCGGAACATTTAACAATGGAAAGCTATGCAATATGAACTTTGTGACGTGATCGAATTGCCTAACTTAATTTGGGTCTGTCCATCATGTCATTCTCCTAATGACATGACCCCGTTATTAACCGACATCACATGTCCATGATTAGGAAACCTTAACCATCATTTAATCAACGAGCTAGCCAGATAGAGGCATTGCTAGGGACACGGTGTTGTTTATAAAACCACACATGTATTATGTTTCCGGTTAATACAATTATAGCATGGAGTATAAACATTTATCATGAACAAGAAATATGATAATAACAATTTATTATTGCCTCTAGGGCATATTTCCAACATGGAATGCTCAAGGAAAAGGTATACTTAGGCTAGGTTTCCTAGTTTGACCATTCTCAAGGTGTTTGGTGGGAGATAGGATTAGAAGATAGATAGCTATACTATCAGAGAGGCTATCAGGCGAGTAGCTTGAAAGAGTTCCATGTTGAGTGCTCAAATCTTTGCATAAGTTGCATCCTCCTATTTGCTGATCTTGGTTTGAATCTTGTGTGATTTAACTATTCATTTGTTGGTCTTTGATGACTCTATTGCACCGTTGTATCGAGGAGAAGTAATTTCTCAATTCCGATCAACATTTTGCCTTGTAGGCAATCTTTCGCTGTGCTAAAATTTGCACTTTCAGAATATCTAAGATTATTGTTGAAATATCCAAGATTAATTTGGAATATCCGAGATGAAAGGTAGAATATCTGATATTGGGTTCTAGAACCTCCGAGTTTGAACCTCAGGAGCTCCGATCTTGAAGTTAGAACCTCCGGTATTGCCTTTTGGAAATGTGCTTTTAGCTAAGTTTCTTCGATCTCAGAACCTCTAGGTTTGAAAGTTGAAATTCTGAGTTGGATGTTAGAACCTCCAAGTTTAAAGTTAGAACCTCCGAGTTTCCTCTCTATCCCGTGATATAGCCGTTGGTTTAAATCCCAGAACCTCCAAGTTTGGTTCCAGAACCTCCGACTTTTACATAGAAAGTGCATAATAGCTAGTTAGTTTGAATTTCAGAACATCTAGGTTTGGTTCCGGAACCTTCAACTTTTGCATAGAAAGTGCGTAACAACTAGCTTTTGAGGGTGGGCTATAAATAGCCCCTTGGCCGGCTTGAGGAGTCGGCTCTTGCCTTTGGGAATCAATTGTTGAGTCCTTCCTGTTGCTTTCCTCCACTTGATAGCCTCTAGTGTATGAGTTTCTCTTGGTGAGGTGTGAGAGAAAATTGTGCATGGTGTTGCACTTGACGATTGCATCAGTTGCATTAATTTGAGTTCTCAACGTCGATTCTGTTCGAGTGGAAGCCCGAGAGATTCTAGGATGTTGGTGCACTTAATTGAGCCTAGACTTTCTAGGATTTGATCTTGTGAAAATCTACTTAGTTAAATTTCGCATTAAGTATTGGCCAAGATCGTAATCTTTTTGAATCGCCTATTCACCCCCTCTAGGTGACGTCCTAGGTCCTTTCAGGGTGGGAGCGGATTCAACAACCTAATAACACATTGGCTAGAACATGATAGCTCATCACTAAAAACATGATAACTTATATATTTTTGGCTCGTAACTACTAGAACCAAAAAGAAGCCGATGGAACATACTGATATGGAAGCTAATTTTGAAGATCTCATCGCAACAAACACAATGGTGAAAATGGATCATGAATCGGGTAAACAGTTTAAGAGCTAAAGCACTTTGAACTTTCAAATATGATGAAAACTTTGATGATGTCGTCTATTTTGGACTAAGTTGGATTCACACATCACTATTCCATGTAAATATGATTTCACTCCAATCTTAAGAGTGCGGCATCCAACATGTCGAAGCACACCGCATGGTAAGACAAGGGTAGGCATGTGTGCTCATTAGATTTTCTGAATATTCAAATGGAGCAATTAACAAAGTGACAAAGGAAAGAAAGACATATTATCAGTTGCTAAGGAAAAGTGAGCATATGATCAAAGTCTAAACTATTATCACGCATATAATCAAATCCCTCTTTAGAGTTTTGCCACGGGGAATTTTTGCTCAGTTCTTAAAAAAATCAAGACCTGTGGAATCTCATGGTGTCAAGAGATCATACAAAAGCATCAGAACTCACAAACAACAAAAAGAGCCAAAAAAAGATCAAAGCCCTTTGGAGCAAGCATGGTCTAACACGGGTGTCCTGATCTTATGATATGAGGGTAGCTATCAATTATGTGGAGACAATGTTGGCGATCCGACTATAACATAAAATGACATTGCATCTTAACAATCAATACACCAACTTCGGAGGGTTACTGACCTTGCTAGAAGCACAATCAACATGAACACCATCATCTATTCCTGTGAGCAATCAAAGAATATGAAAGAACACGATGAGGCAATTTGATATTGCAAATATAAATGAAGTACTCAATGGCAAAATTTGGGGTTCCGATAGCGGTCTTAACAGGTGGTCGTCTGACACAACTAAAGATCATGAAACTATAACTTGGCTAAGTCTTAACTAAAGAAAACCAAGTCTGATGTAAGGGGTACGAGCACTATATCAAGGAGAGGGGCAGCAAGAGGGTGCCCCTTGAATTGGATGATGACTAGGACCCCTCCCCTTCTCGGGCTCTTACTCTAAATTTCAAAATTAGTACATTGGCATGGCCTGAATTGAGGTAGCGCAACACTTTGGTGTTTTTAACATCTCAAAATATTTCTAAGTCTTGGCTGCTATCTTATTGTATTAAATTGTCCATGCAAGCCATCTCTTTATTATTTATCATGGGGCTTCAAGGTCTTGTAATAGTCATGCTCCTGCCATCATCACCATGTCCATCTCCCACCATCAAGCTTGGAGTTTGGTTCCTTAATAGAATAACACAATATGAACTAAGTGTAGAGAATGAAATTCAATTGAAAGGTTACGTCCTTTCATTGGAAAATTTATGGTGATATATTTTGATGACACTTTGATGTATATCAAATCTTTAGAGGAACACTTGGATCATCTACGTGATGTTTTTAATGCACTGTGAGATGCACACTTATTTGGTAACCTTGAAAGTGCACATTTTGTACCGATGGAGTATCAGTTCATGGCTATGTTGTTACCCCACAAGGCATTGAGGTTGATAAAGCCAAGATCTAAGCCCTACAGAGTTGGCCAACTACTGAAATGGTCACAGAAATGTGAAGTTTTCTAGGTCTTGTTCGATTCTATTGGCACTTCATTAAAGATTTCAGCACAATAGTTGCACCGTTGAATGAGCTGTTTGGAGTGATGTGCAGATGAAGCCTTCACGACTTTAAAAAGATAAGTTGGCACATGGACCTTTGCTCCAACTTCCTGATTTTAATAAGATGTTTGAGCTTGAATGTGATGCTAGTGGTGTTGAACTTGGTGGTGTGTTGTTACAAGAGGGTAAACATGTTGCATATTTTAGTGAAAAGTTGAGTATGCCTAGTATAAGTTATTCTATTTATGATAAGAAATTATATGCTCTTGTTTGGACTTTATAAACATGGCAATATTTTTTGTGACCCAAAGAATTTGTTATACATTATGATGACGAATCTTTAAAGCACATTAGGAGTCAAAGTAAATTGAATCATATACATGCAAAATGGGTTCAATTTGTTGAATCTTTTCCCTATGTCATTAAACACAAGAAGTGTAAATAAAATGTTATTGTTGATGCATTGTCTAGGCATTATACCATGCTCTCATAACTTGACTTCAGACGATCAATATGTGCATGCTGCTGAATGCAAAGATGTATTAATGAATTGTAAGGAAGGATATGTAACAAGTTTGTTATTAATTATGGACTTTTGTTTCATGCTAAATAAGCTATGCATCCTAGATATCTAGGTTCATCTTTTGTTATTACAGGAGGCGCATGGAGGAGGTTAAATGGGTCACGTCGGCGTGAAGAAGCCGAAGGGCATACTAATAACTTCTTGTAACATCCCTAGTTTTATTATATATGTAATGTATGTTGTTGTGTATCATTAGCATTTTATGTCTTCATTTTTTTAATATGAAATTGAGGGGAATTTAAAACCTCAGGAAATGATGAAATGCAACATAAAATCATAAAAATTAATAAATGTCCTTCAAAATTCCTAAAAAGGGCCTTAGTCATCCTTCTATGTTTGAGGATGATTTCTGAAGTCTTCTAGGAATTATGGTTGGAATTAAATTATGAAAGTGTATAAAAAATCCTAAGTTAAATAAATGGCAGATCAAAGATCTATTAAGTAGAGAGATTTTTTCTTTGTTGGAATCTCTTTAAAATTTATATCTGAGCTCTTTATGATATTTATGAGGCCCCATAAATTTCCCAGATTTTTTGGGATAATTTATCACACACTTGTAGTTCATGCCCAAATATGGGCCAAATCTGAACTTAAGTGTTTATATAATGAATCCTATAACATAGTGACAAGGACATCCCTAATGACATCCTTAATGACACGATGCCAACTAAAGTAGTACCGCTCGCAAGAGCTCATGCCAAACAAATACAACATCTGGTAAATCATTTCCTACTTGATGAGTACCACCTAATTGTCATGAGAATTGTCTTTGCTTCTACACTTTGTGCTCTTAGGCTTGAGGAACGAGACATCTTGGCTAGAATCAAGGGAGAGAAGGGACATCAAGCTAGAGAAAGTGATAAACCCTTGGCTAAGGGCGGACATACCTCAAGACATGTCCAAGGTATATAGAGGAGAAGAGCATGAGGATGAAAATACTGCCGGATATGTTCGAGATCTGCATAGGAGAAGCGGATGAGGGTAGACATACCCCCGGACATGTCTGAAGTCAACAGAGAAGAACAACAAAACTCAACTTCTCGAGTGGGCTGCAATGGGCCAATCCCTAATGACAATAGCTAGGGCTATGGGAGGGAGTAGTACAAATAGATCATAGTCCCCATCTTCTAGGATCATGTTTTATCTTGAGAATCGGGGTTTAGAGTCATTGAAGGCGGAATAAGCTCTCCTACCACCAGCCGAGGATAAAAGAGCGATGCAAGACTCTCTCTCCTCCTCCGACGCTGGTGTCTGTGGAGGGCGAGGTGGTGAAAGGGAAACCGTTATAGCGCATTATGGCATCGTTGGGTACCTTGACCAGATGTCGGCAAAGTCCCGACATGGAGGTGATGCAGGTTGAGGAGCTTTGACATGGATGCTGCAAAGCACATGCCGTCGTTGGCCGGCTAAAGGGGAGGACGAGTGTGGTGGCTCACTCATTGGAGGACAAGAGAAGAGAGACTGGAAAGAGTAGATGAGGTGAGGATAAGAGAAATGGTGCTTCCCATGTGAGGCGGAGAAAAAGATAATGAGATAAGGGATTAAGGTGTGGACCCCGATACACATGGAAGCGCTGTCGGGGGTGAGCTTCGCGACGGTCACGCGTAACTTTGCTTTTTTGCTTTTGGTTGGTGGATATAATAATTCATTAATCTTTTGGCAAGAAATCAGCAGGAGGTGGTCCGTTGTATTAACAAAAGAGAGTGCTCAAATATTTACAACACAAAGGAATGCATCGCCCAGAGATTTTCTTTTTTCTGAAAAACAGTTCACGTGACACGAAGTAGCTCTTAGAAAGGCAACGTTTAAGGGGGAAAAAAAACTTCTATTGAGCAGAAAAGGTAACATCATAACTAACACTTGAGAGTGTCAGCCCACACCTAACAATCTCCTTGTGTGTATCCACCTCCTGTGATTGCAACCTACAAATTGAAAGAATCATACATTCCTATCTTTTCAAACATAGATGAGTACCCCGTTGAATATGCGTCCCGAGTCCTTCAGAATAGCGTTCATCTTCAACTCCCACCATTCATATTGCGAGGTCGAGATATGTCCATGGTCCACGAAACCGCTCCACGCAGCCATAGTAAATCAAAACTTTTGGATGAAGGGGCAATCTTTGAAGAGATAACTACTTGTCTCTGGAAGTCACTTGCAAATCATGCAGTTAGGCTCACGTGGCCATCTCCTCATGGTAAGGTTATTAGGAGGCGATCGTGGAGAAGGAGCCAAGCAAACATACCATATTTTGGTTCGGCCTTAGCCCTCCACCCCAGACCTTAGCCAGCGGAAAAGAGGACAAAACTGCCGATGAATTGAGCAGATTTCGCCCTGCATTCTCCATCAGCACGTTGCAGCTAGCACATCCCACAGCATCAGGAACTCCTCAAGCTGTTCAAAGCTAGTGATAGTGCACACAGCTCTAATCCCATTATTGTTCAAATTTTAAAATATTCTTTCTCATCCACTCTCATCATAGCTTGTCATTTCTGTCAATTTTATTTTACTTCAATATATATTTTATAGTACAATTGAGGTGACTTATAACATACTTGATGTGATTCGTTGCTTACAACATACGTGCACTCTTTGGCACCTACAATGTTAGTCCTTATACATGTATATAATCTTCTATTCTTTCAATCGCTCTCTTCTCTATCGCTTCTAACCACAGTGAACTCTGTTGATGGCTGTCATGTCTAGTGCTTTCCGTTTGTCTCCACTCTACTCCAACCGACCTTTTTTCCTAGACTGTTAGACCCATGCATGTTGATATATCTAGTGCATGCTTCCTCTACTCATCAACAAAAGCAACCCACATATGTTGATACATTATTGCATATTACATTCATATTGGTCCTCCACCCCTACATGTTGGGTGCTGCCGAATGGATATCAAGTTGCTAAAAGAATTGTATTTAAGTTCAGGTGGAATTTCATATATTAGATAAAATTACTAATTTTTATTTAAATTAATTCTTAAATTTATCTATTTTGGGACATACAGTTGTATTCTTTATCCACATAATAATATATAAATCCAATTGTAAATTTTTATTTAAAATTAATGTTGAAATTTAGCTATCACAGAAACAGAGCTGTATTCTTTATTCACCTAATATATAAATCTAACTACTACTTTTCATTTAAATTAATTCTAAGATTTGATTCAGAAAATATAGTTGTACATTTTATCCACCTAAAAATGGTTCTATTTATTATGGATTTCTATAAATAATCTGATTCATGTACATAGTTGCAATCTGGATTCACCACGATCAATAGTGCAAATATTTTAGCATATGTGGACGAATTTAGTGACTTTATTTTCTTTCTTGTAATTATATAATAGATTATTCAAATGGTCTTAGTCAATAGAAATTTTTCTATAAGATATAGTCTAGTGGAATGTTAGAAAAAAAATTTAAAACTACTATTGTACAAATCAAACGTCCCTTGTACAAAAAAATCTGTACAATTACAATTCTCTAAAAAATTTATGAAAAATTATTTAAATTAAATGAACACCAAACACAAAAGACAGGATAGAGGCTTTTTGTGTGCATAATCATGCTCACTTTCGATATGGTGATTATCGTGCAGTTTCACATTTATATTCAGTAATCCAAATGAGCAAAGAGAATGACACTTATTTAACACACCTGAATGAGTTAGGCGACCCGTCGAGTAATTGTAATTTAGCCTTTTTTAAGACTAAGATGCACCTTGGTGACTTGAACTTATTCGGCTTACCCATTTTGATCATTGTATTAAGAAAAGTGTAAATTACAATCATTAAGATTGCTAACTGGATTTAATCAGTCACTACATTTTTTCTACATATTTGCTACAATAGTTGCCTTCGGTCAATGTTCACAAGAGTCAACATAGTCATAGGGCCCGCTTGTCAATGAGTCTATATGTAACTGTCGACGATCGGTAAACAGTCGATCTTACGGAGTTCGTGGAGGAGAGAGAATAAAGATAACGGGATCATTCCGAGTAAGATAACCCACAAATCAGGCCACCGGCAAGACAATTTATATAGGTTCAGGCCTTACATAGGATAATAGCTCTACATCTTGTTGGTATATATTGATCTCGAGACAAGGTACAAGAGGGATCTACAACTAATCAGAGGTGGTTGTCGAGGACGATCTTCTCTGCTACTTGCTTGAAAGGCGATTGATCTTTAAAGGCTTGTCCATGTAATCCAGCTTCCCTTCTCCAAAGGCCTTCGGGGTCCTTTTATAGAGGGTACACCATATCGTAAGGGATATGGACACATCTCCGAGTAGAACTCTACTTTCCTTAAACGTCGGGATTGACTGCCTAGTTTAAAGAGTCTCGGATACCTACGGATGGTTTCTTTATCGACATGGAGTGCCTCTCCGGGATACACTCCTTCCTGGGTAAGCAGGATACTCCATAGTCGTGGTGTATTTGTATACGGATACGGTCATCATATACAGTAGTTATCTACTAGTCATCGTCAAGCCTCCCATCATGCTTACCTGAAATGGTGAGTATTCCAAAATTTGAACCGTCGTGGAGGAGAGTTCGTTTGGTGTTGAGAATTATTACCTCTTTTTCTGCAACTGCTGTGATGATGTGGGAAACATAGGGCACGTCCGATGGGTAGTGAGCCTGTAGCTCCTATTTTCCCGCGTCCTTGGCAGATCGTGCGCATAAAGTTACTATGTGCACTAACTGCGATGGGACGTGATCTCGGGGTTGTGGCTTGTAATGCCGTTGGATCTCTTGCGCTAGTAGCCGTGATCGTGTGAGTTTTAACCTTATAAGCCCGCTAGGGGACCCAAGGGTTTTCACCACGCCTTGTTCTTGACATCTTTCATCTTCGACTTCCTCTCGCTCATTCTTGCACTTTCTTGCTCATGCATTCCGTCGTTGGAGATGGGCAAGAAGAACATCTCCAAGATCCTGACCAGCACCCTGAATCCCACAAATGACCCTGAGATGTTGCGGGAGGACCTGGCGCTGCCACTGGCTTTCGATAAGTCGAATGTCGACGCTGCCGCGCTCGAGAAGCTCGAGTGGGGCGAATACATTCTCCCTCGGATCATCATCTCGTGTCGACCGGCGTTCGATGAGACGACCCCGAGCCCTGACACTACCTGGGCCATCGTCTTCTCGGACTTCTTGAAGTGCAGATTCTAGCTCCTGCTGTCCGCCTTCTTCCTCCTCGTCCTCAACTTCTATGGGATTGAGTTCTTGGTGTTGATGTTCAGTGTCTTCGCACACCTGTGCGAGGCGTATCTCGGCATCCGCCTAAGCCTCGACCTGTGGCGCTACTTCTACAACCTCCGCTGGATAAGGGGGGTTGTCGGTGCCGCCGGGTTCCGGCTGAGGGAAGGGACGAAGGAGCACTACATCCCCTTCACTAGCAAGTCCTTGTGGTCGGGCTGGCGATTGAAGTGGTTCTACTGCCAGCCTCCACCATCCTCTGGGATCGAGTACTGCGGTCTGGTGCCCTACCAGACAAATGCCTGAACGGACATGCCATTGCAGACCGAGCGGATCAAGTCTCTCGCTGGCGAGATTGCTGATCTTGGTCGGAGAGGCTTGTCGGCGTGGGATGTGGTGGAGGACTTCCTTCAACGACGGCTGAGTCCTTTGTGATCGAGGATCTCAGTGGCTTGGGAATGCCCGGATGGCAAGGACCCCACAAGGGACTTCGACACGGGTAACCTCTTGTGCTTGCTAACTTTTCCTCTGAGTACGTTGCCGGCTTTCTCATCTACTCGAGAATTTGCTTTCTTGCAGAACTTACTCCCGATGAGCTCCAGTCGAGGGTCAGGTACCCTTTCAACATGTCTCTTCTAGGAGGAAGGACCGCAGTGCCTCTTCTGCTCATGAAACTCAGCCCTGAAGAGAGGAACGAGATACTCTCGGTAAGTCTAGGTCGTGCTTCTTGTCGAGTTAACTCTTTCGAGTGGTGCTAGGTGAACATTAGCTTAATGCGAGCACGCTTTCTGTGCAGGGGCCTAGTCGGGCCAGACTTGAATTGGAGGCTGAGTGGGCCGGAGCTCGGGTAGAGGACGACGACCCAGTCGAAGTCCTGACCATGCCGGTCTCAGCCCTCGAGTCTGGCGTTGGGGAAGCACCCGAGAAGGAGCTGCCGGGGAAGACTCATTTGACAATTTTCCAAGCTTTGACTTCTCCTTCGCTTCTTCCTTCTTCTCTTTCTTCTTCCCAGGTAACCCTTTGATCTTGTCGTGGATTCCATTCCTCTTGTCTTGAAGCGGTGGATTCTCCTTGATGTTGTCGCTGGCGCAGAGAGAAGAAAGGATTCCTCCGAAGGAGTCGGTTCCACTTGTCGTGAAGGAGCCTTCTGTGAAGAAGCTCTGAGAAGTGGTCTTCCCTTCCCAGATGACTTCCCTCAAGAGAGGACTAGCCCTTCTGGAACACAAGGTTCCTCTGCAGCTGAAGCGGCCAAGGCAAGTACTTTTCTACAAGTACTTCCTCCCAAGTAGGGATTGTGTGATTTTTCACGACTTGTTCATTTTTTCTGGTAGGGTGATCCTTGGCTCATCCAAGGTCGCTAGCCTAGAAAAGCAGTCCCGTCCTTCGATGGAGAAGGCTCCTCTGACTAACGCGGCACCGGAGGTGGTTGGGAAGCCCCCGACTTCAAAGTCCGACCCTCCTTCTGTCTGTGTACTGGTTCCACCTTCTCCAAAGGCGGCGACTCCTTCAGTTTTGTCAGCTGAAGTATCTCTCGAGTTGCTACTTCCGGCGGAGCTGGTGAAACTTGTCGAGGGTGGCCTCGACTTTTCTACGTGCCTTGGTCCTCTATTCAAGGTAACAAGAAAACAAGAGAAGTTATCTTATTGACTTGCCTTTGTCGGAGACTAATCTTGTCATTTTTAGATCACTCTGTCCCGGGTAGCCCCTTAGCAGCCGGAGATTCAGGAGCTGAAGAAGCGTCTGGATAATTCTGAGGCTGCACTACAGGTGGAGAAGTCCCGGGCAGCCAAACTGGAGATCAAGAAGGTGCAGTTGGACCAAGACAAGGTCCGGTTGGCGAAGGAACTTGATGAAGTCCGATCGACGTTGTCTCGAAGCGAGTCCAAGGTGGGTACTTTCAAAGAAGAACTCGAGTACGCCATGGGCCTAATCAAGGCAGGGGTGACGGTTGTTGAAGTAGTCATCCCGACAATGGAGAGCCATGCTTGGCACTCTGATGGTGGCGATCTTCCACGTGAAGCCCATCGTGCAGACCCATATCAGCACCCAAGGAGTTCAGGATTGTCTGTCCATGGCCTTGGTTCTACTGAACGCCTGGCATCCCGAGTTAGATGTCGGCACTCTCTACGACGACTTGCTCAGAGGAGAGATAGGCGAGGCTAAGAAGTTGGTGGAGGCCATGCACGTGGCTGCTGACGTCTTCACCGAAAGGCTTAATGTATGAAAACCTGTGAATAAAGACTTGGCAAGTTTTTAGTACTTGTGCTGTGGCTTGTATGTATTTTTTCCTTTAACTTAGAGTTAGAAATCTTATCAGAAACTTGACACTTGAGGGCTTATCAGGAACTTTGGACACTTAATGTTCTTTGGCCCCTTTCCCACAAGTCCGAGTTGGAGACTTCCCCACTAGTTGAAGACTTTGGTTAGTTCGGCCTTAGGTTTAGGTCAAGTGGAAGGTTCCGGGACCTCCTGTCACTTGTAGACGCGGTAAGGGACCTTCCTCTGCCTGTGTCGAGATTGTGGTTTTGATCTTCCTTCTCTTCGCAACTGGTGGGGCGTAAGATCGTGTGTCTTTTGTGATTGATAACCTGCCTAAGTGTCACGTTGACTTGAGTCATGATAAGTAGTCGAGGTGCCTTATCGGTTTTACTAAGTACTAATTAGCTTCGTCGAACCCATTATGCTTCACACTCTCCGGCTCCTCCCCGGTCCAAGTCGGAAGACTTTGCTGCTAGTCGGGGATCTTGGTCGATCAGGCCTTAGTTTGAAGTCGAGTGGAAGGTTCTGGGACCTCCGGTCACTTGTTGATATGTTAAGGGATCTTCCTCCTTCCCGCAGGGCTAGAGCTCGGACTTCCTTCTCTTTTCGAGCACTAAACTTTCAAGCGTTCCATAAAACAAATTGTCGGTAACTTCTCAGTCCCATTATACCTATCTAGCCCCCAACTATTTATCGAAAAAGAAAATGTTTTCTCATAGACAGTTAATAATAGAAAACTTTATTTAACTGAGTATTCATGTACAACTTAAAAGAAAGTAAACTTAAGCTATCATTCGATCTTCCCGCAGTCTACTGATTTTCTCGAGGTGTCTTGACTCCTTGCTCACTCCAAGTGCTCGTGCTAGGTAGAGGTACCTGGTAAGGCTCATCTTGGCGAACCCGACGAACAGGTGCTGTTTGGAGGAAAAGTGGCTTTGTCGTGGGATGATTCTAGCGGTTGTCAGGGATGACTTGGATATCATCTATGTACTAGGTAGAGTACTTACAGATACAACTGTTGGAGGTGGTCAATGTTCCAGGATCTGAAGGGCCGACCATCCTTGGCAACTAACCTATTCACTTGGATCAGCCCCCTCGCGAGAAGACTTGTCGTGACCATGTTCTGGGTCAGACATTCTCGACCGTGAGTGCTTGTGTTCCTTGTCAGGGTGATGCCCTTTGGCCAGATCCAGACTAAGATTATCGCAATGGAGGCCTGTTTCTAGATAGCCACGGACTGTAATTACACCCCTTGGCCCTGGAATCTTCACGCATTGGTATGCGTAGTGCGCGGCTGCCATGACCTTCGCGAGGGTTGGTTGTCTGAGGATAGCATTCTAGGCCGTCTTGAAGTCGACTACGTCAAATAGGACCTTTTCTATCCGGAAGTGGTTGGGTTTGCCGAAGGTGACTGGGAGAGTGATCTACCCAATCGGCGTAGCGGCTGATCCGGGTATGATGCCATGGAAGGCCTGTGTGACCAGTTGGAGAGATGAACGAGGAATCTGCATTGAGTCAAGTGCATTGGTGAAGATATTGAGTGAGATTCCTCCATCCAGTAGTACTCGAGAGACCTTGCAATTGTTGATCGTTGGTTCGACCACGATAGGGAATCATCCTGGCCAGACAAAGTTCTCGGGGCAGTCGGTTTGGTCGAATGCGACCTTGATTTCTGACCACGTAATCATCTGATGAGTTGGTGGGATAGTGGCGAGAACTTCTCGAGCCACTGCCTTGAATTGTTGTTTAGACTTGTAAGACGTCGAGCCCCTGAACATATGGTATATTCTTCTCTGTTCACTTTGGAAAGAAGCCTAGTCGCTCGAACCATTATCGAAACTGGTTTCTCGACTTTGGTTTGCGACCTGGGGTCCCTTCCCTTTGAACTTCTCGGCCTTCGCCTGGACGTACTTCTTGAAGATCCAGCACTAGCGCAGGTCATGCTTGTCGGTCTGGTGGAAGTCACGCTAGTTTTTGCCTGAGGACCCTACCCTTGCCTGTTGCCTATCCTTGTTCCTAGGTGAGCTGGAGCGCTTGTTGGGGAGGTTGGCCATAACCTCTCCAGTCTTCTGCCTCTTGTTGCAGCTTTCCTTGGAGGGTTTCTTGTTGCGCTAGCTTTTCTTTGAGTTGTCATGATAACCTAGTTGGGACGGCTCAATGCCTTCGTCCCTCTCTCTGATGAACTGGAGAGTTTCTTCGGCGTTGGCTACCTTGTCGGCGAACTCCATTAGTTCTTTGTCTATTCTCGGGGTTTTCATCGTAAGCTCCTCGATGCACCGTTGATTTCTGCAACTCTGTATGAAGGCTTGGATTGTGAGAACCCTAGTTTTAGAATAGTCGAGAGAGGCATGAGGTGGAAGTCGGATCAACTCGCGCTGCTGAGCTGACCTGATTCCACCGAGGATCGTCGTGAGCTACATCGTGAGCTAAGTCGAGAGGGGGAGGAAGTTGTTGTGCTTCTGCATCATTCATGGCATACATCGTTCATACATGTGTTCATGAAATTGAAATATGAAACTTTATTGATTAAAGGAATATTACAAGAGTTATGATACAACATTGTTACAAATGAATAAAGAAAAAGACATGGAAATTACATCTTGTCATTTCTACCTATACATCATCTAAACCCTAATCTTCGAGTCTTCGAGTCTAGAGTCATCGAGGGACACCGAGAGTCGGAGGGGGAATCCTTCGAAAATATTGGCGGTCATCCGAGGTCATCGAGTATGGGTACTCGAGACCGTTGGAGTCACGCCGTTGCTATAGGAGGCAAGGGTTTTCGAAATTGTGGTTTTGAAATACGTGGTTTCACCGGCACAGTTCCGCCAACATCCGCAGGGTTAGCTGCGGGGGCAAAATAGTGCCGGTAACCTAAATAGTTTTTAGTTTTGAAAATATTTTGAATTTAAAAATGTCCGAGGGCCACGTGGCTAAGACCCTCATTTGGACAATGTAAAAATGTATATTTATATGGAGAAAAGAGGTGAGAAGTTAAAAATAATTTTTATTTTTTCCCTATACTAATTACCTCCATAAGTTTTTGTTTTAAAAAGAAATTGGTTGGCAAAGCAAAAAGAGTAGATAAGGCATCATCTCTTGAAATAGTTATCCAACGGCCCACGCTTTTTGACCATAGTCAAATTCTTTAAAACATAAGGCAACATTTCATCCGAATGAAATATCTAGCAGCCATCAGAATGTAGCTAAGGTAACTTAGCTTGTAAGGCAGCTAAAAGACCAAGCAAAAGCCTTTGTAGTAATCCAAAGGAAGTACTAGTGCAGCCGTAGCAAAGGCAAGCAGGAGGTGGCAAGAGGCAGCAGGTGGCAACAATTGCCACAGCAGAACCTTAGAGAAGGCTCAGTAGGAGTAGTCACTGCAGTGCATAATATCAGCAATATCAGCTGACCAAAGCAAAATATCAACCAAGCCATATCAAACAGCTTGTAAACCAAGCAAAGAAATTGTAGCACTCGACCAAGAGATAAGCAAGAGGTGGTAGTCTTTCCACCAAAGAGACTACACATAAGCTTTTGGGGCAATCAGGAGGAAGTGTAGCAGCATAATAGCAACCACCAAAATACCACTAGAAGACCTTCATCAGAGCTCTCGCAGGAGCTGAACCAATGATCTAGAATATAGCAACCAAGCTTCAGGAGGCCACCAACAAGGAGGAAAGCAAGATCACTAGGACATAAGGAGGAGGAACAAGTAGAGAAGAGGGATCATCCGAGAAGAGGAGCAAAGCCACCAGCAAGCTTAAGAAGCCAAACACTTACCATCCAAGCCTGAAATTAGGTATACCCTCATACAAAATCATCATGGCCTTGCATAACCATATAGATGAAATTTTGTTAAAGGTAAGGACCCTCAGATTTTAGTAAGGCATCCATAACATCTGTTCTTATCAAGTTATACCTTTCCCAAGTCTTTTCTTTGGGTCTAAAATCATCATAGGGTTTAATAAGGCAACTCTCATGTATCTGTTCTTACCAACTTATAATTGGTTTGCTTCAGATGTTAAACATCGTCATAAGCCAGCTAAAGATCAAGTAATATATGCTCTTTCTCAGATTTTTCTTTAAAAAAAATCATCACATATACATGTCAAGGCAGCAAGTAGGCAACATAGGTAGAATCTGTTCTTATCAGAGTTCTCATACCTATTTCTCGGGTTCTTTCTGAGTTCAGCCGTCACAAATTGTTAAGGCAACGAATAGGCCACATTAATAAGTATCTGCCCTTATCAATTTGATCAATCAATAATCAAATACAAATCATCAGCATGTTTGAACTAAGGATAAAAGAGTAGTAATCTGTTCTCATCAGCTTGCCATTAAATAATCAAATGCCAAGCATCAACATATTTGGCTAAAGAACCAAGCATAGCTCTGTTCTTGTTAGCTCGCCAATGCATAGGTTCAGGTGCATAGCACCATCAAAATTCTAGCTAAAGAGTCGAAGAAGTATCTGTTCTTCAGCTCAATGAATTGGCATAAACATATACATATATGGAAGAAACTAAGAATGATTAAAAGTCAAGCTAGCCATCTGTTCTCATCGAGTATACCTTATCTTTAGTCATTTCTCAGGAAAAGATCATCTCAGATTTAAAACTAAGAATCAAACACAGTACTTGTTCTTACCGGTTTTCAAGAACATGTATATGTAAACCACATACACATAGAAACTGATACCAAACGCTTCAGATGTAAAAGCATCCGAATACATTAACCAAGACCAAGTGCAAGATTTTGTCCTTTTAGTTTAAGTAAACCAATGTATACACAGAAAAGGAATCAAGAATCATAAGCATATTAGCTTAGCAAAAACTAAGTGCAATGACAGATTTTCTTTAATTCAATGATTGATGTCTATAAGTATGCAAGAAATAGGAAGAGAGTAAAGATTAATTGGTATCTGTCCAGTTCCTGTAAAACACCACTATGGTAGATTTCGAATCACACCAATTCGAGTAAGCAAAAGACTTTAGGTTCTTTGACCATAAAAAAAGGGGTAATAACCAGAATTCACTAAACCTATTAACAAGCATAGGCAGAATCAGATCCTGGAATGGTCACTAACCAAGCAAGATGACCATCATTAGACCATAAATTAGCATGAGTGTTTGGTACTAGCAAACCCTAAAAATCAAATGGTAGCAATTGTTATAACCTGTCTTAAAGTTTCATCGAAATCTGGAACCATCAGTGTAGTAAAATCAGGACACACACACAATAAATCTTCAGTACTCAATGGAGACATGGCAGGGCCTTATGTATTGAAAACAACACATATATATACGTGCTGCAATTGTGGTAAAGACCTTAACGATTGAAAATCAGACACTAATATCAACTTAACTGAATAAGTTAGCAGCTAGTCTTGGCATAATCCAATTAATCTTAGAATTTTGGTTAAGCCAGAAGCAAGAAGCAGAGAAAGGATCTAATAAGCCTCGGGCAATTACCACAAAAAATTTATAGTTATAGTCGGAATCGCGAATAATCAAGCATCACAACCGGACCGGCTTAGAACCCTAGAATTTGGGGGAATTTGAGAAGAGAAGGGTAGAGGGAGCACTTACCGGGGATGGGAGCGACCGAAGGCAGGGGGGACCCATGGCGCACCACTGGCGGGAGGCGAGCTCAGGGGAGTCCCAGTGGCACCGGAGCTACGACCCCGAGCTACGATCCGTCCTGGGCAGCGCGACATGAGCGAGGGGCACCAAAGGGAGGCGAGGGCATGGGCGGCAGAGAGGTCGAGCCCGAGCCCTAGGCTTAGGGCGGCGACGTCCGAGGCCATGGGAAGCCGGTGACGGAGGCATCGAGTGGGCCGGCGGAGCAACCCAGGGGGGCGGCGAGACCCGAGAGGAGATAGGTGACAGCGCGTGCTCGAGCGAGGCCGAGTGAGGCGCTGAGGACGGCGGCCTAGGTAAAGAAGAGAAGCTAGCGGCGGCGGATCGGGGTGAGTTCAGGCGGCGACGGGTGTGAGAGGAAGAAGCCGGCGGAGATGAGGGGAAAGCGCAACCGGTCGGAAGAGGGAGAGAGGAGATGAGAGGGGAGCCGATTTGGGCCTAACGGGCTGGCCGACAAGAGGAAAATAAAAGGATGGAAAAACAAATAATGACATGAAAATTAAAAATAATCATAATAATAACAAAATATATTTGTGTTTATGTTTCTGTTTCTTGAAAATGGAAAATGAAAGGAAATAAATGAAAATAAAACCTTACAAAGAGTAAATAGAAAATTTAAAGGAAATCACCTCAGTTAATATAACTTCTTTGGAAAGAACTTAAGTTATCTAAAATTATAGATTATTTTAATTGAATAAAATGTGTTGCTCTTGAAAATGAGGTTAAACTCAAAGTAATTTTCATAAGATCTTGATTAATTGCCTTACTAAAATTGATGGTTTGAATAGAAATATTAGAATTGAGTGAAATAATCAAAGATTAAAGTGGTTGATGATATCATGTGCGAAAAAAATTAACATGAGGTTTAAAATATCTAGCGCTCGAATTATTCTTAGAAAACCCTAAATCTTTAAGAGATTATTAAAATGGTTAAGTTTAAGGTCTCTGATGATAAGTTTGATACACGTATCATCTCATGCATACAATACCATGTCATTGCATTCATATTTGGAATCTTTTGGATTAGTCCTTATCGGACCTTATTATCTCTTTGCCAGAAGCCGGAGTTCCACTAGTAAACCCTTCGAACTCCATTTTCAATCCGATACCAGGCAAGTCCAGTTTCTTGTTCATATCCGTTGAGAACATTTTCTAAAAATTTCCTTCTTGTCTATAACATGCACAAAATGAAAACCTATTTTCTATAGATGAATCAATTGTTGTTTCATTTGATCGCCGGTTTTGGGCGTGATCATGGTGGGTGTTAAAATCCTGGAAAGGATGCCAGAGGCACATTGGAAGGTGGATTTCATCACACGGGAATGTTTCATATAAGGTTAATGCAACCAATGATCGAATGTGCTTAAGGGCCGTAGCGATTGCGCTTACCACATACCCTGTATGGGCGGGGCTGAGCTAAAGTACCTTTGCCCTAGGTCATACTGCCCCCGGGAAAGGAAGCCCTCAAGGTTGGATCTATAAGATCAACTGTTGGGAAGGTGGCGTTAGCCGTTGGCTATCCACAAAGCGTTGAATCTGTAAGATCAACGGCATGGCTGGTGGTCCCTAGCCTGTTGTGCGGGACTGCGATGGGGAGTATGACTGAGCGGGCGGCAAAACGGCTCTGTGATCATGGATACGTGATTTGGGGGTCGCTCCCTCGGATACATATTTATGATCATTTGTGGGTACAGTTGCGCACCTCTGCAAAGTGTAAAAAGTGTGGCTGAGTCACTCCATGTTCCTGGTTGGAACTGCGAACCTGGTAAGAAAGGGATTCATCGGGAATCCTAGCAGCTTGTGAGACATAAGGTCATTAGTCTCTTAACTAAAACCTGACTCTCTTACCTTACAAAATTGTATTGCTTTTGGAGAGCATTGCTGTTCTCAGTAGATAGTACATCAAACACCACTTTGCTATTACTGGACTTGTTGAGTACCTTCTATACTCATCCCTCTATTCTAATTTCTTGATTAGGAGGTGAGCCGACAATAGATCAGAATGTAGTTGAAATCAGGGCTGAAGATAAAGTCTCCAAGGGGCCGACAGCAACGAAGGAGGATGAAGGCATCGACCACTACTTCGACCACCGTGGTGAAGATTCTGAAGCGTAGAATACAAGTATAGGATGTGGGAGAGGAGAGTATAGTTATGTCTTTTGCTGTAACCAACTAGAACAGTTTTAAATTCTCCGTACTTTTGGGAATAAATTTGTATCTCGTTCTCTGAGTTTGTAAATTAAGTTTGTAATATATGGACCGCTGCAATGCTTCTGTCGTGCTACTCTGTGTGATATGCTATAGACGAGAAGGCACTTCGTCTGTGACATGTCAAAGACTAGCATATTACTCGAAAGGGTAATATGTGGGTCGCCGCATGGATTACCTCATGATCTGTTATCTTGGGTATAGTGTTGCGAACGTTGCTGAATCTTTTGGTGTACCCACGCAAGGATTCCCCCTTCTCTTGGAAGAGTCAAAAGAGGTCGTCAGGCTTTCCGGGGTGCACATACGTTCCCTGAAAATTACCGTGGAATTGGCTGCAAAATTGTTCCCACGAGTAGATCGAGCAGGGGGAAGATTGGTAAGCCAAGTTCTCACCGGTCCTTTGAGGGCAATTAGGAGATAGTTGGCCATAACCTTCTCGTTTCTGCCTGCGGCCACGATAGTAGTCATGTAGATTTGTCCCAAAAATTGGCGATCCAACATCTCAGTTGATTCACTTTAGAAAATAGGTTGACGAGAAGGAAATTTTGTAAAACACTCTCAACGAATAGGAATAAGAAACTAGAATTGTCTGGTAACGGATAAGTAATGGAGTTCGATGGGTCTGCTTGCTGAACTCTAGTTTCTAGAAAAGAAATTGGTAAAGTCTGATAAGGACGTTTTCAAGAATTTTCAATATGAACTCAGATGCTATAATTATGCATGCATGAGGAATATGTCTTAAAAATGCAGGAATTAGTATACACAATTTCTTAGAATATTTAATGTATGATTCACAATCATAAACTGATTAAATAAGTCTTTAATTACTTTTGAAATTTGTAAATAATCTTGAATGGAATATCATAAAGTTTGTGATTTAATACCTATCCTATTTTCTTTATCCTTTTCAAAGAAAAAGGAAGAGAACACTTAGTTTAGTAAATACTTAGTATTTTAAGTTACTCTTCAACATATACATATATACATATATATTTACTTCTCCTTTAATTAAAAATAAGAAATAGATTAATTATGTTTTATTTCTTATTTTATTAAAAAAAGTAAAGAAAACGAATTGGGCTAGTCTACCCAATTTTTTCAATGGCCCATTTGGTTTTCTAGTGGGCCCTTAGGTCCATCCGGCCTCTCCCTCTCCTTCTCTCTCTTTTTCTTTTTTTCTCCTTCTCACACAGTTGCACACATAGGGAACCGATCCCCTTTTGGCCTCTCTTTCTTCTGCTAATGTATACGCTGCAACTTGAACTCAGTCTAGTCGCTGTGATAAGGGTGGCCCGATCTTCTCGGCGAGGAACCGTGGATAAATGGTATGAATAGATGATCTCGCTAGCTGAACACTCGCGCCAATGCACGAACCCTCAACTATTTGGAAAACGCCCAAACACACCGGTAGATGATCGTCGCGAGACCACGAGCAACGATCGCCAAGTCCCTAATTCCCAACGGAATGACGGCTTGACCTTGAATTGCAGAACAAACACGATCGCCTAATTCTCTCTCAGCTATCCTCACATGAACGCTGGTTTGAAAGAACAAGCAATAGCTATGTTTCAATCCTTATGCATAAAGTGGTCTGAGGCTAAAAGCCATGAGTATAGCAGTATATATAGACTCTAGGACATCCTCCCTAGTGTTAGGGTCGAAATCCAACCTAACTTTAACTTCCCTAATTTACATGACTCTATTTGGAAAAGCGCAGATACAACCGATGACTTGTTGTGATGATTGTGGACAGACCAAAAGGAATCTATAGATGGTCATATAGTCATTGGAAAGTGCTCGGAATTACCTTTCCAACAAGTACTCATTTGCCTAATTTGGAGTTTGTATGAGGAAACTATGACTGTTTTAAATTCAGATCTTCTGGCTGATCCGAACCGAATCTGAATCAACCCCAATTCTTTCCATCTTCTATTTCCTTGCCTTTTTCGCCCCAAATCTGAGTGGAACCAGATAAGGATGGCATTAGTAACCTTTGGATGGTTGTAGTAGTATTGGGTTCTACTAATACTTGCCATATAAGCTCCGGATTCTTCAAGTATGTCAATTCTTGCGTGCAGTTTGAGAAAGCTCGTGCAACCTTTACTTCCATGTCCATAACTTTCACTAGGAAGCTCCAAATCGTGCACTGTTTGATTCGTTGGAAAGTAGACTCGATATACGTTTCATATATATATGTAGACACTTGTGTATTTTGACTTATGCCACAGTTCTTCCTCCCTCTCCTCCCGCTGGACGCCAGCACATCTCATCTTCACTTTGGACTTGTATGGCTCAACAAGTGTCCTGCACATATCATAGAAGTAAAGTAGTAGCTCTGCCTCTCGATATATGAAGTGTGTAAGACAAGTGTTAATTAAATCCACCTAATAATATTTATCAACGAGTCTTAGCACTTCTTTCCAACATAAAGAGTTATGTTGATAAATACAAATGATCACTGATGTGCCCGCATCATCCTCCCTTTCTTCAAAACAAACTGTCCTCGATTTGTCATATGCATGATGAATGCTATCATTTATTATCTTTCCCGCATCATTCTCCCTTTCTTTAAGAAAAGCCATCCTCGGCTTTTGGCAAGCTAGAGATGCAAGAAACAAAGAGGACAACGTGCATGCAACATATATGTAGACATCCTAGATTTCAATGTTCTTTTGGTTTCATATACAAATTACACAGCAACGATGAAGGATATAATACCAAGTAGATACCAACGGATGTATTTTTGTATGGCAATAACCAAAGTAGGAAGTTGGTTTGAAAGCACTCGTAGAAGCTGAACAGGAGAAAATGAGCAAACCCAATTTTGGCAAGGCATCTTTTCTCAGAATGTTGCAACTCAAATTGCAATTATAAGTGAAGTACATAGTAGAATAACTCTCAATGTTCAGTTTACAATTTAACTTGCAAATATAAATAAAGCACATAGAATTGCCCCTTCCTGGAAACAAAAAACTCATGTATTGTAATCCGCGATCAATAGCATATACGGGCATAATGTCAACTTTTTCCAGCAAGCATAGCTCATTTAGATGAGCAGATTTTAAGCGACCAAGATTAAACCATTCCAACAAATGTGATATCAATCGAATTGGTTTCCCAACTACAAGATGTTGATTTGTAATACAGGGCAATGTACTAAAATGCGAACAATCATGCAGCAGGTGCTTACTGTCAGAAGTATCAAGAAAATGGGATGTTATAACACATGGAATAAGCTTCGGCACACAATTATTAGTTCCCAAAATACCACACCTCAATTCAGCAAGATGATCACCAAACACAGGACGTATGAAAGAGCATCTAGGCCCCAAGTTGGTTTTGATGGTTAATGGCAACTCAAACTGGAATTTAACGTTTACATTGAGTGTAGGCAGGTTAGTAGGTTCCAGAAAGAAGGGTCATCAGGGAAAGGATGACCACCAAAAAGGTACAAGGGTGGTTTCTAGGACTAAGAAATGGCTGTGCTAGGCAGCTGTGCCACAGTTGTGAAGAAGCCGGTGCTGTGCAAGGAGTTGCAAGCAAGATGACGGTGGCTTGATGCGTCAAGGGCTGTGACTGTAGTTGGTGGGCAGGTAAAGCCTAGATTTGCTAGTTTCTTTGAGTCCATACGAAAAACCCGTACTACCAAGAGGGATGATGCAGTAATGATCTGTGGAGGTTCTAATTGCTCAATGCTCAGGATGTTGGACAGTGGCACTAATGCTTTGAGGTTAGTGACCCTGTGTCAACAGTTTTGCACAAGTGTGAAACTGGTTTTCTGCTTGCACTCTGCAGTGCTAGCAGTAGAAAACCCTAGGGGTTAGAGTCACCGGTGTGACACAGCGGTGTCACAGGTGGTCTAGCACTCTGTGACTCAGATACATCTCTGTACCAGGGGAGAGCTTGTAAACGCTAAGGAACCTGCGCTGCGATGGCTTGTTTGCTGAGTCGGAGGGCTGTCGGAGGTTCTCTCCTTATTAGGTTTCAGAGAGTGTTGTGCGCTGAGGGCATGTCATGTGCCAAGACCAGGCTGAGTAGTGCTGTTATGTCAGTTTAGGGTTTACCTGTGTGTGCCTCTGGTGACACAGGTATCGGTCTGCTTGAGCCGGTTACAGTTGGGCGGAGTGATTGGCTGTGTCACCGGTGGCTGACACCGGTGATCCACTTAATCCTACGTGGCAACAGTGTAACGGTCAAGTTCCTGTGAACCCTATAAATAGGGGACCAGGGGAGGTTTTCGACCTCAACCTTTACCAATCCAGTGAATCATATTCAACCGTTGCAAAGCCTCTTCCACCGAACAAAAGCCAAAGTTTCCTGAGTGTCAGTTCGGGAGAGTTAGAGTTCTTGAGCAAAGAGCATTAGTTCCTCCAAGAGTTGTTGCTACTGAATCTATTACTCTTGGAGTGTCTACTCCTAGACAGGCGTAGGAGTCGCTGGTATCACCCAAGCTTGTGTGGGCTGAACCAGACGTTTGTGAAGGTGAATTGAAGTCTACCTGCTGCAAGCAAAATGACTTCCTCAAGCAAAGGAAGAGGCCTGAACGTCAGGTACTGGAGAACAAGCACAATTCGGTGCTGGCGATCTCTTCGGAGTAGCCTCTCCAACGGAGACGTACCACTCTGTGAAGAGCTGGGAACTTCGGTGAAAAACACTTTGTCTCCTTGAGTATTTTCCTGGATTGCCTTTAACTTCCTATTGCTTGCTTGCTTGTGAGATCTTAGACTTATTCTGTTCATCTGTTATAGATCTCCTTTATACCTGTGTTTTATTAGCTGTATCTCAGTTGCTATATATCTTATCTCACACCTAAGTCAGTTACCTATTACATAGGCACATTGATTGCTCATCATTTACTAAGTCCTTAGAACACCTGTGTTAAGCACCTGTGTGACAGCTGCATGCTAATTTACACATCATCTGATGTCTGTGTCACTCACCTGTCACACAGCTAGCTAATCCTGGTTCCTGTTTAAGGCTTAACCTGTTCAATCAAGTTAAAAGAAGTAATTTTTGTTAGCCTCCTATTCATCCCCCCTCTAGTCGGCACCTTCGGTCCTTTCAATTGGTATCAGAGCAGGTTGCTCTTTGATTTGGCCTAACAGTCAGAGTAAAGGATGTCGGGCTATGAGGGTAAAATACCTGTTTTCAATGGAACTAATTATGCCTTCTGGAAAAGAAAGATGCAAATGCATCTTATCTCTATTGATCGAGATGTGTGGGAAGTTATTTGTACAGGCTACAGGTTGGCAGATCCAGCTGATCTTAGCGTCAATGACAAGAGAAATATTCAGAACAATGCTAAGGCTGCTACTGCTCTATTTATGGGTTTGCAAGAGCATGACTTCAACAGGGTCAGCACCATAGACTCTGCTAAGGATATCGGATATCTAGGACACCTTAGAGCAGATCCATGAAGGCAGTGACACTCTAAAGAAGTCAAAGAGGAGCCTTCTGGAATCAAAGCTGGAGAGGTTTGAACTCGAGCATGGTGAAGACATCAATTCTTTGTTTTCAAGACTCACCATTATCACAAACCAGCTGAAGGCCCTAGGCTCCAATCGAGTGGAAGATGAAGACGTGATCAAGAAGTTCTTGTCAGTGCTTCCAAAAGCGTACAGAACACTTGTTCTCATGCTGAAGGAAAAAGATGGGTTTGTGCAAATGAAGCCCACAGAAGTGTTAAGAAGGATCCTAACACATGAGATGGAGCTTAAGCAAGAAGGCAAGCAAAACTCCTCTCCAGCTATCAAGAAAAATATTGCCTTGAAGACTACTGCTTCAACATCACAGATTGAGAGTGATAGCAGTGAAGAACTTGATGAGGAGATGACCAGCGGAGAAGAGAGTGAACTCATCCTCCTCACAAGGAACTTCAGGAAGTTTTACAAGAAGAAGCAGCTTGGATCAGGTGACAGATTCAGAGGGAAGAAGCTGTCAAAAGATAACAAGTGCTTCGAGTGTGGCAAGGAAGGCCACTTTGTTGCTGATTGTCCAACCAAGAGAAAGAACAACAGCCAGTACAGAAAGAAGAAGGACTTCCATGGAAAGAAGAAGACCTTCAACAGCAAGCATCCAACCTACTCCAAAAACAAAGCCACTGCCAGAATTTATGTTGGACAGGCTTGGGTATCTGAGGATTCGGGCTCAGAAGAAGAGTCAGAGGATGAAGATCAAATTGCTGGGATCGCCATCAGCATGGCTGATATACCCAGCTGTGACACAGCCAGGTCACACAGCTCCGAGTTCAATGCTGAAGCTGATCAACTGCCATCCATTTCTGCCCCTTTGTGTCTCATGGCCAAAGGTTCAAAGGTACTTACTGAGGATGAATTTTCTGATTATGCTGAACTAATGGGCATTCTTGAAAGAACAGATAAAGCCTATGGCAAGGAGAGGAAGAAAAACATCTCTTTAAGAGATAAACTCAGGGAGCTGAGTGAATCATATGATGAGGTTACAGATGATAGAGAAAACCTCAGACTAGACCAGGAAAACCTGGAGATAGCTCATGAGAAGCTCAAGGTAGCTCATGAGCTTCTGATGAAGGAGCATGAGGAGCTCAAGGTAAAACATTCTATGTGCACTAATATTTCTTCTATATCTACTGATGCATCTTTGCCTACTCATGCTGCTATTGAATCATGCTTAAACTGTGCTAGTCGCATAAATATTCTAACTTCCACAGGTTGTGTAGTTGATGACTCAAAAGAGGCTTCAACCTCTGTTATTACTAACTCTGTGGATGCAGATGAGCATAACAAGCTTAAGGAAGAGCTGGAAGAGCTTAAAAGGCTCATGAGAAAAGGCCTATGTACTGCCAAAATTGGCATGCAAAATTATCAGCTCATCAGAGCTGAAATGCTCAGAAAGAATGATGGCTGAAAAGGCATGGGTTACAATCCTTCTGCTAATAAGGATAAACTACCTGTTGTTACTAATTTTAATCTTGCAAAAAAAATTGTGAGACACGCAGGAACAGATGACAACAAACTTGTTGGTCATATACAGAGAAATAGGAAGATGGTAAACATCCCATCCAATCCATCCTATATCTTGCAGAAGGACAGAAATGGGAAGGTTGTGGCTAAGTATATAGATCGCAGACACTTGACAAAGTGGTTGCCGGTCATCTGGGTTCCAAAGGTGACAGTCACCTCTGCCACCGGTGCCTTACACAGCTGTGTACCCACCAATGTCACTGGGTAACACGCGCAACCAACTAACCTCTATGTCTAAGGTTGCAGGTGATAGTAAGCCTAAGAGAATTCATGTCATATCATCTGTTGCTCAGGCTATCAACTATAGAAATAGATATTCTAACTCATTAACTGTTGTTTCTGCATATGGTAAAACTGCTAAGGGAACCAAACAAGTTTGGGTCCCTAAACCCCATAACTAATCTTGCAGGATACTGCCTCTAGTGGAACTGACTGGGTTGTGGACAATGGATGTACACAACATATGACAGGAGGCAGAGAGTAGTTTGTAGAGATCACACATGAAAATCTTCCAAGTAAACATGTGATTTATGCAGATAACTCCAAGGGAAAGGTAAATGGCATTGGTAAAGTTACCATATCTGAACATCACTCGTTATCCAATGTAATGCTTGTAGATCAGATAGGCTATAGTCTTATGTCTGTGTCATAGCTATGTGACACAGGTATGAAAGTCTCATTCTATCCTGATGAGGTTATAGCTTCCAAACTATCTGATGATTCTCAAGTGCTCAAAGGATGCAGGTCTGGAAAACTATACACAGTAAACTTCCATGAACAGCCTACAGCAGCTCCATGGTGTCTAATGGCCAAGACCAGTGTTGGCTGGCGGTGGCACAGGCGGCTAGGACATGCTGGGATGAAGATTCTCAACAAACTGAGCAAACATGACTATGTCATAGGCTTAGAAAAGGTGAAGTTTGAGAAGGACAAGCCCTGCAGTTCATGTCAAGCCGGCAAACAAGTTGGAGCTGCCCATCGTCCCAAGAATGTCATGACCACCACCAAACCTTTTGAGCTCATACACATTGACCTGTTCGGTTCTACTACATATGAGAGCTTGGGAGGTAACAAGTATGGATTTCTCATTGTAGATGATTTTTCTTGATATACTTAGGTATTCTGTTTGAAGGAGAAGACACAGGTTTACAAGAAGTTCAAGCATCTCATTGTCAGAGTACAAAATGAGTGGAAGGTAAACCTTGTCAAGGTCAGGAGTGACAATGGGACTGAGTTCAAGAACTCAAAGGTGGAAGCATTTCTGGACAAGCATGGAATCAAGCATGAACTATCAAGTTCATATGCTCCACAGCAAAATGGAGTTGTGGAAAGGAAGAACAGAACCCTGATAGAGATGGCAAGGACACTGCTAGATGAGGACAAGACTTCACTAAGATTTTGGGCTGAAGCTATCAACACTGCCTGCCACTCTATCAATAGAATATATCTACATCCACTACTCAAGAAGACTCCTTACGAGCTGCTCACCAATACCAAGCCAAATGTCTCATACTTTAGAGTATTCGGTTGTAAGTGCTACATTCTTAGGAAGGGCAAATGCCTCACTAAGTTTGAAGCTAAATCTGATGTTGGTATATTCCTTGGTTATTCCACTAACTCCCATGCCTATAGAGTTTTTAACACCTCCACAAAGGTTGTTGAAGAATCTATAGATGTGGACTTTGATGAGTCTTATGGCTCCCAAGGAGAGCAAGTTGCTAATGATGTAGGGAGTAAGGACATTCAAAAGAAGTCTACTGGTGAGATCAGACCCACCATCAAGGAGGAATCTGCCTCACCAAAAGATCAAGAATCACTCTCTCCATCACTGGATGAAGACACTGGAGATGAAGACATCGAGCTCGAGTACAACCCAGCCAATGATCAACTGGATGCAGAGGACCTGACTCAGCCAGCTGTGTCACAGGAAGAACCAACTGTGTCAAAGGCAACAACATCAGCTGTGACACCGGCGGTTGACCCCGAACCCCTTGTGATCAGCAGGCTGCAGAAGGATCACCCTGTAGACTAAATCATCGGTGCCATTAATAGGGGAGTGACTACTCGTTCTCGAATAGCTATTTCTATGAACATTACTCTTTTGTTTCCAGTGTTGAACCCAGAAACATTAAGGAAGCTCTCATGGATGCTGATTGGATAAATGCTATGCATGAAGAGCTGAGTCAATTTGAGAGAAATCAAGTGTGGTCACTGATGGAAAGACCCAATGATCATAATGTGATTAGAATAAAATGGGTCTTCAGGAACAAACAAGATACAAATGGACAAGTGGTAAGGAACAAAGCCAAACTTGTGGCTCAAGGGTTTACACAAGTGGAGGGTCTGGACTTTGAAGAAACCTTTGCTCCAGTTGCAAGACTTGAAGCCATCAGGATTCTTCTTGCTTATGTTGTTCATCACAATATCAAACTTTATCAAATGGATGTAAAATCAGCCTTCCTGAATGGTAAACTCTCTGAACTTGTTTATGTTGAACAGCCACCTGGTTTTGAAGATGATAAGAAACCACACCATGTCTATAACTACACAAAGCACTCAGGCCTCAGGCTGATGATCATCCTGATGAGGTTGTTGTTCCAGCCTTGTTTGGAGATTCACCAAGACCAGCTGTGTCAGCTCCCAGTGACACCGCTGCTCCCACAGCTCCTCAAGCGCCTGCTCCCCAAGTGCCTGTGCCTCAGGTCCAAGTGCCTACCGGTGTCACCGCTGATACTCCTGCAGCTGACCCAGCTGAGTTAGTATCTGTGACACAGGTGGCTGAAGATGGCACTCTGTCCTCCTCTCTTATGTCTCAAGCAGTAGCCAGAGCCTATCAGAACAAAGTGATGCCAACTCAGTTTGCAGCTCTGCGCGGAGAGAACCTTCAGCTTCGAACAGAAGTCAACAGTCTGCACTCTAAAGTTGATCTCATGCAGGCTCAGCTATCAAAAGTTCTCTAGCTATTGAAGACCAAGCTCTGAATGTTTCTTCTCCTCAACCTTTTTTGGTGTTTTAGTGTCAAAGGGGGAGAGATGTGTGTAAGGGGGAGAGATTAAAGAGATATGGGAGTATTTTGGATACAGGGGGAGAGAAAATTATATTTTCTGGTGTAATCAAGACTTGTTTTATTTCTGATTCTTCTGTCTTGATTACAATTAACTTAAAACTGCAGTAATTTTTTTTCATCTGATTTAGCAAGTTACTACTAAGTTTCTATTTTGCTCTGATGAAGTAATATTTCAGTAATGCTCTGATAAAGTAGTTTATGCTAAATTTTGTTGCTCTGATGCACATGTCTTCTTAATGTTGTTGCTATGATGCATATGTCTAGGCCCCAAGTTGGTTTTGATGGTTAATGGCAACTCAAACTGGAACCTAACGTTTACATTGAGTGTAGGCAGGTTAGTAGGTTCTAGAAAGGAGGGTCATCAGGGAAAGGATGACCACCAAAAAGGTACAAGGTGGTTTCTAGGACTAAGGAATGGCTGTGCTAGGCAGCTGTGCCACAGCTGTGAAGAAGTCGGTGCTGTGCAAGGAGTTGCAAGCAAGGTGATGGTGGCTTGATGCGTCAAGGGCCGTGACTGCAGTTGGTGGGCAGATAAAGCCTAGATTTGCTAGTTTCTTTGAGTCCATACGAAAAAACCCGTATTACCAAGAGGGATGATGCAGTAATGATCTGTGGAGGTTCTAATTGCTCAATGCTCAGGATGTTGGGACAGTGGCACTAATGCTTTGAGGTTAGTGGCCCGGTGTCAACAGTTTTACACAAGTGTGAAACTGGTTTTGTGCTTGCAATCTGTAGTGCTAGCAGTAGAAAACCTTAGGGGTTAGAGTCACCGGTGTGACACAGCAGTGTCACAGGTGGTCCAGGGCTCTGTGACTCAGGTACATCTCTGTACCAGGGGAGAGCTTGTAAACACTAAGGAACCTACGCTGCGATAGCTTGTCTGCTGATTCGGAGGGCTGTCGGAGGTTCTCTCCTTATTAGGTTTCAAAGTGTGTTGTGCGCTGAGGGCATGTCATGTGCCAAGACCGGGCTGAGTAGTGCTGCTATGTTAGTTTAGGGTTTACCTGTGTGTGCCTCCGGTGACACAGGTATCGGTCTGCTTGAGCCGGTTACAGTTGGGCGGAGTGATTGGCTGTGTCACCGGTGGCTGACACCGGTGATCCACTTAATCCTACATGGCAACAGTGTAACGGTCAAGTTCCTGTGAACCCTTTGCTAATCCAGTGAATCATATTCAACCGTTGCAAAGCCTCTTCCCACCGAACAGAAGCCAAAGTTTCCTAAGTGTCAGTTCAGGAGAGTTAGAGTTCTTGAGCAAAGAGCATTGGTTCCTCCAAGAGTTGTTGCTGCTGAATCTATTACTCTTGGAGTGTCTACTCCTAGACGGGCGTAGGAGTCGCTGGTATCACCCAAGCTTGTGTGGGCTGAACCAGACGTTTGTGAAGGTAAATTGAAGTCTACCTACTGCAAGCAAAATGACTTCCTCAAGCAAAGGAAGAGGCCTGAACGTCAGGTACTTGGAGAACAAGCACGATTCGGTGTTGGCGATCTCTTCGGAGTAGCCTCTCCAATGGAGATGTACCACTCTATGAAGAGCTGGGAACTTCGGTGAAAAACACTTTGTCTCCTTGAGTATTTTCCTGGATTTCCTTTAACTTCCTGTTGCTTGCTTGCTTGTAAGATCTTAGACTTATTCTGTTCATCTATTATAGATCTCCTTTATACCTGTGTTTCATTAGCTGTGTCTCAGTTGTTATATATCTTATCTCACACCTGAGTCAGTTACCTGTTACACAGGTACATTGATTGCTCATCATTTACTAAGTCCTTAGAACACCTATGTTAGGGACCTGTGTGACAGCTGCATGCTAATTTACACATCATCTGATGCTTGTTTCACTCACCTGTCACACAGCTAGCTAACTCTGGTTCCTGTTTAAGGCTTAACCTGTTCAATCAAGTTAAAAGAAGTAATTTTTGTTAGCCTTCTATTCACCCCCTCTAGTCGGCACCTTTGGTCCTTTCAACATAGGGTATTACCTCTTCTTGAGGGCCTGAACCTGCCTAATCTTTGTTTCCTGTGTGCACCCATCTAGATCTGCTGTGTTCACGCTGCCCTATATTCAATATTGCCGGATCTAAGCACCGACAGTTGGTGCGCCAGGTAGCGAGAAGTGCATAAATCCATCCGGCCAGATCCAGATGGGTTTCTTCAACAACTAAGCTGACTTCATCCCAGGCAGCATCATGAGGTTTGCTTCCCTGGATGTTGTCCCTGATCCAGGATAGCTTGTCCGATTCAGAAAGCTGGACTTCATCGCCGACAAGCTCGGCAATCTTCACCTCTGCGACTCGGCTTTCGGCCAGTCGTCGGAGGCTTCGCTGCTTCTCCCACTAAAGCTCTCCTCCGAGTCGACGACTTCGGCGACCATCTTTGAAGGCGAGGTTGTGCCCAAGTCAGATCCGCTGCTTGAACACGGGTTTTCACCCGTCGAGCAGGGATCCCGACTGGTCGGCGCGATTGAGTCGCTCCTGCCCGTCCTCGACTACGACTCGGACGACTTCGAGAGTTCGGGAAGCCACCACCCCTCTCGGGAGGTCTTCATGGCCAATCCCAACGCACTGGCCGATAACGATGACCAGCCAATTCCTATCGTGGAGCAAACCCCCGCTGAGCTTGAAGCTACACGGCTCTGCCTTCTCGCCAAGGAGGAGGCCCAGGCCGAGCTATAGACCATGCTTGCTTGCCAACATGATGAAAGATAGCGCAATGATGACATGCGAGATCGAGGGCGCCAAGTCCACAACGCACTCCGCATGCGTGTGAGGGACGGCATCCCGATATTTCCACAACCCAATCACAACATCATCACCGCCACGGTGGTGGCACGTGCCATCAATATCCCTGAGGGCACCCTGGGTCACGATGAACTCCGACGGCTCCGGATCCTAATGGAGAAAGTAGCCCTCCAACAGGCTAAGATCAGTTTCTTCTACGAGTGCCAGGAACTGGCGCTCTCCCCCTCCTAGGAACCCGCAAGCTACAGATGGTCGCCGTGCCAACCCCGAACGTCATCGCCTCGCCGGATCGGTTCGCAGCCGACTCAGACCGGATCGTAATGCACGGGGTACTATTGTTGCAAGAAATCGCGCCCGTCACGGCACGGGACAAAAGGATCACTCTGCTGGGTCAGTACGTAGCCGACTCGGACCAAACCGCGACGCGCAGAACACCCTCGAGGCCCGACAAAACGCTCGTCGGGACTCAGGGAGAGAACCGTGGTGGTCACCACGGAGACAGCAGTGATAGCTGCGCTATTAGCCGGCGTAGCTCTCCAACTCCTTCCGGCATGGCCTACGTAGGCCCCAAGGCGTTCAATTCTCACATCCGTGATGTCGTCTTCCCGTCACGATTCCAAGTCACCGGCATCAACAAGTATACAGGCGAGACTCGGCCAGATATCTGGCTAGCCAATTACCACACGACGTGCAGAACCAACGGAAGCAACGATTACGTTGCAATCCATTACCTGCTCCTATTTTTAGCCGGCTCGGCTCAAGCTTGGCTTACCGGCCTGGCTCAGGGTTTGTATCCAATCATGGACTGACCTTGAGACTCTCTTCGTGAACAACTTCCAGGGCACCTACAACAGGCCCGGGAATGCATGGGATCTCGATAGTTGTACTTAAGAGGCAGGTGAAACCCTCAGAGAGTACATCCAACGCTTCTCCAAAAAGAAGAACTCTCTGCCAGGTCCGAGAGGGTGACGTCATCACCGCCTTCTCCAAGGGCATTCGGAGCACCGATCTCATCCACAAAATCACACGTAAGAATCCCAAACTACGCGCGAGCTCTTCCATATTGCAAACAACTTCGCGACTGGTGAAGAAGCTGTTCGCAGTGCGACCAAAGATGACAAGGGGAAAGGCAAGGCTCCCGAGTCTCCCGAACCAAGAGATCGCCTCAGGTCGCCTAAGAAAAAACACCAGAAGCGCAAGAGTGGAGACCTCGTTGCGGCTGCCGAACGCACTTCACAGCGTCGACCTCAGCGCGGCAACACCACTTTTGAGGAGATGATGAGCCAGCTGTGTCACTTCCACGGGCCAAAGTCCAACCATCTCACACGTGATTGCAATCTCTTAAAGAATTTGAACAAGCCATTCGCCCCCAATCGGAACAAGAAGGATCCTCCCCTGGACGAGGGCAATGAATTTCCAAAGGAGACTAAATGCCTAATGATCTTCGGCGGCCCAAAAGGCTACGAATCCAAGCGTCGCCAGAAGCTCACGGACCGCGAAGTCAATACGGTCGAGCTAGCAGTACCCCAATACTTGCGATGGTCCGAGTCCATAATCTCATTCGGCTGCTTGGATCATCCCGACTACATACCTTATCCTAGAAGGTTCCCCATGGTGGTAAATCCAATTGTACGTGGCGTTCGACTCACCAAGGTCCTCATGGACGGAGGGAGCAATTTGAACATCCTTTACGTCAAGACTCTGAACGACATGAAGGTCCCTCGCTCGGAGGTCACGCCCACTGGTGCACCCTTCCACGGGGTAGTACCCGACAAGTTGGCAAAGCCACTCGGGCAGATCGCTTTGGTGGTCACTTTGGGTACGTCCGACAACTTCCGGACCGAGACGCTCACTTTTCAGGTCATCGACTTCCCAGGCTCGTATCACGCCATCCTGGGCATCCTTGTTATGCCAAATTCATGGATGTCCCCAGTTATGTCTACCTGAAGCTCAAGATGCCGGGTCCCCACGGGATAATAACGGTGCAAAGCAACTTCCAGCACACCTACGCATATGACCTGGAAAACTGCAACCTCGCCGCCGCCCAAATCGCAGCAGCCGAGCTTGACGACCTCAAGTCGGTTGTGGTCGAGGAAGCACCCCCGGCCAAGAAGGCTTCAGCATCGACAACCTTCCAGTCAGTACGGGACACCAAGGCAATCCAGCTCGATCCGGAGGACTCCTCCAAGACTACGCAGATCGGGACTACGCTCAGCAACAAATAGGAAAGCGCGCTCGTCAGCTTCCTCCGTGACAACCGGGACATCTCTGCATGGACATCTTCTGACATGCTCGGAGTTCCAAGGGAGGCTGCCGAGCACTCTCTAAAAGTCCGACTGGACGCCAAACTAGTCAAGCAACACCTGTGCCGTTTTGCTAAGGATAGGCGTAAGGCCATAGGAGAAGAGATAGCCAAACTTCTAGCAGCTGGCTTTATTAAATAAGTGTACCATCCTGACTGGTTAGTGAACCCAGTTCTTGTTCGCAAAAAGAATGGAAAATAGAGAATGTGTGTTGATTACACGAGTCTCAACAAGCATGTCCCAAAGATCCTTTCACATTACCTCGCATCGACCAGGTAATAGACTCCACGGCCGGCTGCAAAATTCTATGTTTCCTCGACGCCTACTCAGGCTACCATTAGATCAAGATGAAGGAAGATGACAGGATCAAGACATCGTTCATCACTCTATTCGAGGCCTTCTGCTACGTCTCCATGCCTTTCGGCCTCAAGAACGCTGGCGCCACGTACCAACGGTGCATGCAGCGTTGCCTCCAGGAGCAGATCGGCAGGAACGTGCAGACCTACGTCGACGATGTGGTGGTCAAGTCCGAGAAAAAAGAAGATCTCCTAACTAACTTGGGGGAAACATTCTCCACCTTAGGCGATTCAACATGAAGCTCAACCCAGAAAAGTGCGTGTTCGGAGTGCCTTCGGGAAAGCTACTCGGTTTCATTGTTTCCGAACAGGGAATCAAGGTCAACCCAGAGAAGATCGACGCCATCATCAAGATGGGGCCACCAAAAAGCCTCAAGGTTGTCCAACGGCTAACCGGGTGCATGGCGGCCCTCAGCTGATTCATCTCCCGACTCGACGAAAAGACCCTGCCCCTCTACAAGCTCCTGAAGAGGTTGTTGGGGAACGTGCTACGCAAAACAAAAATTTACCGCGCACAATCCACCACAAGATCACTATCGAGGTGCAGGCAACGAGATCATACCTTCAACGATCACGTCAATGCAGCGGAGAATTTGACCGATGTCGATGAAGTCCGCAGACTCCCGCAGCTAGGTTATACCTCCCAGCCGCAAGAGCGATCTCCTCGCGAATAGTTCGCCCGATCGAATGCCGAAGTATACGACGTCTCCGAGGTATCCACGCATACCGGATCAGCGACACCGCAGTAATGTGTGGACTAGCACACAAGAACAGTGGGGATCTACGAGAAGGAGAAGTAGCAGCGTACCGGCAGCTGTACTAGATCCAATCTAGAAGAGAGAAAAAGAAGGCTGTGGCCAATCTAAAGATGGCCGGCCTAGGGTTTAGGGCTGCTTCTGGGGCTGCCTTGATCCTCTTTGAGGTGCCCTGCCCCTCTATTTATAGGGGTTGGGGCAGCTCTCCCTAGGCAGGTGGAGTCCTACTCCAGCAGGGACACCCTGTTGGAGTTGGAGTCCAACTCCACTAGAACCTTCTAGAACCTTCTAGAATTTCTAGAACCTTCCAGAACCTTCCAATACTTTCCGGAACACTTCCGGACATCACCGGAACCATCCGGGACCTCCCGGAACACTTTCGAGATCATCCGAAACACTTTCGGAATCCTTCTCTCTCGTTCTCTCTCGTTCTCTATAAATCGTAGCATTCCTAAATGTCGATAAAAGTCCTACTCCAGCAGGGACACCCTGTTGGAGTTGGAGTCCAACTCCACTAGAACCTTCTAGAACCTTCTAGAATTTCTAGAACCTTCCAGAACCTTCCAATACTTTCCGGAACACTTCCGGACATCACCGGAACCATCCGGGACCTCCCGGAACACTTTCGAGATCATCCGAAACACTTTCGGAATCCTTCTCTCTCGTTCTCTATAAATCGTAGCATTCCTAAATGTCGCTAAAACGTTAAGCGTGTGACCTTATAGGTTCGAGTATATGTGGACATGTCCGGGACACCTTCCGGTCAATAATCGTCAGCGGGATCTGGACACCCATAACGACTCCCACATATCATCGAAGATCTATCGAGCGAACCTTGTATTGTCGCATACAATTCCTTTTGCCTCATGATACGTTACACAACCCGAGGCGAGACTTTGACGGTATCCCTGTGATTAGCTCCTTGATCACCATACCTAGTTATCCTCGTTACCGTTTGTACTCTTTTCTCGTTTCCGTATTCCAGTATCCCCGTGACTAACCTTTTAGTCACAATACCTGGCCAGGCGATGCTGGACACCGTAATACCGAGTGGGCCCAGAGTGTATCTCTCCATCGCCGGATGGGCAAATCCCAGTCTTGACATATCTAGAACCACGATATACTTTCTGGTGTACCTGGAAGTCACCTTTATAATTACCCAGTTACGGAGTAACGTTTGATGACCCCAAAGCAACCATCCGGTATCCGGGTCTATGATATTGTCATGGTCTAAGGACGCAAGTAAACGTTAACACATCATGAGAAGATACTGACAACATATTGACGAAGTGATCTCGTAGTATCTCATAAGGGGGTCTATCCAACACCATTGTTACCCTAACAATGTGTTCCCATTATTGCCGGCATCCTTGTTACATTAACAATGCCCATGATCAGGAAAACAAGATCATCAACAATACGTGAGCTAGTCCAGAGGCCTGACTAGGGATCTGAATGGTGTTTATTATTCCACACATGCAATTAGGTTTTCCTCTGAATCTCATATTCAAGAACCAATGCAATTCTAGCATAGAACATAAACTTAATCATGAACATGAAAATAGAATAATAACAACTTTATTATTACCTCTAGGGCATATTTCCAACAGTCTCCCACTTGTACTAGAGTCAATAATCTAGCCAATGCTTAAGCTCCTAACACCTATGGCATTCCGGTGTTGCTCATGCTTTGCTTGTGGTAGACGCTTCGTCAGCGGAGCTGGCACATTCAGATCCGTGTGTATTTTGCATATCTTTACGTCTCCACGCTCCACCAATTCACGAATGATGTGGAATCGGCGTTGTATATGTTTGGACTTCTGGTGGGACCTTGGCTCCTTGGCCTGAGTTATGGCGCCACTATTGTCACAATAGAGCTCCATAGGATCCAGCACGTTCGGAACCACACCAAGCTCGGTGACGAACTTCTTAATCCAAACTCCCTCCTTTGCCGCTTCTGAAGCGGCGATATACTCAGCCTCCATTGTAGAATCCGCCACAGTGTCCTGCTTGGAACTCTTCCAGCTCACTGCACCACCATTCAGAGCATACACTAAGCCTGATTGAGATCGAAAATCATCCGGATCTGTGACAAAGCTGGCGTCGGTGTAACCCTTTACAACGAGCTCTTCGTCACCACCGTATACGAGAAACATATCCTTAGTCCTCTTCAGGTACTTTAGGATATTCTTCACTGCTGTCCAATGATCATGACCTGGATCACTCTGGTATCTGCTCGTAACACTTAGAGCATAGGACACATCTGGTCGTGTACATATCATGGCGTACATGATTGACCCAATCGCGGATGTGTATGGAATCTTACTCATGCGTTCTCGCTCATCAGTTGTCGAAGGACACTGATTCTTGCTCAAACTTTTCCCACGCGACATCGGCAAGAACCCCTTCTTGGCGTTTTCCATACTGAACCTCTTCAGTACTTTATCTATATATGTACTCTGGCTTAGCCCTATTAGGCGCTTTGATCTATCTCTATAGATCTTTATACCTAATATGTATGCTGCCTCGCCTAAGTCTTTCATTGAAAAACTATTTTTCAACGAAGTCTTAATATTGTCAAGAAAAGATACATCATTCCCAATCAACAATATGTCATCCACATAGAGTATTAGAAATGCTATTGCGCTCCCACTTACTTTCTTGTAACACAAGCCTCTTCGCAGTTCCTGATGAAGCCAAACCCTTTGACCACTTCATCAAAGTGAAGATTCCAACTCCGTGATGCTTGCTTCAGTCCATAGATGGATCTCTGAAGTTTGCATACCTTTCCAGCATCCTTTGATTGACAAAACCCTCGGGCTGTATCATATACACGTCCTCGGTTAGCTTCCCATTCAGGAACGCTGTTTTGACATCCATTTGCCATATCTCGTAATCGAAATATGCAACAATCGCTAGAAGAATCCGAACAGACTTAAGCATAGCTACGGGAGAGAATGTCTCATTGTAGTCAACTCCTTGAACTTGTCAGAAACCCTTTGCGACAAGTCGAGCTTTATAGATGTATACATTCCCATCCGCGTCTGTTTTCTTTGAAAGGGATCTCAGGAGTCGACTAGAGGGGGGGTGAATAGGTCGGCTCTAGAAATTAAAATGCCTAATGGGTTTCTCTTCTGGAGATAGGTCAATCCTAGAGAGAATATATGCAACTGATGCAGGTAACTGAAACTCAGCAAGATATATCAGATAAACACCAGACACTCAGATAGCAAACTCAGCTGATGTAAAACAAGTTATACACAGAGCTAACTGAGTCTCAGGTGTGAGAGTCAGGTGAGTGCATCAGATGACGTGAACAGGAAAGGTCCTATTTTTTTAGCAAGAGCTAACTGAGTCTCAGGTGAGGAACTCAGTTAGTGTGCAACAGATAAAGGTGCTCTAGTGATCTAAGCATGCATAGATATCAGAATAAATAAGAGCAGATCACAAGACAAAAAGTAAAGCACACAATGATTTGTTTTACCGAAGTTCCTACTTCTTGCGAAGCAGTACGTCTCCGTTGAGGAAGCTGTTCTCACAGCCGGCACCAAACCGTGCTCTTTCCTCGAGTACCTTTCTTGTGTGGAATCCTTTTGATCTTGCCGCAGCAAGACAGGCAGACCCAAATCGCCTTCACAGACTCTTGGTGACAGCCACACAAGACTTGGCTTGCTCACCAACTCCAAGAGCACTCCCACTCTTGGAGGAACCAATACCTCGAATGCTACACCTGAAGCACTAAGCAACTCTCTCTCACGATGGATGCACGCAGGCAACACTCACTTGGAGACCTAGAGCTCTCTCTTGCTCAACAGGTTGCTTTCGGGTTAGAGGCAAAGGTTAGGTAAAGGTTGAGGTTGAAAACCTCCCCAGGTTCCCTATTTATAGGGTCCCTGGCAGCTAGCCGTTACCCTCATGCCATGTCAGATAAAGAGCCACCAGACCTAACCTGTCTGAGACTCAGCTAACATGCACCTCTGGTAACCTACTAGCCGCGGCTGAGCTACCCACCTGAGTCTCAGATGCCAAACTCAGGTGGACTCGGTTGCCTCAGGCAGCACCTGAGCACAACTCTGGCCGGCTCACTACAAGCCTAAAACTGACCAGAGAGCAATGGCCTCGCCACAGTCCCTGTCCAGCTCGCTCAGACCCTTGGCACTGGTTCCAAGCTTCTTCACCGAAGATGACTGCCCTTGTAGACGCACAGCGAACCCTTGGTCCAGATCCACCAGCTTCCTAGCTCCTCCAGGACTTATCAAGCTTGCATTCACGGCCCTTGAACTCCATCAAGCAACCATCACCTCGCTTGCCCTCGAGCACAGCCTCGGCTTCTTCGCAACTGTGCCTCAGGAGCCTAGCTCAGCTGGTCCTTCTGACCTTCCCAGTTCCTTGCTCTTTTTAGGGCTCATCATCAACAGTTGTCTCACTTCAGCTTTCACCTGTCCATCTAATCCCTGTTCACACTCATTGCAAACATTAGACACAGGTGAGGATTGCCAATAACCATCAAAACCAAACTCTGGGACAAGATAGCCATCCTCCCAAGCTCCATGGGAGTGGATGCACTTTCATTCTTTTTATAGATCCATTTACATTCGATAGGCCTCACGCCTTCAGGAGGGTCCACCAAGTTCCAAACTTGGTTCTCGTACATGGATTCTATCTCGGATTTCATGGCGTCTAGCCATTTAACGTAGTCAGGGCCCATCATTGCTTCCGTATAGGTCGCAGGCTCATCGTTGTCTAACAACAATACCTCGTCCGAAAACCACTGTGGTTTCGTGCGAATCCTACCAGACCTTCGTGGTTCAGCTGCTGGCTCGACCGAAGTCTCTACATCACATGTAGGGGCTTCCGTATCAGTCATTGTGGGAAACTCCGGAACCACTTCCGGCGTTGCATCACTTTGACCTAATGACGAAGATTCACCAATCTCGTCGAGTTGCACTATCCTCCCACTCACCCCTTTAGCAAGAAACTCTTTCTCGAGAAACACACCGTTCTTTGCGACAAACACTTTGCCTTCGGTGCGGTGATAGAAGGAATACCCAACGGTTCCTTTGGGATAACCAACAAAGAAGCATTTATCCGATTTGGGATCGAGTTTATTTGGTTGTAAACGCTTTACATATGCATCGCATCCCCAAATTTTAAGAAAAGACAAGTTGGGTTTCTTCCCATGCCATATCTCATATGGTGTCGTTTCAACGAATTTAGATGGTGCTCTATTTAGTGTAAAAACGGCAGTCTCTAAAGCATAACCCTAAAAAGACAATGGCAGTTCAGTTAATGACATCATCGATCTTACCATGTCCAACAAGGTTCGATTACGTCTCTCGGACACTCCATTCCTCTGTGGCGTTCCGGGAGGCGTAAGCTGTGGAACAATTCCGCAACTCTTCAGATGTTCGCTAAACTCGTAACTCAAATACTCCCCTCCGCGATCTGATCGCAGAAACTTGATTTTCTTGTTACGATAATTTTTTACTTCATGCTGAAATTCTTTGAACTTTTCAAAGGTTTCAGACTTATGTCTCGTCAAATAGATATACCCATATCTACTCAAATCGTCCGTGAAGGTAATGAAGTAGAGGAATCCACCGCGTGCAGCTATACTCATTGGACCACATACATCCGTATGTATGATCTCCAATAAGTCAGTCGCCCGTTCTACGTGGCCTGTGAACAGCATTTTAGTCATTTTACCCATTAGACAAGGCTCGCAAGTGTCAAATGATTCATAATCAAATGACTTCAAAAGTCCATCACAATGGAGTTTCTTCATGCGCTTCTTTCCAATATGACCCAAACGGCAGTGCCACAAATAAGTGGAATTCAAATCGTTTATCTTGCGACGTTTAGCGTCAGTGTTATGGATGTGTGTATTACCATCAAGATTCATAATAAATAACCCATTCACAATGGGAGCATGGCCATAAAACATATTATCCATATAAATCGAACAACCATTGTTCTCAGACTTAAACGAATAACCGTCTTGCAACAAACATGATCCAGAAATAATGTTTTTGCTCAAGGCCGGAACATAGTAACAATTACTAAGCTCTAATATAAATCCTGAAGATAAATGTAGAGGTAGGACACCGACGGCGAGCACAGCAACTTTTACTCCGTTCCCGACGCGCATCGTCACCTCATCCTTTGCCAGTCGCTTAGGCCTTTGTAGTTCCTGCATCGAGTTGCAAATATGAGCAACCGATCCGGTATCCAATACCCAAGAATTACATTGCGGACCAGCAAGGAATACATCAATAACATGTATGACACTCATACCTGAGCTGGACTTTCCAGACTTCTTCTTTTCTGCCAGATATTTCTTGCAGTTCCTCTTCCAGTGTCCCTTCTCTTTACAGAAGAAGCACTCAACATCAGAAGTGGCGCCAGTCTTGGACTTCTTAGGCGTGTCAGTCATACTAGCACCCTTGGATTTGCCCTTTTTCTTAGACTTGCCCTTCTTCTTGAAGTTGGTTGTTTTATTCACCATCATCACATGATTGGCGTCCTTCTGGATTCCACTCTCAGTAGTTTTAAGCATAGTGAACAATTCACCCATACTCTTTTCCATCCCATTCATGTTGTAGTTCATGATGAAGCTACTATAGCTCGGAGGGAGGGAAGCAAGAACAAGATCAGTGCCCAACTCTTGGGAGATTGGAAAACCTAGCACATCCAACCTTTGCGCGTACCCAGACAATCTGAGTACGTGCTGACTCACTGAGCTGCCCTCAGCCATCTTGCATTCAAACAAGGCTTTGGATATCTCATATCTTTCAGTCCTTGCTTGCTTCTGAAACAAAGCTTTCAGCTCCAAGATTAACTCATAAGCAGCCCAATTCTCAAAACGCTTTTGAAGATCAAGTTCCATGGAGGCAAGCATGATACACTGTACTGCAATGGAATCATCGCTCTTAGATTGATAGATACGAGTCTCATCATCCGTAGCGTTAGCGGGGAGTTCACCGAGAGTTTGCAATAGGACATAGTCCTTCTTGGCACTCTTGAGGACAATCCTCACATTATGGTACCAGTCCGTAAAGTTGTTCCCAGATGAATTTAGTTTTTCTTTCTCAAGCAACGCGCATAGTGGAAAGGTGGTTACAGGTGCCATAGATCTACAACTTAAAAACAAATACACTTTAGACATTGTTCATGATTAAAGCAACTCAATTTAACACTTAATTAGAGTAAGCTCCCACTAAAACCAATATCTCTCATAATTGATTATTAGTGATTCAAGATCCACGACTCACTTACTCCACCATTGATGTGACATCACTGATGATGGAATAACGAGACCGGTAGGTCAACATGCCAATCATATCCTGTGAGTCATGTGATGACGTGTACATCTGTGTGATGAATATCTTGCCACTTTGTGCTGCGTTGAATTTGAGGTTGCATGAATTCGGTTTTGAATTTGTGGTTGATTGTTTGAGTTTCCCAATTTGTCTCAAGGAAAAATTGAGTGGATAAAGGATTTTTTCTCGACTGACTTGGGTCAAGTGGAAGACTTGTGCTCGCGACGTTTTGCTTGGTCTATTGTGTGCAGGTGCGAGTTGGGTGCGGCGATGGTTCGGTCATATGGACCGGCATGATAGCTTGGAGGGCTGAGATGCGGTCAAGGAGGTGGCGACGACATCGTGCGGCTTAAAAGCATGTATGCGGACGACAAGGAAGCGGGTGGAGACGAGACGTGAGGACCAAGTCAGTGCAAGGGCGTTTTGGTAAAAACGCAGAAACCACCGAAGCTCAACCAAGAAACTGCGGCGGCGGCCGGAAGCGGTTTAGGGTTGGTAGCTTAGGGTGGAAGGAAAATCGAGAGGTGGCTAAGCTATTTAGACGCTTTGAGATGCGTGCTAAGTAGTTTGGTCCATTAGGGCATGAGGCCCAAGAGTGGAAGAGGGGGTTGTCCCTCCCCACTATAAATAGGTGATTAGGGTTTCTTAACCCTTTGACCCTTTTGATGAGATTATGAGAGCTGCACTTAGAGAGTGCTTTGCCTAAGATGAGAGGCATGTAAAAACACTAGAAAATCCACGAAAATCAATACAAAAAGATTTCCAAGGAAAGCCATGAGTCTCCCCTTGTGATTGTGAATTTTTCTCTTTTTGCTCTTTGGATTTTCGTTCGTCTCCTTCCCTCATGGATTGATTTGTTTCTTGAGGTTTGTTTGGTGAAATAGATTGTTAGGACGTGTGGGATGTCTCTATGTTGATTGAATATCAAAATCCCTCACAAGTCCTAAGGATCAATTGATTTGATTTCGTGCAAGTTCTTCATCTCGTTTGTTTTTGGAACAGCGGTTAGTAGATTGGGGTTTTCTCTCAGCACAGATGAGCTTTTGAGGTGATTCCAATTGGAACAGCTCCGTAAGTCTTTTGCTTACCTCTGTGCAAAATTTCATCCAATTCTGCTGGGTGGATCAAAATCTGCGAACGTTTTACCGAGCGACAATCTGCTGTTTCGCAAAAACCGGAAGTTCCGATTTTTACACCGGAAGTTCCAATCCAGGAATCGGAAGTTCCGATTTTTCCAGAACGTTTGAAACTGGGGTAGCACCGGAAGTTCTAGCTACATCGGAACTTCCGATATTCACACCGGAAGTTCCGATCTGGCTGTTTTTTGTCACTTTTCTCAATTCTTCTGTCGATTGTTTTTTCCGCTGCATTCCTTGGTTTGATCACAATTACTAATCAATAGTTTGTGTGTTCTAATCTTTAGAAGAAATTTTTAATTCGACATTCACCCCCCCTCTGTCGGAAGCCGTCGATCCAACATATCCCATATGACTCTTGTTCATCTTTCGATGGGTGTGTTCCGAGCCCAAGACGATCTTGCAAAGCTCGTCAAGACAACCGAGTGCTCTGCTGCGCGAACGGTTCGCGCCCGCCTCATATATGTCAAACCTATCGTACCCATGTGACATGGCGCACCTCAGAATGGCAAATACTCCAGACGGTGCTACACTTGGAAGAACACTAACTACTTTGATATTTGTGTGAGGGATCACCCTATTTAACAACGTCTACCACGCATCAAACAAGGTGCATAAAAGGGATTAACATCACATGCAATTAAATTATTGTGATATGGTATAGCCCCTTTTGTTGAAGAAGACTTCTTCAACATCTTTTGGCGGAGAACTCCTTCTTCACGTACGATGTAGCGTCGAGGTCCATCGATATAAGATTGTCACCACCATGTTCTTGCAATTACAACTATTTGCTATCACATAGCTAATAAAATAAATGCATTACATGGCTTTCTAGTTGACCCGTAGGTCAATACAATAAATAATGACAATCGTATTGGCTCCTGCCGATTGCCGTACTCATGACACACAGGTCATGACAAAATTAAAATTACAAACACTTTGCATCTCATACAATCACATTGCATCACATAGGCTATACCACATCACATGCATACCCTGCAAAAACAAGTTAGACGCCTCTAACGTTTATGCTACAATACGTGGCTTTATGGCTACGTTGCAAACTGTTTGCTACCTACGTTACCATAAGCATGATTGCTCTTGCAGTTATTTAACTGTCGGGGTGTCTGGAATTGGAGACTCGGAGATCTCGAACCCCATACTAAACTTCGTCATACGCATGACCCCCCGTGTAGATCACATCTACAAGCCCGCTCATTGCAAATTTATCTTTCTCAACTAAAGTGAAACCAAAGTCATCCTTAGCATGTCTCGATCCGAAGATGGTAAGGTTCGCCGGACCTCTGAAAGTTTCACGATGCCGCCGAGATCAAAATTTTGCAATGAGAGGGAAACAACAAGAAAATCCGGTGGTAGATCTCATCTAACACCCCGCACATCATATGTGCAATGCCGCATATCACATATGCTCTAGTCGTACCTACAACTACGCATAGTACCGCTCTGATACCACTGTTGGGGAACGTGCTACGCAAAACAAAAATTTACCGCGCACAATCCACCCCAAGATCACTATCGAGGTGCAGGCAACGAGATCATACCTTCGACGATCACGTCAATGCAGCGGAGAAGTTGACCGATGTCGATGAAGTCCGCAGACTCCCGCAGCTAGGTTATACCTCCCAGCCGCGAGAGCGATCTCCTCGCGAATAGTTCGCCCGATCGAACGCCGAAGTATACGACGTCTCCGAGGTATCCACGCGTACCGGATCAGCGACACCGCAGTAATGTGTGGACCAACACACAAGAACAGTGGGGATCTACGAGAAGGAGAAGCAGCAGCGCGCCGGCAGCTGTACTAGATCCAATCTAGAAGAGAGAGAAAAAGAAGGCTATGGCCAATCTAAAGATGGCCGGCCTAGGGTTTAGGGCTGCTTCTGGGGCTGCCTTGATCCTCTTTGAGGTGCCCTGCCCCTCTATTTATAGGGGTTGGGGCAGCTCTCCCTAGGCAGGTGGAGTCCTACTCCAGCAGGGACACCCTGTTGGAGTTGGAGTCCAACTCCACTAGAACCTTCTAGAACCTTCTAGAACTTCTAGAACCTTCCAGAACCTTCTAGAACCTTCCCATACTTTCCGGAACACTTCCGGACATCACCGGAACCATCCGGGACCTCCCGGAACACTTTCGAGATCATCCGAAACACTTTCGGAACCCTTCTCTCTCGTTCTCCATAAATCGTAGCATTCCTAAATGTCGCTAAAACGTTAAGCGTGTGACCCTATAGGTTCGAGTATATGTGGACATGTCCGGGACACCTTCGGGTCAATAATCGTCAGCGGGATCTGGACACCCATAACGACTCCCACATATCATCGAAGATCTTTATCGAGTGAACCTTGTATTGTCGCATACAATTCCTTTTGCCTCACGATACGTTACACAACCCGAGGCGAGACTTTGACGGTATCCCTGTGATTAACTCCTTGATCACCATACCTAGTTATCCTCGTTACCGGTTTGTACTCTTTTCTCGTTTCCGTATTCCGGTATCCCCGTGACTAACCTTTTAGTCACAATACCTGGCCAGGCGATGCTGGACACCGTAATACCGAGTGGGCCCAGAGTGTATCTCTCCATTGCCGGATGGGCAAATCTTAGTCTTGACATATCTAGAACCACGATATACTTTCTGGTGTACCTGGAAGTCACCTTTATAATTACCCAGTTACGGAGTAACGATTGATGACCCCAAAGCAACCATCCGGTATCCGGGTCTATGATATTCTCATGGTCTAAGGACGCAAGTAAACGTTAACACATCATGAGATGATACTGACAACATATTGACGAAGTGATCTCGTAGTATCTCATAAGGGGGTCTATCCAACACCATTGTTACCCTAACAATGTGTTCCCATTATTGCCGGCATCCTTGTTACATTAACAATGCCCATGATCAGGAAAACAAGATCATCAACAATACATGAGCTAGTCCAGAGGCCTGACTAGGGATCTGAATGGTGTTTATTATTCCACACATGCAATTAGGTTTTCCTCTGAATCTCATGTTCAAGAACCAATGCAATTCTAGCATAGAACATAAACTTAATCATGAACATGAAAATAGAATAATAATAACTTTATTATTGCCTCTAGGGCATATTTCCAACAGAGGTCAGATAACTTCATATGGACATCTGATGCTCAAGACGCCCTCGATGGTTTAAAGAAACTCCTGATCACGTCCCCGGCACTGGTTTTCCCGATGCCTAATGAACCGCTGCTCCTCTACATCGCAGCAACCACCCAGGTGGCTAGTACTATCTTGGTCATCGAACGCCCCGAGCCAGGTCACATCCAAAAGGTTCAGCACCAGGTTTACTTCATCAATGAAGTACTTTCCAAGTCCAAAGCGCGATACCCACAGATACAGAAGATCATCTATGCGGTGTTCATGACATCTCAGAAGCTAGTCCACTACTTCTAGGGACACCCGGTTACGGTGGTCAGTTCCTTCCCTATCGCTGACGTCATCAACAACTGCGACGCCACAGGAAGAATCGCTAAATGGGCGATGGAACTAACGGCATTCAGCATAGTTTACGCCCCCCACACGGCTATCAAATCTCAAGCTCTTGCCAACTTCATGGCCGAATGGACAGAAGTTCAATCCTCACCCTCTATCATCGACCTCGAACATTGGACACTCTACTTCGACAGCTCACTGATGCTTCAGGGTGCGGGGGCTGGCGTTGTGCTCATTTCTCCGAGAGGAGAACACTTCAAGTACTTGCTACAAATCCACTTCCCGGTGTCCAACAATGTCGCCGAATATGAAGCCTTACTACACGGCTTACGTATTGTGACCTCACTCGGGATCCGCCGGCTTCTTGCCCGCGAAGACTCTGAACTGGTGGTCAGGTAGGTGATGAAGGACTGGTCATGCAGAGACCCAGCCATGGAAGCCTACTGCCAAGAGGCACTACCCCAGAAAACACTTTCTCTGCACCATCATCACTGACGGGCACAAAGAGACCCGTCGCTGATTAAATAAATCCCTGACGGGCGCACACGGCCCCGTCAGAGATGGTCGCGCTCTGGAGGAGGCGACGAACTTCTACTGACGGGCACAAACAAGCCCCGTCAGTAAAAGTGGGCACGGAATGCCAACCTGGACTCTCCACTGACGCGACGCTTCACTGACGGGCACTTTACAAAGTACCCGTGCGTAATGGTACCAATATCGCTGACGGGCAACCTTACGCCCGTCAGTAGAAGTCAGAAGGGTGGTCCACCCTGTCTTTTCCCCTGACACGTAATGTCACTGACGAGTCTTATTACTTCGCTCGTCAGTGAATATCTTGACATCTGGAGCCGTCGTCAGCACCAGAGAAGCCGAAGAGACGGTACAACCCTAGAGGAGGGAACCAGCTGACGAACGAGACGTTCGTCGTCACCCGGGTAGGCGTGACAGGTGTTCCTGCAAGTCCTGAGAAGGCAGCGAAGTCGTTCAGCAACACGTGCGGGTGCATCGTCCGCGAGCATGTCAGGATCACCTGCCAGGACTTCAAGAAAATGACGGACGGCCAGAAAAGGGTCCTCTTCGACAAGCTCTGGGATAAGTATGCTGTCCCAGAGGCTGACAAGGAAAGAGTCCGAAGAAAAGCGGACAGCATCATGTGTGCCGCGCTAAGGACATGGCGATATGAAGCAAGGAAACTGCTAGACGCCGATTTCGATACTGTAATCAAACAGAAATGGCCAAAGGTAGAACTCGAGCACTGGGAGGAGTTCGTTGCGGACATGAAGAGTGACAAATTCAAGGAGAAGAGTCGCCGGGCGAAGGAGCTGCGCGCGAAGAACAAATTCCCCCACCACCTTGGCAGCCGAGGTGTTCCCGGGAAGAGACCGATTTGGGAGAAACAGGACGCCGCGCTGATAGCGGCTGGGAAACCGGTTCCCTTCGCCGATATCGAGCAGGAACGCGCCCAGATCTGGATGAGGGCGCACACAGTTTCGGACCCAGCCACTGGGAATCCTATCATCACGGACCCTGAGCTCCAGGCGGTCTCCGAGAGATTGGTAAGTTCGATTAATCCGATGTCTTCTTCGAATATGCTGTTGTGCTTCCAGTTCGCTAACGGTCCGTACGTTGTGCCGTTTATGTTGCAGAGGCAGCTGTCCCAGCAGCCCACCAGCTCCCAGGAATCCGTCCAGAGCCAGAGGTGGGAAGACCATCTCTCGCAGGCTCTAGGGACGAAGGAGAAGACAGGGCGTGTCCGGGGGGTCGGGAGCGGCGCTATCTGGGACGCAGTGTTTCCCCTGGACCGCGAGGCTGCCCGCCAGAGGAGGAGAGGAAGGCAAACATCTCTAATGCAGGAGATGATAAGGGCAGCCGAGGAGGCTGGCAAGAAGGCAGCCCAAGAATTCTTAGCGTCTAGAGGCTACGATGCGTCTCGGCCACCTGTCCATCCTCATGGACATCAGGGCGCCTATCCGGCTGGATGGAGCAGCTGCGCCTCAGCCTCCGACAATGCCCCCGAGTCGCCAAGTGCCGTCGAAGACATCGCTGTAAGCTTCGTCGCCACCATGAATCAATTAATTAATAGAATTGTGCAGATAACAATGCTCTAATTCGACACAATGTTTGTTACGCAGGACCCCACGAAATGCCACCTCATAATCCCTTTGCCTGGCGTGAAGAAGACGGTTGCACACGGCCTTGTCTTCCCAACGGCGGAGGGCGCGACATGCCACAACGTTGCAGTACCTCCCCACATGGCGAGGGTGCAGGTGGACCGCGTCGTCGCCGAGTTCAGTGACGTCACAGTCCCTGTCGCCCCTGAAGAGGATGTCACGAAGCTGGGAGACTGCAAAGGGTACTACATCCTGTGGCCGAAGAGCCAGATAACTATCCTCGGGGTGTCATCTCCTGGTACGTCAACGATCCCCTCTCCATCAGCCATAGCCGGCCCGTCTCCGCTCGGCGTGTGCAGGACGCCGCCTGAGTTCGATGAAGCACACGACGTCGATCTTGGCGGGCAGCAGCACACGACGATCCTTCCGTCCGAGGAGGAGGAGCCGCCCCGTGAGAAGCGCACCAAGCATCGCCATGACCCGAGCGCAGCGGAAAAGAAGATCTTATCTCCAAGCACGCTCAATGCAGTGGTGGGCGAAGCGTTGATGGGAGGCAAGAGGGCCTCCTCTCCGGATCCGGAGAGGAAAAGAAAAAGACCACACAGGCGGGGCGGCACCGCTGCGAAGGAGGCAAGCAAGGACAGCAAGAAGAAGGCCTTATCCTTCCAGACATCTGCCGAAGCCAAGAAAATGCCTCGATGAATAGTGTACGAGGCAGGTGAGCCCTTGCTCCCAGATGATGAGGTGCAGAGGTTGCCCACGCAGATGAAAATGCTCCATGACACGATCGTGATGAGGGCACGGAATCGGGATGATTATGTGCAACACTTTAAGGTCGAGGTGCCTAAAGATTATGGCTTCTTCCTCGACAGACACCACGACACCTTCGACATCAATTTTGAAGATATCTTTATGTTGTTCAACCTCTTCCGGCTCGACACCATGCTCGTCAGGCTATGGGCGCTTTACCAAGCTCAAGAGTCGAGGCGTCTGTGCAGCTGCGCTTTTGGAATAATCGATCCGGTACTCATGAACAAGTACTATATAGCAGAAGTGAAGCAGGTCCTAACAGATTATATCACCGCCTCATTGATATACCATAAGGATAAGGACTACTTGCTCATGCCATACAACCCCCCGTAAGTTACTTACTAGCGTTCCTAGTTTGCTGTTCTTAATCACGTATCCCCGTCTGTTTATATTCCTTTGTTACCTTTTACGCAGCGACCACTGGATCCTCATCATCATCGACAAGTTTTCCAGATTCATATACTATTTTGATTCCCAAAGAAGTGCCAACCGGGACTTCTCAGGAATTAAGCAAGTTCTGGAAGACGCCTTTTGGGAATACAACTTGCGGGGGGGGAGGAGCAGAGAGCAAGAGCAAGAAGCTGACCCACAAATTCAACTTCCCTTGCAGGCAACAGCCGAAAAATAGTGTTACATGTGGGTATTACGTCTGTGCTCACATGGACTCCTTCGTCATGTCCCAGAACCCTCAGTGGAGCCGGGACCAGTTCAATAACTTCATACACGACCTGGCGGAGGAAAAGTACGACTGGAGGAAGGACTTTGCCCGCATCCAGAAGACTTTCGCGTACGTCATCAACAACGACGTCATCCGGCCAAGCGGAGATTTCTACGCGGGAGTCCAATTACCCCCTTCCCGCCGCCCTGCAAGTACTAGCGAAGCGTCGTAGACGTAGATTAGTAGGGCTACTGAGAATAAACATTGTTAAATGCAATTGTTTGTCGTTTTAATTCGTTGTAAACTTGTTTTTATATGTGTATTTACTATTTGTGATATTAATTTGGTATATGTGATTCGTATTTATGATATTAAATGTTACATATGCTTAATATTTGACATATTAATTGTTGTATAATATTCATATTGCATTTCCAGAAAATAATTTAAAAAAAAGTGTGACCATACTTTCACTGACGGGCACATAAACGTGCACGTCAGTGGAAATATATCATCGCTGACGGGCGAGGTATCACTGCCCGTCAGTGAAAGGTGTTGTCAGGATGTTTCCACGCGCCCTGAACTACCTCTCTGCTGACGGGCAAGTCGGGCCCGTCAGTAAAAGTTCACAACTACTGACGGGCACATAAACGTGCACGTCAGTGAAATTGTATCATCGCTGACGGGCCTAGTAAAATTGCCCGTCAGTGAGAGTAACAGTCAGGACGCCCTGAACCACATCTCTGCTGACGGGCTAGTTGGGCCCGTCAGTAATTGTTGACATCTACTGACGGGCTTCGTGCCCGTCAGTGAACGTTGGACTTCCACTGACGCGACGTTAGTGACGGGCCGGAAACCCGTCAGTGAAGGGGTTTTAGTGCCCGTCAGTGAAGGCGTTTCCTGAGGTAGTGAGGTGCGCAAGCTAGAAGCCAAGTTCGATGGCCTCGAAATCACGCATGTCCTCCACTGAGACAACGAAGCTGCAGACACACTCGCCAAGCTAGGGTCCAATCGGGATGTCGTCCCGGCTGGAGTTTTCCTTCAAGAGTTGCATGCCCCCTCTATCAAAGCAGAGACGGCGCCCGAGACCACCGAACCACACCCCGAAGAATCTGATAGCACTCAGTAGATGTTCCACAAGGTTCTGGTCATCGTTCCTGACTGGATAACGCCTTTCCTCAACTACCTCCTGCGGGATACACTCCCGTAGGATCAGACCGAAGCACGGCGCCTTGCAAGGCGTGCCAAGGTGTGGCGTACCTGATTTTAAGGTTGGATAAACCCTTGTGTTTACTGTATCGATCCATGGATCAATAGTCGATACACACAAGCACTTGATAGCATAGACATGCATTACATTGTTCATTACACACTTAGCCATATTTGGTCTTTAATCATACAAACCGGGCCTATTGGCCGAATTAAAACAGCAGCGGAATTAAACACATGGTAGATAGCCCATCGGTATGCCGAACCACAGGCAACTGACTGGGGAAGAAATCCTACACCTCGAAATCGCTGTCGCTATCTCCAGTCTGGTACTCCTCCTCTTCGTCTAGCCACATAACAAGCCAGGTGAGTACATTGAATGTACTTGCAAGCGCTCCACCAGGGAGCTTATCACGGATATGAGTATCCATGGGAGTAATCAAGAAATTGGCTCTACCCTAGGTTTCATGTTGTGCGAGAAAGTAAGTTTGCATTTGCGATAAGTAAGTAGATGTAAAAGCAATTTTAACAAAGCATCTCGACGCAGCGAGATGAGTTACCTGCTTGATTTACTCTACCCGTCACAGCGGGGAGTTCATCTTTGTGCTCTCCGTTACAACGGCGAAGCATGGTATTTGCTCGGTTTCTCAGGGAGACACAACTCACCTCGTACTTACGGGGATACCAACGAAAACACGGCAATCACCTGGTTCCTCGGGGAGAGAAACATCGTCCTCCCAGTACTTACGGTGATTCTAGGGTTTGCCCGAGTCCACGGGGAAACTCCTTCTTCACTTTTCCCGACACAACGGGAAATTGGCATGCTGCCCTGCGAACACGGCGGATCGCGTCCTTAAACCCATAACCCATTTGTGACTTTAAAAGTCAGTCTACTTTAGTGTGGCCTAACCAAGTTTGTCCATGACCGCGGATACGGCTATTAGAATAGTTTTGACCCTCTGCAGAGGTGGTACGGCTTTACCCACGTACAGGATGTAGGTCACCTTGGGCATACCGTGCACTGCATACTACCAGAGCTAGTACAACGAGACTCTTCGCCGGTATGAACCCAGCCATGAACCCGCCAGAAGGACGTGTCCCAAACCTAGCTTGAGTCAGTATCATCGCTTGCAAGGAGGTTGGTGTTCCAACTTTGTGGCGAACAATGCCTCGCTTACCCGCGGAATTTGTTCTCTACAGGAGCTACACCTCTATCTGCACGCTACACACTGCCTACGGGTTCATGCTAGTTCAGGCCGGGTACTATGTCAAGTCCTTCCCACAAAGGTCATGTGGACGTACGGTAAAACTTGGCCAAACGGCACTTAAGATCGGTCCTTAGGTGATCCGAGAGGGACTCCACACCATTCCCTAAACAGGCAGCGAGAACCACGCCGGGCCTTACCTCGCTCTTTAACAAACTCCCTGCTTTCACCCTTCATTACTGACCCAGATCTAAATCTTCTCCATTTTCTTTTTAGCTTGGTTTCACAAAACCATTTACGGTAAAACATACCAACCCATGGCTATGCTACCTTCGTACACCTCTGGACACGACGGTCCGTTTCTCAAAAGTTTACCACATGAAAAATGGGGTGTTATCACCTTTTTATTTTAAAAACCCTAATTTTACTACGGCAGGGCTAAGCATGTATATATGTATATATTCTACCTTAAGTTTTTCTGATAACATTTCCGGAATATGTAGTCCTTAGGGCTACAAGGAGTTCAGGGTCGGACTAGGGTTTTCTAAGCATCGGCATAGCTACGCTACAGAAAATAACAATTGTAAAACATAGCATGCATGTTTCGTAAACAACATAATATTTCATAAACTTGGGATTTCAACATGATCAATGGTGGAGAGCTTGCCTGGCAGTTCCTGGCTTTGTTCCAGATGCGGGGATGCTTCGGGTTCCTCCTGGCGCACGTACCTCACACCGTCAACTACACGTTTCAAAGAATGCCAATAAGAACTCAAATGTGATGAAGGACCAAAAGGGGCAATTCGATGCAAAACATGCCATGCTCTAGATATGCCAAAATAACAAAAGGGAGAAGCTACTTTTATATTTTATGCAGGGCTAGGTAAGTTAGGGTTTCATGCTTGGAATGGCTTCCGTTAGAAAACCCTAGGTTTTACACGATGGGCGACGAGCCCAGAGACTTGATGGTTTTGGAATGACTGGAGAGATCTTTTTGACAAGGCTTAACATGATTGGGTGCCGGAAGGAAACGCATATATATATGTGCATGAAGTGGAGGTTAAGTTTTTAGGGTTTAGCTACACCTTTTATCTTTGAACTATGTAGCGTATGCATGTGTATATATATATATATATGCATGTATAACGTTTTTGAAAAGTTTACATGATTGAGGTATCATCAAAACATATGCATATGTGTAATTTGTTATTAGGGTTTCGGGATTCACATATACTTCCTAGACTTTTGAACTAGGCAATATATGCATGCATAAGTGGATTCATGCTAAGGTTCAGAAGCTAATGCCCTAACATGCTAGGAATACTTTGAGATGGATTAAGGTTTAAAAGAAATTTAGAAACGGTTTGAATTTCAAATGGGAACTTGAATTTACTCTCTGTTTAGAAAAGAAATTTAGAATTTTTGAAATTTGATTTTTGAAATTTGGTTTGAATCAAATGGGAACTTTGGTTTTGGAGGTTTTCAGAGAACCGGTCGTTAAGGTGATGAACCGGCCGGACCCAGATTTAATCCGGTTCTGGAAATAAAAACCGGCTAGTTTCTGAATTTAGGAGGTGACGTCGATGGCGCAAAAGGAGATTACGCCTTCTGCTTGGGAAGATGGGGAACGGCCGGGGCGCTACCACTTAACCGTGGTGGGCCTGGCGGGAGAAGCGGCCCACCTGGTAGCGGCACTTCCCTCACTTAACGGTTCAGCTCGTTGGGTCCACCGGTCAGGGGCACAGGGGAGGGTGCCTCCGAGCTGGCGTGCGAGGGCAATCGCGATGGAGAAACTCCTCCGGCGAGGTTTCCGGCGAGAACAACGGTGGGAAATCGCGGTTGATTCTGGAGGGGAGGAAAAGATTGGTTGGCACCTCCAGACTCAGGGAATCAGCACGATTTCATTTCCATGGGTGGAGGACTCACGCGTTTGCTAGAACGGGATGACAGCGGTGACTAGAGGGGCTTGGTGGCTGCCTGTGGTGGAGAAAAACGGCTCGAGTTCGAGCGGGCTCGGCAGGGACAGAGGCGGAAAGAAGTGGGATGGCATGAGGAAGGAAGGGCTCGGGGAGCTCTTTTATAGCTGCGGTGAGGAGGGAGCGATGGGGGCCGCCGGACTCGGTTGTGTGCTGTGCTGGGAAATGCGAAGACCTTGCCGTGGCGTGAAGGAGTTACTGGAGACCTGCCAAGGTTCTGGCATGCGGGATTTAGCCAGCTGGTGTCTGGTCAATGACTGGCGTGAAGGGAGTGCCACTGATCGGCATTGACCTTGTCCGGGGCGCGTCCAGAGCGAGGCCAGAGTGTGTCCGAGCGGCATGAGCGTGTCAGTGAGCGCAGGGGCTTGCCGGAGTTGCATTGCCGTGTCAGGGCATTGAGATGACTCAAGAGAGGGTATAGGAGGAGTGGGGCAATAGATGGTGCAGAGAAGAGCAGCCAAGAGAGCATGCCAATGTCGGCATGAGGGTACGTGGAGGTTGAATACTATAGCAAAGGACTCCCTGCTGAAGTGAGGAGGATGGGAAAGATGCCTGAGATGGTTTAAGAAGTGAGAGCAGCAGAGAAATGGCCTGGAGACTGGAGGCACAATGCCATTGAACACTTGCCAATGTTGGCATGATATGACATGGAGTTGAATCCCTGTGGATTTAGACTTAGCACTGAGGAGAGATGGGGTAGACAGGATCCTGGTTTGAAGAGTAGCTGTTAGAAAAAGCTGGAAGCAAAACGGTTGGGAGTTGGGCTTGAATTCAAGAGAAGAAAGAGAAATGCACAAGGTGTTCGACAGGAATTCTGCAAAATCTATGAACTGGAGGTATATATATATATATTTGCATATTTGGAACATTGGTTCTGAGAGGAGCATTATAGAATTTTTCTGGAATTTTCTAAGCAAGAGTTGGAGGGGTTTGCAGTTCAAAGGGAAGATTTGACCTAATTCCTAATTTGGATAATTCCAAATATTTTTGTACTGGACATTCAAATGTTATTTTACAATTTGGTGTTAAATTGGTTTAAGAATTTTATGGAAATTTTTCAGAATTTTTGAGTGAAAGAAAGTGCAAAAAATATAGATTTTAGAGTTCCTGCTTACTAAAAGGAATAATTAGGGTTTAGGACGACAAGTTAGGTTTTAGGGTTTCGAACGACGGCAAGACTGCGGTAGGGTACGGGGAAGGTTAGATATCATATTTGGAGGGTTGGAAATAAATTTGGGCAGGTTGCCATTTAGGGTTAGGGTTTAGGAGTGTCGTACGTATATAGTGCGTGTGTCCGATTAGGGTTAGGGTTTTATGAATGCACATGCGATGACGGATGGCAACCCAGGTTCGTTGCGTGACGATGCAACATAGCTCGAGTGCTTTCATGCGATGACAGGCTTTGAGAAAACTAAAATTCGATTGTACATGCAATATGTTTTAAACGTATACGCATATACGCGTCTTCAGGGTTTTGGTTTTCGGGAAAATCTAGACGGAGAAATCGGGGTGTGACACAAGGCCTACGTCATAATCGACGGCGACTTGTACAAGAAGAGCATATCTGAAATTCTCCAATGATGCATACCTCAAGAACAAGGGAAGCAGCTACTGTATGATATTCACTCGGGAGTTTGCGGGCATCACGCGGCACCGAGATCATTAGTCGGTAAAGCCTTCCGACAAGGTTTCTACTGGCCGACTGCCATCTCTGATGCTGAGCACATTGTGCGCACTTGCGAGGGATGCCAGTACTTTGCATGATAGACACACTTGCCGGCTCAGGCACTCCAGCCATTTGGATAGCCATTGTTGAAGCAGGCACGGTCTTCCCGATGAAACGGAGGGGAAAACCTTGATCGATGCCGGCTGGGTATACATGAACTTCTGCCTAGAATTCACTCAGGGAACAGGAGGCACTCCCTAGGTGCACAAGGTACTTAGGGCGTTGTGTTGCTCCGAGGGTTTGCTGAGCTACGGTCCACAGGATACTTGTGAAACCGGTGAGCTCTTCAGCGGTGGTCTCTTGGCAAAGGGCGCCATGAGGCATTGTCTCAACCGGGAAAGAAGAAGAACAGGAAAATGGGCGCTAGAGGCTAAGGCTCCTTTGGCAAGGAAAAGGTGCTTAGGCAAAGATGGAGGAGCACGGGTGTGCATCACAAGAGAAAGGATAAGGCCTTAAATAGCCACTTGGCAACGTGGAGGTCAATGAGAATTCCAAGAAGGGATTGCCTCGGGATAGGACGAAGGCTTGCGTCTTGTTTGGTCGATAACTTATGGATGAAGAAAAACCAAGGTGGTCAAAATGAATTGACATAAGGCTGACAAAGAGAGGGGACATCGGCGAGAATCAAGGGGAAAGGTCAAACAGAGGGGACAGCAAGACGGACTTGGATTTTGAAGGAAAGGTAAAGCATACTAACTATGCAACAATGGATGTGACCACTACACGCGTCGGGGGACACATGTGCAGACCACATTTTTCAAGCAAGCAAGAAGAACACGAAACAGTGACTGTATTTGCAAAGATTATCGTAAGGTATGTTATATACCACAAAGGACGCTTAAAAACTCTACTAAGAAGGGATACATGTTTTGCTGCTCACGACAAGTGAGGTCTAGTGACCTAGCCTATAGGTTTAATCCATACGATCGACCTTTAGGGTCGCCGCCCTTGGCGGGGCATTCTTCAGCTGTGCTGGCTTCTCGTTTCTGATGAGAGCGGCACAAGTCTATGGGTCTTCTTCACTTTAAGGGGGTATAACTCTTGCGAATTTTCACACTCTTGACGTCGCAAACTTAAAGGTCGAACGGTTGGTGCTGATCCATTTGTAGAGTGTCACGGCGAGCTTCTTGAATTGGGCGATGATACGATCCATCTTGAGTATCAGTGTACAAGTCAGGTTACACATCTGCGAGGTCGTCCGTATGGGTCTCTTTGCTTACTTTACCGGTATTGTCTAAAGGTTTTGAAGTAGACGAGAATGTAGGGAAAACTCTGTGTTTTCTCTTAGAGCAACATAGGTAAGAGAGGGAGCTAAGGAGGGTAAGAGGATAGAGTCCACACTTATAATAAGTTTGTATATTTTTCTGAAAGTACTGTTTTACCTAGGGTTTACATCTAACGTCCGTGCTAACTAGGGTTAACCTACAATCAGTATGGCTCTGATACCAAGCTGTGGTGTACCTGGTTTTAAGGCCGGATACTCCCTTGTGATTACTATACCGGTCCCTGGATCAGTAGCCGGCACACACAAGTTAATCTGCGTATCATTGTCATACACGCATATCATATTATAGTATATAAATAGACCGTCAAGGTCAATAGTCTGATACCTGTAGCCCAACGGCTATAAACTTACAGCGGAAATCAAGCGGTGATGTGGCCCATCAATATGCCATACCCGACAGGCAACTAACTGGGGTTACGCCCTAGCTTTCGCATTCATATTCGTACCTTCGGAAATCGATGTCTCCTTCGTCTGGCCAAATCAACAAGCCAGGTGAGTACATTGAACGTACTCGCAAGCTATTCCCACAGGAGGAAATATACGGCAATATTTCATGCAGGGAATAGATCAAGTAATAGCTCTAACCTAAGTTGCCTGTTGTGTGGAATGTAAGTTTTCAATTTAAATATGAGAATAGTAGATTTCAAAGCAGCTTTATAAAGCAGAGTAATTCAAAGTAACAAAGCTTCTCTTGAGGTAGACCTGGCTACCTCCTTTTCATTACTCATGATGGCTCAGTCCACACTACCCCGGGCAATATGACTAGCCTCCTCATTTCTCTGCTCAGCTCATACCATTCCGAATGGTACAGCTTGCCTTCTCAACTCAGTGCTCAGCACGTGCTATCCCGGATAGCACGGCTAGCCTCCACATAGCTCAGTGCTCAGCCCGTACTATCCCGGATAGTATGGCTAGCCTCCTCCTCCTGCAATTCCTTGCTACCAGCCGTGTAGCGTAAACTGCACTCTGTGGACACGTCATGCCCATGTCCTCAATCCCTTTTCCCCAGCTTTCACAAACAAAACTTAGTCTAACCAATATGTGGTCTTGCCAGTTCACGTCCATGACCAAGGATGCGGCTATTCGAATAGTTTTTTTTAACACTCTGCAGAGGTTGTACGGCTTTACCCACAAGATGTAAGTCACCCTTGTTGCCGTGCGCATACGGATACACTTCATGAGGTGTATCGGCAGGACTATTACAACGAGGCCTTCGCCCACTTCCATACTAGAGCTGGACCCGCTAGGTGGTTGACCCAACTTTCGCGTCCCGGACCCCGAAAATGGGACTCTTGTGAGAGTCTAGTTTCAACTACTAGACCCCCCTATGTATATCCTCGTCAGTCCATGATCACGCTGACGATACACAGGCGAAATGAATAACATTGCATGCATTCAAAGATAAAACTTAATTGAGTACAATATGCCACATGGCTTACAAAGTTCCATGTCTAATGATATTTATTACATCAGAGGCAAACAGCGGAAAATAAAAGCAAAGTGACTCCATCTGTGCCACATGCAATTGACGGAAGCCACGCGACCTATTCTTCGGGCTCATCATAGAAGAAGTCTTCATCAGCTCCTTCTTCAGCATACTCCTCTGCATACCACCACAACAAAACATGCACGATGAGTACTTCGCGTACTCAGCCAGCCACCTGGCGGCAGATTGTCCTACCATACTATATGCAAGGCTTCAAAGGAAGGCTTTAGGGTTTAGTTGCGTAAAGCAAACTTTTAATTTGAATTACTGTAGTAGGTTTGAAGACAGCATTTTGATACAAAATAGTTTTATTAGCAGGGGTATTTTCCAGCGTGTGGTCCTCGACCAACACCTTCGAGCAAGGAACTCCTGCCTTAGCTCGGTCATAGGTTTCATCAGCAAAGGGGTAGAGGGAAGTAGCAAGGGGGAGAGGGACAGGTCCTTTTCATCCAGAATGAGTCATGTGTTGTCCATAACCGTGGACACAGCTAATCGATTAGTTTTAACTCTGCAGAGTTTGTACACTTTACCCACATGACACAATCTCACCTTGTTGCCACTGGCCATCGCCAGCATTGCAACAGGGAGATTATGACGAGGTCTTTTAGCAAGATCCCCCTAAGGTGTGACATGCCCACCTTAACATGCTAGTAAGGACAAAACCATTCACAATTAAGCACAAATAAATATTTAGGTAGGTCCTAAATATTTATAATGGTTAATAACAGTAAGGAATAAATTAACAACACCTAATCATATCTACACATATATTTCTATTATTTTAAAGACTAGAAATTAAGCTAAAAGCTAATCTCTACCATTAATATGAACTAATTAAACGTGGAACATCTTGGAACATGTTAACAGTACTGGAACAGTACCAAAAATGATTTAATAATAAATTTTAATCTGAACATTAATTAATTAAGGCAATTACTAGCATTTCTAGTGTAACAATTAAGTAGAAAATACTAATTCTCATCAATAATTCATACCATTAGAATCTCATGTAATAATACCAATTCCAGAGACATTTCATGTTTGCAAGTGTTCTGGAAATATAATTTAAGTAATTATAACTATTTTTCTAAGCATGAAAATTACACTAAAAGCATGGTAAATCATTATTTAATCATGCCAAATGGGTTCTCATGACTTGACATCATCCCAAGAATATAACATGATTTATTGGGTTCTGGACATGGATTTTTAATAGCTAAAACAGATTTATAAAGAAATTATTGCTAAAACAGAATTTAAATAACAATTTTAAATAGATCTAGAACACATCTTGATTTCTATAGCCCTAACCATTGTAGGAAAAATGTTTTCTTTTACATGGTAAATGAGTTTTAGGGTTTCCTGATCCTAAGAAAAAATTGAATAAAAAATAACAGAGGGCATTACTATTTTTAATAATTAAAATAACGCTTATTTTAATTCCAAAAAATTCTACACTAATCCAAAAATTATGAAAAATTTTAGAAGTACTCCCTATAATACTAGTGATCTACAGAAAAAGATTCAATTCAAAGTAATCATCAAGTACAAAGTTATCATGAAATTAGGTCAAATTTCACCCAAATTTAAATATAATTCAAAATCTAGTGGTCGGATTAAAAAATCCGATTCCACCATGGGATTCGTGGGGTTCTAACGATTCCATTTTACTACTGAGATCGAAGATCGGGCCTAGATTGGTTGGAGCCAAAAATTAGGCAGAAGATTGCCATAGGGTTTACTGTACATAGGTACTGTTCACACATGTACTGTTCATGCTACAGTACAGAAAGCAAAAGGGGATGATTCAAAGATCAATGGCTGCTCAAAGGAGATGATCTAGAGGCAAAATTGGTTGAGGGGTTTTGATCTAGGGTTTGTGGGGAGTTTACCTCGGGAAAGGATTGGAGAGGTACTCACCGTGGGTGGAGAAAACGAGCAGAGAAGGAGATCACCGGAGTTGAGGAAGAAACTCATGGTTCGGTTGATGAAGAGGAAGAAGCTCGCAGATTCTTGTGGTAGGAGATGCGCGTCGTCGTGGGGAAGCTCCGGGTAGCAGCGCCTCGGTGTGGGGACGTCATGGTGGCCGGAATTGCTCGCCGGAGTTCCGCCGGAGTTGGAGAAGAAGAAGAGGTGGAGAGCAAAAACTTTGGAGAAGAGGCAAAGGAACAAATCACAGGGGAGAGAGGGCTTTTTATAGAGGAAAAGAAGGGAGAGAAAAGGCCAGCAATTAATTGTAATTAGGGCCGAAATAAGGGAGCAAAAATTACGGGATTAAATCCCAAAACGAACCAACGGCGGCGGCGTTACGCACGGCGCGCGCTCGCGTGAGGCAACACTGCAGCCAAACGCCCAGGCTGGCCCACAATACCTTTTTTATTTATTTATTGATTTTCGGATTACAAGCTATAGAAAAAGAAAACAAAATCACAACAACATCAAAAATGGTCCAAAAATTATGAAAAAATTCCAATAAATCAATTTAGACATGGGGAATCCAAATAAAATATTTTTGGGGCAAATTTTCAAATGATGTTCAAATTAAAAATCAAAAACACACTTATTGCTCTAAAAAAAATTCAAAACCTTGAATTAATTTGAAATAAAATCCAACTAAAATACATATAGACTTATTACATAGTTGCACATCCTTTTCTCTTTAAAAAAAATTTCAAGCCTGGAAAAAGCGAGGATGTTACAACTCCCCACCTTTGTGTCGAGTCAACACCCAAACACCCAGCGGTGGGGGATCTCTAGGACTTTAACCACCTAATCACATACTTCCTACTTCCCACGGGTCCATACCCTAATACTTGCTGAGGTACCAAGCCAAGTCCTTCCCATAAAGGACATGTGGACGTACGGTGAGGAACTGGTTTAGCGGCACTTAGGCTCGGTCCTTAACTAATTCGAGCAAGACTCCATTTCTCGACTCATGTACGTCCCATACGACCATGCCACCATCAGTTACTCTACAGCCCCAGGCTACCCTTACCATTCTCACCCGAACCAAAATCATCTCCAGTTTTATTTGAGGTTTTGACAAACATTTCTTTCAAATGCCACCTCGGATAACACATGATATCCGAGGGTTTTATTTCCCATGTCCCAGGGTTTTTGTAAACACCGATCAAATGTTTAGTTTTGAACTAAAGCGAGTCTAAGCATGGCTAATGCCTATAGTCTTAATACCTTTTGTCAGTCGCAGAACAACCGACTAATATACCTAGGGTTTCAAGGAATCGGATATTCAGACCTAAGTCTTATGCATCTACAGGGTATATCTAGGTCTGCATAAAATACCGTTGATATCCACATAGCATGCAAATTTCACAAACAAAATAATTAAATTTCACACATATGGAATTCAACATGATCAAAGAGGGAATGCTTGCCTAGCAATATTGGCCTTAGTCCTGAAGCTCTGCCTTGATATGACAATGATTCGGAAACCTTTCCGCGCGATATCACAACGTCGTAATCTACACGTCGGAAAACATCGAATAAGCAATGAGGCGAGGAAGAACCAAATAGAACCACACATACACTCATGAGTTTAGAATTATGCGCCCTCGACCTAGTTGTTGATCAGGGTTTGCACACAGGTGAGCAGGAATTAACTTTGCAAGAAATACGTGTCTCTCACGGAGCCGGAGACCCTAGCTCAATTGATTATTAATACTTTTATATTCAGGAAGCTTAGAAGGCTAGCATAGGTGTCTTATGTTTGGTTAGCGGAAGTTATCAATATCATATGTAGGGCATTTTGCCGATTCAGGTTTTCTCTTTTGTTTTGGAAGGTAGGTTATCCTTTACATCGCTCTTAGCAGGGTATTTGCATGGTGTTTTGGTGGTATATTACACTGACAAGTATTGGATTGGTGTAGTGTTTCGTACTACTTGGTTTGGTAAAACATTGGGATTGAGGTTGTACTGGAACAGGATGTGGATCATGATTTTAAAAGGTCTATCTTATTTGGAACCATACCAACAAAGCTATATAGGTATATATATGTACATCTAAGTAGTCAGGGGTGAGTTAGGGACATTGGTATCAACCTAAACTCATCTGTTCATTAACCATGTCTGGAATGTAATAGCAAACCAGTTATTCATTATGCTCGGACATGGTTGGTTAGATACTTATTGCAGCTGATATGACTTAGAGCATTAAGCCATCTATGAATAGTTGAACTACACTGAACTAATAATAGTAACTTAGTTACTGGTTATGGACAGTGATTATGCTTAGTCACTGTTTGCCATCCGGTGGTTTAATCATTCGCACCAAATGCTCGGAACCTTAAGAAATACTTGCCTTAATCTCGCTTAGCCCTAATTAATGTTGGATCCCAATAGAGAGCGTGTTGTCCGAACTCCACCAGCAGCAGAGGTTAGATAGGAGAAGAATAATGGGGCTCGGCCGGTTGGGGATATGCAAAGGTAGGGGAGTTCACCGACGGTGCTAGCGAGCGGCGACTGTTGGCTTACCTCGGACGTCCTTCACTGACGGCTAGTGGCAGTGAATAAACACGGTGGCAGGCGGTGGGAATGACTCGGGCGGAGTTCAAGAGGAAAGGGGGTGGGGCACGGCGGTGCTCAGGGCAGTCGGAGGCAGAGACATCAACCGGCAGCTGCGCCGTTGAGAGTGTCGGAGGAAGGGCCGGCGGCCTCGTCGAGCGGGGTGATGGCGTGAGCTGGATGCCAGCTCGGGAGGAAATAGAGTGGATTTGGGGAGGAAGGTGGGGCAGCTTGTCGGAGTGGTGACCGGCAACGGTGATGCGGCGCTGGGGAGGCGACAGCTCACTGGTGCGGGAGGCGGCACGGTTTCTTCGGCGGCTTGAGTGGTCCATCGACTCCAGCGAGTGGGAGTGGTGGCGGAGAGGGAAACACCGGTGGTGACTGTGGGGAGGCACGACGGGGCCATGTCACGCTTGGGTAGGTCTGAGGTGACGCGCACCGGTGGCTCCGGCGGCCAACAGAGAAGGGAGCGGCGGAGTGGTCGGACTTCAAGGGGGCGGTAGCGTCTTGACCCGGCGTAGTTGGGGGTCAGAGGGGGCGGACGCGCGGCGGCGGCATGGCCTCACCGGTGATAGGGCGACGGCGGATCCAGCGGTGGCGAGCTCCGAGGGATGAGCGGGGAGGAGCTTGTGGCCGGCGGCGGGAGCTAGACGGGGCGGTGGCCGATGTGGATGAGGCGGCCACAGGAGCTGCGACGGTGGTCGATGCGGGGAAGCTCGGCGGCCAAGCGGTGGATGGAGTGCTCGGGAGGAGCAGCGCAGGAGGAGTGCAGCGCGAGGACTGGCGCAGAGGAGGAGCCTAGGCGACGGTGGTAGCTCGGGCGATGGGGCCGAGCGGGGCAGGGCAGGCGAGGTGTGGCGCTAAAGCGGCGGGGCCAGCAGAGGCACTAGGAGGTGGTGATTGGAGCTAGGGGCGAGCTCGGTGAGAGTTTGGAGGGGAATGGGGCTGCCCGGGTGGATGCTTGGAGCAGAGAGCAATGGAGACGATGAGTTTGGGGAGAAACAAGGGGAGCTCGACTTCTTGGTTTGCTAGCTCGGGTGGAAAATGAGTAGGGAGAGAGAGTTGCCTGGGTGAGGGAGTAGAGAAAAGAGGAGCTGAGGAGGATGCCTGAGCTAATCGCCCGAGGCGGGAGCATGCCCTCGCTGGCGAGGCTAGCTAGGATCTGGTTGGTAACCACCGACGGGACCCAGTTGCCCTTCTTCCAGTCATCGGGAAGTGCAGCGACGGAGGAGGACCCAGCGTCGTTCTTCTTGCTCTTGCCGGCACGCGACATGATCGAGGTCGGAGGAAACGAGCGGAAGAGCAAGTGGAGTTTTTGAAAGAGGAGAAAAAGTGGTGCGCGGTGGTGGGCGCCGGAGGCTTGTGGCGGTTTGAGCGAGGAAGATGAAGGAACAGATGGGAACCGCCCCCCTCTACGCACGCTTTTATGCAAAAGGAAGGCGAACCGCTCGCCTGGAAATACGCTCCACGTGGCCACGAAGTGCTGCAGCAATGGCCGCCCCGCGCACGCCTTGCACGAGATTCGAAGAGCAATCATCGCCGCTCAGCGCTCCAAGCACCCCGTCACGAAAACTTCGCCCGGTTGACTGAGCGCATTTAATGCGGCAGTTGATGTGACAAAAAGCTTCCGCATGACGTCGCCTACAGTCGCATCGGTTCATATGACCGCGAGCCGGTTTTGACCAGATTGGACGAGACCAGGTGGCAACACAGGCGGCGGCCGAATCGGATAGGGGTCAGCCTCGGCCCGCAGAGCAAAGGCTGCACCGGCTCTACCAAACAACCCGAGGCACACCGGCTGCGCACACTCGAAAGCAGACCAGCTCTGCAAACGGGTGTCGTATGACCTGCCCGACTGGGTTCGCAGGTCATTCGGCAACACCCGAGCTAAGTACGGACTCGGCATCCCCAGCGGCACAAGACAGCCTCTGATCCAGAAGCAAATGCCGGAGTTCGAAGACTCGGTTCCGAAGCTGAACATCGAAAGCGTTCCCCCTCAGGTACAAGCTGGCAACGATCAACTCGGATAAGCGCAGACGCTGTTCGAACTCACTCGGAATCCATGATACGCCTCCCAGCAGGCCACAAGTCGACTTCCCCAGCAGGAAAACATGGGTATCACCGGGACTTGGTCTGCTATTAGCTCAAAACTAACCTTTTTTCAGGTACTTGGGAGTCCATCAAGGTCTCCCTACGGTCAACTCGGAGGCGCGTGCAGCTCACCCTCCAGACGGCGCTTGCATCGAGACCCTGAAGCACTCGAGGGGCTACTGACAGCGGGATCCCCAAGGGATAGGCCCAAGACAAGGAGTCGGCCCAATAAAGCCTGGGGTGGCCCAAATCCACCGCAGGAGGCCCACTCGGCAGAGCAGCCTCGCGCAGCCCACTCGGAAGTAACGGCCGGGTGCCATCAAGTCCAGGCGTTACGACCACATCAAGGCGGACGTTACCCGGGTGCAATAAGTAGAGTAATGGCGCACATTAAGTGAGCCATAACCACGGCCCAGCCGACTGGCCGAGTCGGCACTTGTAAAGCCTAGCCTTGCCGGCCCTATATAAGGCAAGGCTAGGGCTCCCACGCGGGAGAGGGATATTCACGGAGAGAGAGACTAAGCTTTTCTTCTTCCTTTGTACGAGAACAGCAACCACCATTGTTGTAATTCTCCTCACACAACACCAGAAAGATATTCAGCAGAGTAGGGTATTACCTCTTCCATAGAGGGCCTGAACCTGGGTAAAATACTTGCGTGAACCACCCTTGGATCATCCTCTTGCGCCCCCAATCCTACATAAAAATGAGTATTGCCGTGAAATCTCCACGACAATTGGGTTGTCCCATGAATTTTCCTGGGATTTTTAGAAAAGCCGAGGGGTGGTAGGTCACTCGATTAGAGTTTTTTGTCGAAATTGACTTTATTAGGAGTGAGGGGGTCGGGAGATGGAATTAGGGTTCCGGGGTGTGGCAAGGCGGGAAGGGAATACAGGGGCTCGAGGGAATCCTCATACCCTGATCTGGAAATACTCGGTAGCAAGGTGCCGTAAGCATATCGGCGTATATGGTATAGGTATGGCATTAAGATATTCTCGTGTTAGGGTTTTAGTGTGTATGTGCATATATAAAAGTAGTATATATGTGCACACACTCACGATATGACCTGGCGAGGTAGTTGGCAAAAGATCATGTCGTTCGGAAAAAGTTCAGGACATATATTCGTTTAGATTTCACAAGGGTGTCGCGTGGGTACCTAGCTGTAGTTGTGGTCCAGGTTATACCGGCTAGGAAAAGAGAGGGGAAACAAGGGCGGAAGATTTTGGTTTGCTTTGCTTTAGGGTTTAGCATGATTTGAGTTGGAGTTTTTAATCAGGTGTGTTTCAGTTAGCGTTATTAACCAAAAAGTTTTTGAAAGTCCTAATTTTTGGGTTTTGGAAAATCAGGGTGTGACACGCTGGCCGAGTCGGTCGAAGGCAGGGAGTTGCTCCTGAAGCAACTCGGTCTTATCCCTAGACCGTTTGGTTAAGTTCTGCAAGAAATAGCAGAGGAGGTTAAGCTACTCGGACAAACGTAGAAGGCGTCAAGACCCTCCACTCGGCTCTTTGAACCAAGTGAAGGCTCGGGGGCTATACCACAGTGGGCGCGCTATCCGCGTGTTCACAGCGCAAGGAAAAAAAACAATGGCAAAATACGTACCTGCATTAATGGTAGGATTTTTTTGTTAACCAGGTTGGCGCTCTCCCTGACAGTCTTCGGCAGCATCGGAAGCTGCTCTCCGAGCTGGGTGGTGACGCTCATCACCTCCTCCCACTCTCCTGTCTCTTGGATGTCGTCGATCTCCCGGAGGACCACGCTCGGCCTCGAGGGGTCCATTTGCCAGACCCGTAGAGGTTGGAGGGCTAGGTGGAAGCTTGGCGGAGGAGGTGGCACGCGCCTGATTTCCACCTCCTCCACCGGCAGCACCAAGTTCCCCGGCGGTCAGGCGGGGTGGTCTGCACCTGGCTCGGCCCTGCCCGCTCTGCCACAGCAAGGGCCTGTGCTTCGGCGCCGAGTTTTTCTGGCCGAGGAATAGGCAGCGGGGTCGGCGGTGCACTGCCTCGCTAAGGGGAAGGCGGCAGCGAAGAAGAAGGTCTCGGAGGAGACGAGGGCCTGGCATCTGGTCCCGACTAGATCCCACCTTGACCGAACCCTGGGGCACTTGGCGAGTCCCTTGGAATATCCCCTGTTCTACTTGGCCTACAGAGACATCCAGATTCATTAGTTTTCTCCGATTATGAAGACAAAACAAGCAGGAGATGTTTACTCGGTGGCGTACCTGGTGGATCGGGGAACGGGGACACGTTTCCTGGGCCCCTGGGGCTCGCCGCCTCAGTGTTGTGGCTGTTGGAGTCGGCAATGTCGGAGAACCGCTCTGTCCCCCGAAGGCAGCATCGGCTGTCCTTTTCCCCCTCCGATCGGGGGGACTTCATCCTCAGCTGCCCGGGGAGTGTCCTCGGCGACGGCGACTAGTGCCATAGGGGCAGGCTGGGCGAAGGAGCCGTCCTGTCCCCCCGGGGCGGTGCCGGTGGCTGTCCTCCTTCTCCTCCATGCATGAAGGGGGACATCATCTTCATCTTCCTGGGCTTCCTCCTCAGGAGCTGCTGTTACAACCGGCGGAGGAGCGCTGGGCTCCTCCATCGCAAATACCCCTCCCTTTGACGACCCGGCACCAGTGAACGACGGTCCGATGCTTCCCTGCGGTGGCTGCCCACTGCTGGGGATGTCGACGTATTGGGGCTGGTTCCAGATCTCTTTCTCCGGAAGAGGAGCGGAAGAGCTGAACCCGAATAGATCCTGCGAGGATGGGATGCACAGACACAGACTGAGTATGACTCGTTTGAAGCATAGACTACAAATGAAGAATTCGGAGGACTGGCTGGTCACCTGATTTGGAGAGTTGGCAAGGCTATAAGGCACTGGATGCCTGGAGGTGTCTAGGTCTGCTCCCTGGACCATCAGCTTCCCGACCCGGCGCTTGAACTCCTCCTCCATGAGCTTGTCAGTTGTCTCCTGGGTCACATCTTGATGGTCGGTGTACTCATACATCGAACGGACCCTAAGCTTTGCGGGCTGGATTCGGCACCTAATGAAGGTTGCTACAACACAGACCCTAGTGACTCCCGACTGAAGCACTTGGGAGAGATGAGCCATAAGAACTTTGATCTCAGGCAGCTCCCATTCTTGCAGCAGCTCAGTCCAACTCGACCTGATCACGGGAGGCTGACCCACGAACTCTGGAAGTGAGGGCTCGGGACTGCTGTAGTAAAACCACTCCGAGTGTCATCCTTTGTTGGAACTTTGGAATGGCAGCTCTAGGTAATACTTAACGGCCCTGGGCCTCAGCTGAAATCCAGTGCCCCCGACAACAGCTGGGTTATTCTTGCTCGGCTGGGGCTTGACGATGAACAGCTGCCTCCAGAGCACGAAGTGCGGCTCGATCCTGAGGAAGCATTCGCAGAGCGTGATGAAGCACGCCACACGCAGCATTTCGTTGGGGTTGAGGTTGTGCAGCTCCAACTGAAAGGACCGAAGGTGCTGACTAGAGGGGGGTGAATAGGAGGCTAACAAAAATTACTTCTTTTAACTTGATTGAACAGGTTAAGCCTTAAGCAGGAACCAGGGTTAGCCAGCTGTGTGACGGGTGAGTGACACAGGCAACAGATAATGTGTAAATTAGCATGCAGCTGTCACACAGGTGCCTAACATAGGTGTTCTAAGGACTTAGTAGATGATAAGCAATCAATGTGCCTGTGTAACAGGTAACTGACTCAGGTGTGAGATAAGATATATAGCAACTGAGACACAGCTAATGAAACACAGGTATAAAGGAGATCTATAACAGATGAACAGAATAAGTCTAAGATCTCACATGCAAGCAAGCAAGCAGGAAGCTAAAGACAATACAGGAAAGTACTCAAGGAGACAGTGTGTTTTTCACCGAAGTTCCCAGCTCTTCACAGAGTGGTACGTCTCCGTTGGAGAGGCTACTCCGAAGAGATCGCCAGCACCAAATCGTGCTTGTTCTCCGAGTACCTGACGTTCAGGCCTCTTCCTTTGCTTGTGGAAGTCCTTTTGCTTGCAATAGGTAGACCTCGATTCACCTTCACAAACATCTGGTTCAGCCCACACAAGCTTGGGTGATACCAGCGACTCCTACACCCATCTAGGAGTAGACACTCCAAGAGTAATAGATTTAGCAGCAACAACTCTTGGAGGAACCAATGCTCTTTACTCAAGAACTCTAACTCTCCCGAACTGACACTTAGGAAACTTTGGCTTTTGTTCGGTGGGAAGAGGCTTTGCAACAGTTGAATATGATTCACTGGATTGGCAAAGGTTGGTTGGTTAAGACCTCCCCTGGTCCCCTATATATAGGTTTCGCAGGGACCCGACCATTACACTGTTACCACGTAGGATTAAGTGAACCACTGGTGGTAGGCACCGGTGACACAGCTACACACTACGTCCAACCTATAACCGGCTCGGGCAAACCGACACCTGTGTCACCGGAGGCTGACACAGGTGAACCCTTAACTGACGTAGCAGCACTACTCAGCCCGGTTCTGGCACACGACATGCCCTCAGCATATAGCACTCTCTGAAACCTAATAAGGAGAGAACCTCCGACAGCCCTCCGACTCAGCAGACAAGCCATCGCAGCGCAGGTTCCTTAGCGTTTACAAGCCCTCCCTGGTACAGAGATGTACCTGAGTCACAGAGCGCTAGACCACCTGTGACACAGCTGTGTCACACCGGTGACTCTAACCCCTAGGGTTTTCTACTGCTAGCACTACAGAGTGCAAGCACAAAACCAACTTTACACTTGTGCAAAACTGTTGACACAGGGCCACTAACCTCAAAGCATTAGTGCCACTGTCCAACATCCTGAGTATTGAGCAACTAGAACCTCCACAGATCATTACTGCATCATCCCTCTTGATAGTACGGGTTTTCCCTATGGACTCAAAGAAACTAGCAAATCTAGGCTTTACCTGCCCACCAACTGTAGTCACGGCCCTTGACGCATCAAGCCACCATCACCTTGCTTGCAACTCCTTGCACAGCACCAGCTTCTTCACAGTTGTGGCACAGCTGCCTAGCACAGCCATTCCTTAGTCTTGGAAACCATCCTTGTACCCTTTTTGGTGGTCATCCTTTCCCTGATGACCCTTCTTTCTGGAACCTACTAACCTGCCTACACTCAATATAAACGTTAGATTCCAGTTTGAGTTGCCATTAACCATCAAAACCAACTTAGGGCCTAGATGCTCTTTCAATCTCCCCCTTTTTGGTGGTTAGTGGCAACCCATTCAACAAATTCGCACAGTGATTTCAATAGAAGATACATGTGCAGGTTATTAGAGAATATTCCCCCTGAGGCTGTGCATAATAGATTTACTTCTATCAGGCTAGTGCACAGATTTTAATTTTGGATATGGGCAATATGTTCTTACAACTTACACTTTCATCAGTTCAGAGAATTGAATAGATTATAAAGCATGATTGAATTAAACTGATATGTGTCACTTCTGATGCAGTTGTAATGACCAGAGTATATGAGTATGAGTCAAAGCATGTGAGAATATCAGTGTATAGATTCACAATGGTCATATGTATCAGGGTATACATAGCAAAGATTCATAATGGATATGTGTATCAGAGTATACATCACTGGTCATGTGTATAAGAGTGCCAATCGGCATGTGTATCAGAGCATGAGCCAGTACACATATGTATCAGAGCACAATTTTTAACATGATTGTATGAATCAGAGCATAAGTAGATACAAAGCTTCATTCAAAAAGATATATGCATCATAGCAACAACATTAAGAAGACATGTGCATCAGAGCAACAGAATTTAGCATGAACTACTTTATCAGAGCATTATTGAAATATTACTGCATCAGAGCAAAATAGATGACTTAGTAGTAACTTGCTAAACCAGATCAAAAGATTAGTTAATTGTAATCAAGACAGAAGAATTAGAAATAAAACAAGTCTTGACTACATCAGAAAATATAATTTTCTCTCCCCCTGTATCCAAAATACTCTCCCTCTATCTCTGTAAACTCTCCTCCTTACACACAACTCTCCCCCTTTGACACTAAAACACCAAAAAGAAAGGTTGAGGAGAAGAAACATTCAGAGCTTGGTCTTCAACAGCTGGAGAACTTCTGATAGCTGAGCCTGCAGCAGATCAACTTTGGAGTGCAGACTGTTGACTTCTGTTCGAAGCTGAAGATTCTCTCGGCGCAGAGCTGCAAACTGAGTTGGCATCACTTTGTTCTGATAAGCTCTGGCTGCTGCTTGACACAAAAGAGAGGACGAGAGAGTGCCATCTTCAGCCACCTGTGTCACAGATACTAACTCAGCTGGGTCAGCTGCAGGAGTATCAGCGGTGACACCGGTAGGCACTTGGACCTGAGACACAGGCACTTGGGGAGCAGGCACTTGAGGAGCTGTGGGAGCAGCGATGTCACCGGGAGCTAACACAGCTGGTTCTGGAGAATCACCAAACAGGGCTGGAACAGCAACCTCATCAGGATGATCATCAACCTGAGGCCTGAGCTGGGACTTGATGGTCTTCACTGAGATGTCGAAGGTTGATTCTGGAAGACCTGTTCTCTGAAGGATCATAAACATAATGTAGGACCCGTATCTGAGCTTGGCTTCTTGTCCTTCTGGACAGCATCAATCTCATGGAAAATGTATCTGGCCACATCAAAATGTACATTCTTAGCTATGTGCACCAGTACTTGCCAAACTGAGTTGTAAACAGTATCTGTATTGCCTTCCTTGGGCTGAAGAGTGACATTGAGAATTTTGACCAGATGCTTGGCTGTGATTGTAATGCCCTTGAAGTACACATGATCTGATGGGGCATTTGCAGGGAATGTAAAATTTCTTGGATAGAATCTTCTTCTGTCAGTATTGGAGACAGGCTCAAGCTTGAACAGATTTGGCATCCCAGGCTCCAATGGTGCATGAAACAGACTGTTGAACTCTGGTGCTGTGATAGAAAGTAGCTGGCCTCTTGTCTTCCATAACATGACATCTTGATTTTCTTGTTCTATCCAGACTGTGGCATAAAACTCCTTAATGACCTCTGGGTCATAATCTTGTTGAAGATTGCATATGAACTCCAGACCTGAGGCTTGGACGAGAGATTGAAGACTCTGCAGTCTGGTGTCAGTCAGGGTAGACCAATCGATGGCCTTGCAATCAACAAATCCCTTGGAAGCAAGGATTTCATGGTAGACACCCCTTTGAAGAGTAGTGTGAAATCTGAGGTCTGAGCAAGATGCATCCTAATATTCCTTGTCTTCACTGAAATATGGGCAAGCGGACCTCATTCTTATGAAAGCACTTGTGCTCATGGAGGCAACTTTGCTTCCTGATTTCTGGGGATCACTTTTGGGAAGCTTCTTGGCCACAGCTCGGGAGATGAACTGCATTTGGTTTGCCTCAGTCCTCAAGGCATGGGAGAAGATGTAATAATACTTAGTTTCCAGGTCTTCTTCTCCAACTGAGAGATTGGGAGAGCTATCTGCTTGTTCAGCCTCTTCTTCCTCTTCCTCTGCAGCTGTTTCAGCACTGGGAGATGAACTTTCTGCTTGGTAATCTGCATCAGAATCAGCTCTAATTTCTCTTGGCCTTGGTGGAGTTATAGACACTCCTCTACCATCATCTAATGAGCTCTCGGAGCTTTCTTCTTGCTCAGCTGACTTACTTGCCTGTGCCACAAGTGAGGACACAGGTGCTTAAACTAAAGGAGCTGGGTCAGCTGGCGGTGGCACAGGTGATGGAGACCGGTGCTATTCTGGAGCTTGAACTTCTTGTGCCTGTGACACAGCTGGCTGAGGCAGCTGTGGACTTGAAGGTTTGGCAGCTTCAGAAGATTTTGCTAATGCAGACTTGGAAGATGAGGGCTCTTGGGCCTCTTTGACAACTTGTTCTTCTGCCTCCGACACCAAGAATTGTGAGGGAGACATCTGCTTTTGAACGTCCAGCGAGGAGAGGGATTCTACACTTGTAGAGCTTTGAGTTCTTCTACTCCTTCTTTGATAAGTCTGAAGATCTGACTTGGCTGGGCTGGTGACCTGTGACATAGGTGGTGGCATCTCCTTCTTAAGCTCTTTAATGGCAGACGTCTGTTGTTCAAATTGAACTTTTAGGGATGGCTTGGAGCTCTGAGTTGTCTCTGAAATAATTTCAACATCTGCCTCTGGCTGCCTCTTGGCTTGAGGTTCATCACTGATCACAACAGTTTCTGATCTTTTCCTCTTTGGAGCTTGAGCAGGTGCAGTAGCATGAGGACTTGCTTCAGGAATTTGGGAGGTTTCTACAGGCTGCTCAACATGATCCATAGCATGTTCTTCCACTGGGGCTTCAGGTTCTCTGACCACGATGTCAATAGGCTGAGAGGCTTTAGCGAGTCTTACTGCTTTCTCTTGTCTGAACTTAGCAGCCTCTGACAAGGCTTTCTGCTTTCTTATACCAGCAAGAGTGGCAGTTCAGGCTAGAGCCTTGCCACGTTCTTCTTCAGAAGCTTGCACTGCTATGAGAGTTTTATATCTCTGAAAACTTGATTTGCTTTTGCCTTGAGCAACTTTCAGTTTCTTCAATTCAGCTTCTCTCATTTCTTTTTGTTTGTGAAATTCTTTAAGCTTTGCTTGGCTCTTTCTTGCTTCTTCATATATTTCTAGCCTCTCTAGGGCTAAGGCATCTTGTTTGGCCAATTCTTCTGAAGAAAAGATGGTCAATGGACCAGCTGAAGTTTCTTTTTCAGCTTGCTCTTTTGCATCTAGCTATTTGCCAAGCTTTTGAGCTTTAACAGCTTCCCAGTGTTCTTCAGCCTTTTTCATCCTTAGAGTGGTCCTGAGCCCTATTGGGATGTCATCCCCAATATCTCAATCTGAAGGGGTTGCTTGAGTGACAGGTGGCTTTGAACCTCTCTTAGCTGGTTGCTTCTGCTTCTTAGCTGCTTCCTTTCCCAGAGATGTGTGCTCAACAGCAACTGAGGATCTTGTCCTCTTGGGTGGAGCACGCTGAGCTGAGCTGGATTTACCAGCTTGAGAAGCTGATTTTTTTGCAACTGTTTTCCTCTGCCTGTAAGCCCTTTGGCTTGCCTTTCATCTCTCAGCAACCTCTACTTTCTGTCTCAGCCTTTCTCTTTCTTGGTCTGAATCTGAAATATTTATCTCAAAGCTGGACTGCTCTGGATCAGACCACTTGACCCCACTGTCAGCTCTATCAGAATCTGAAGACATCTGTAGAAGCAAGATAGATAAGACAGAATATAGGTAAGAGGTGTTCCTGAGATGCAAAAGATAGTAGCTGTATGAGACACCTGTCTGAGAATGGGGAGACACAGGTGGGGACTTGGTAACAAACCAAGGTCTCAGCCTTTTGAATAGACTTGCATGTGTGACAGGTGAGACCCTAGCGGTGACACAGCTACGTGCAGAGGCGGACGGCAGATTTTAGAAATCAAGTGATTTACTGGTTTTCGGTGGTTAATTTCGAGCAAGATAGGTTCTGAAAGATTATCAGGAGCTAAACCAACCCTAACATCTAACAATGCGCTAATGGATTAGGCTTTAGAGCAAAATCATAAACCCCAAGAAAGAACAAGCGCAAAGTAGGGCTGGCGGAAGCTTACTTTGAGCAAAGATTGATAATGCACTGATGAATTGATGCTGGAGCTCTTCAGAAAGCTTTCTGCGATGCTTCGAAAGATTTCGAGGGGCGGAGACGTCGATTTCGTCGAGAACTTGGAGTTTTGGCGTAAGGCGGAAGTTTGGGGTTTTAACGTAGAACGTGGGTTCTGTGAAAAACGTATCGACGCCTTATATAGGCCGAAGGGGTATAAGGTGGCTGTGTCATAGCTGACAGAAGGACCTGTAACACAGGTGAGTAGACAAGATACCCTAGGACCTACGAAAATCAAAAGCATTCACCTGAGACACAGATGGATAGCTCAGGTGACAAGTATTTCATCCGTAGAACACCAAGACAGAGAGAATTTGATAAAAGAGCAAGCATATGGGCACTATCAGGCGATCCTTATGCAATCTTCCCAATGTCAGTTTGCCAGAAAATTAATCAAGCAAAACTAAAACTGACATGAGTCGATTCTGAAAATAGGTACAGATTAATGTGCACACACAGCTGAAGAAGAAGATCTCTACTCTATGCATATCCCACATACACCTGTGACATAGGTGATCAACACAGATGAGCATGTAAGGCATATAAATGGCAGAACATATGAGCTAGACACCAAGCCAATCCTTTTTATTGAAGATTAGAGACATCAATGATATTCAATTCACTCCTCAAAGCACAGAACCTAGTCTCATCTAAGGGCTTGTTGAAAATATCAGCTAATTATTTTTTCAGTCCTTACATGGCACAGCTGTATATCTCCCTTCTCAACATGATCTCTCAGGAAGTGGTGCCTCACTTCAATGTGTTTGGATCTTTGGTGGTGTACTGGATTGTTGGCTAACTTAATTGCACTTTCATTATCACAGAAGAGGGGTACTTGATTAAAAGATATGCTGAAATCTTTCAAGGTCTGCCTCATCCATAATAACTGAGCACAACAACTACTAGCAGCTATATACTCAGCTTCTGCAGTAGAAAGGGCTACTGAGTTTTGTTTCTTGGATGACCAGGACACTAAGGAATGCCCTAGAAATTGACAAGTACCTGAAGTGCTTTTTTGGTCAACCTTACACCCTGCATAGTCACTATCAGAATAGCCGACTAGCTCAAAATTTGCACCTTTAGGATACCAAAGACCAAAGCCTGAGGTTTGAATCAAATATCTCAGTATTCGTCTTACTGCTACTCTGTGACAATCCTTAGGGTTAGCTTGGAATCTTGCACACATGCATACACTCAACATTATATTTGGCCTAGATGCACACAAATAAATCAAGGATCATATCATAGATCTAAATTCTTTCTGATCAGCAGACTTACCTTCGATGTTTAAGTCTAAATGGCCATTAATTTGCATGGGAGTGTGAATAGGCTTTGCATCCTTCATGCCAAACTTGGTGATGATGTTTTTGGTGAACTTTTCTTGTGAAACAAATGTACCTTCCTTGAGTTGTTTGATTTGAAGTCCTAGGAAGTACTTGAGTTCTCCATCCAAAGACATCTCAAACCTTTTGGTCATCATCTGGCTAAACTCATTACTCATGGAGCGGTTAGTACTGCCAAATATTATGTCATCGACATATATTTGGCACACAAATAAATCATTTTTATTTTTCTTAGTGAATAGAGTTGTGTCTACTAAGCCCATTTTAAATCTATTCTTGATCAGAAATTCTTTCAATGTATCATACCATGCTCTAGGTGCTTGTTTTAAGCCATAGAGTGCTTTGTGTAGTTTATAGACATGGTGTGGTTTCTTATCATCTTCAAAACCAGGTGACTATTTAACATAAACAAGTTCACAGAGTTTACCATTCAGGAAGGCTGATTTTACATCCATTTGATAAAGCTTGATATTGTGATGGACAGTATAAGCAAGAAGAATCCTGATGGCTTCAGGTCTTGCAACTGGAGCAAAGGTTTCTCCAAAGTCCAGACCCTCCACTTGTGTAAACCCTTGAGCCACAAGTTTGGTTTTATTCCTTACCACTTGTCCATTTGTGTCTTGTTTGTTCCTGAAGACCCATTTTGTTCCAATCACATTATGATCATTGGGTTTTTCCACCAGGGACCACACTTGATTTCTCTCAAATTGATTCAGCTCTTCATGCATAGCATTTATCCAATTAGCATCCATGAGAGCTTCCTTAATGTTCCTGGGTTCAACACTGAAAACAAAAGAGTAATGTTCACAGAAATTAGCTATTCGAGAACGAGTAGTCACTCCCCTATTAATGGCACCGATGATTTGCTCTACAGGGTGATCCTTCTGCAGCCTGCTGATCACAAGGGGTTCGGGGTCAACCGCCAGTGTCACAGCTGATGGTGTTGCCTGTGACACAGTTGGTTCTTCCTGCGACATAGCTGGCTGAGACATGTACTCTACATCCAGGAGATCATTGGCTGGGTTGTATTCGAGCTCGATGTCTTCATCTCCAGTGTCTTCATCCAGTGATGGAGAGAGTGGTTCTTGATCTTTTGGTGAGGCAGATTCCTCCTTGACGGTGGGTCTGATCTCACCAGTAGATTTTTTTTGAATGTCCTCACTCCCTACATCATTAGCGACTTGCTCTCCTTGGGAGTCATAAGACTCATCAAAGTCCACATTTATAGATTCTTCAACAACCTTTGTGGAGGTGTTAAAGACTCTATAGGCATGGGAGTTAGTGGAATAACCAAGGAATATACCAACATCAGATTTAGCTTCAAACTTAGTGAGGCGTTTGCCCTTCCTAAGAATGTAGCACTTACAACCGAATACTCTAAAGTATGAGACATTTGGTTTGGTGTTGGTGAGCAACTCGTAAGGAGTCTTCTTGAGTAATGGATGTAGATATATCCTATTAATGGAGTGGCAGGCAGTGTTGATAGCTTCAGCCCAAAATCTTGGTGAAGTCTTGCACTCATCTAGCAGTGTCCTTGCCATCTCTATCAGGGTTCTATTCTTCCTTTCCACTACTCCGTTTTGCTGTGCAGCATATGGACTTGATAGTTCATGCTTGATTCCATGCTTGTCCAGGAATGCTTCCACCTTGGAGTTCTTGAACTCAGTCCCGTTGTCACTCCTGACCTTGACAAGGTTTACCTTCCATTCATTTTGTACTCTTACAATGAGATGCTTGAACTTCTTGTAAACCTGTGTCTTCTCCTTCAAAAAGAACACCCAAGTATATCGAGAAAAATCATCTACAATGACAAATCCATACTTGTTACCTCCCAAGCTCTCATATGTAGTAGGACCGAACAGGTCAATGTGTATGAGCTCAAAAGGTTTGGTGGTGGTCATGACATTCTTGGGACGATAGGCAGCTCTAACTTGTTTGCCGGCTTGACATGAACTGTAGAGCTTGTCCTTCTCAAACTTTACCTTTTCTAAGCCAATGACATAGTCATGTTTACTCAGTTTGTTGAGAAGCTTCATCCCAGCATGTCCTAGCCGCCTGTGCCACAGCCAGCCAACACTGGTCTTGGCCATTAGACACCATGGAGCTGCTGCAGGCTGTTCATTGAAGTTTACTGTGTATAGTTTTCCAGACTTGCATCGTCTGAACACTTGAGAATCATCAGATAGTTTGGAAGCTATAACCTCATCAGGATAGAACGTGACTTTCATACCTGTGTCACACAGCTGTGACACAGACATAAGACTATAGCTTATCTGATCTACAAGCATTACATTGGATAAAGAGTGATGTTCAGATATGGCAACTTTACCAATGCCATTTACCTTTCTCTTGGAGTTATCTGCATAGATCACATGTTTACTTGGAAGATTTTCATGTGTGATCTGTACAAACTCCTCTCTGCCTCCTGTCATATGTTGTGTACATCCACTGTCCACAACCCAGTCAGTTCCACTGGAGGCAGTATCCTGCAAGATTAGTTATGGGGTTTAGGGACCCAAACTTGTTTGGTTCCCTTAGCAGTTTTACCATATGCAGAAACAGCAGTTAATGAGTTAGAAGATTTATTTCTATAGTTGATAGCCTGAGCAACAGATGATATGTCATGAATTCTCTTAGGCTAACTATCACCTGCAACCTTAGACAGAGAGGTTAGTTGGCTGCGCGTGTTACCGGTGACACTGGTGGGTACACAGCTGTGTAAGACACCGGTGGCACAGGTGACTGTCACCTTTGGAACCTAGATGACCGGCAACCACTTTGTCAAGTGCCTGCGACCTATATACTTAGCAACAATCTTCTCTTTTCTGTCCTTCTGCAAGACATAGGATGGATTGGATGGAATATTTACCATCTTCCTAGCTCTCTGTATATGACCAACAGGTTTGTTGTCATCTGTTCCTGCCTGTCTCACAAATTTTTCTGCAAGATTAAAATTAGTAACAGCAGGCAGTTTATCCTTATTAGCAGAAGGATTATAACCCAGGCCTTTTCGGCTATCATTCTTTCTGAGCATTTCAGCTCTGATGAGCTGATAATTTTGCATGCCAATATTGGCAGTGCATAGGCCTTTTCTCATGAGCCTTTTAAGCTCTTCCAGCTCTTCCTTGAGCTTGTTGTGCTCATCTGCACCCACAGAGTTAGTAATAACAGAGGTTGAAGTCTCTTTTGAGTCATCAACTACACAACCTGTGGAAGTTAGAATATTTATGCGACTAGCACAGTTAAGCATGATTCAATAGCAGCATGAGTAGGCAAAGATGCATCAGTAGATATAGAAAAAATATCAGTGCACATAGAATGATTTGCCTTGAGCTCCTCATGCTCCTTAATCAGAAGCTCATAAGCTACCTTGAGCTTCTCATGAGCTATCTCTAGGTTTTTCTGGTCTAGCCTAAGGTTTTCTCTGTCATCTGTAACCTCATCATATGATTCACTCAGCTCCCTGAGTTTATCTCTTAAGGAGATATTTTCCTTCCTCTCCTTGCCATAGGCTTTATCTGTTCTTTCAAGAATGCCCATTAGTTCAGCATAATCAGGAAAGTCATCCTCAGTAAGTACCTTTGAACCTTTGGCCATGAAGCACAAAGGGGCAGAAATGGATGGCAGTTGATCAGTTTCAGCACTGAACTCGGAGCTGTGTGACCTGGCTATGTCACAGCTGGGTATATCAGCCACGCTGATGGTGATCCCAGCAACTTGATCTTCATCCTCTGACTCTTCTTTTGAGCCCGAATTCTCAGATACCCAAGCCTGTCCAACATTAGCTCTGGCAGTGGCTTTGTTTTTGGAGTAGGTTGGATCTGTTGAAGGTCTTCTTCTTCCCATGGAAATCCTTCTTCTTTCTGTACTAGCTGTTGTCCTTTCTCTTGGTTGGACAATCAGCAGCAAAGTGGCCTTCCTTGCCACACTTGAAGCACTTGTTATCTTTTGACAGCTTCTTCCCTCTGAATCTATCACCTAATCCAAGCTGCTTCTTCTTCTTGTAAAACTTCCTGAAGTTCCTTGTGAGAAGGATGAGTTCACTCTCTTCTCCGCTGGTCATCTCCTCATCAAGTTCTTCACTGCTATCACTCTCAATCTGTGATGTTGAAGCAGTAGTCTTCAAGGCAATATTTTTCTTGATAGCTGGAGAGGAGTTTTGCTTGCCTTCTTGCTTAAGCTCCATCTCATGTGTTAGGATCCTTCCTAACACTTCTGTGGGCTTCATTTGCTCAAACCCATCTTTTTCCTTCAGCATGAGAACAAGTGTTCTGTACGCTTTTGGAAGCACTGACAAGAACTTCTTGATCACGTCTTCATCTTCCACTCGATTGGAGCCTAGGGCCTTCAGCTGGTTTGTGATAATGGTGAGTCTTGAAAACAGAGAATTGATGTCTTCACCATGCTCGAGCTCAAACCTCTCTAGCTTTGATTTCAGAAGGCTCCTCTTTGACTTCTTGAGAGTGTCACTGCCTTCATGGATCTGCTCCAAGGTATCCCAGATATCCTTAGCAGATTCCAGGGTGCAGACCCTGTTGAAGTCATGCTCTTGCAAACCCATAAATATAGCAGTGGCAGCCTTAGCATTGTTCTGAATGTTTCTCTTGTCGTTTAAGCTAAGAGCAGCTGGGTCTGCCAACCTGTAGTCTGTACAAACAACTTCCCACACATCTGGATCAATTGAGATAAGATGCATTTGCATCTTTCTTTTTCAGAAGGCATAATTAGTTCCATTGAAAACAGGTATTTTACCCTCATAGCCCGACATCCTTTACTCTGGCTGTTAGGCCAAATCAAAGAGCAACCTGCTCTGATACCAATTGAAAGGACCGAACGTGCTGACTAGAGGGGGTGAATAGGAGGCTAACAAAAATTACTTCTTTTAACTTGATTGAACAGGTTAAGCCTTAAGCAGGAACCAGGGTTAGCTAGCTGTGTGACAGGTGAGTGACACAGGCAACAAATAATATGTAAATTAGCATACAGCTGTCACACAGGTGCCTAACACAAGTGTTCTAAGGACTTAGTAAATGATGAGCAATCAATGTGCCTGTGTAACAGGTAACTGACTCAGGTGTGAGATAAGATATATAGCAACTGAGACACAGCTAATGAAACACAGGTATAAAGGAGATCTATAACAGATGAACAGAATAAGTCTAAGATCTCACAAGCAAGTAAGCAAGCAGGAAGCTAAAGACAATACAGGAAAGTATTCAAGGAGACAGTGTGTTTTTCACCGAAATTCCCAGCTCTTCACAGAGTGGTACGTCTCCGTTGGAGAGGCTACTTCGAAGAGATCGCCAGCACCAAATCGTGCTTGTTCTCCGAGTACCTGACGTTCAGGCCTCTTCCTGTGCTTGTGGAAGTCCTTTTGCTTGCAGCAGGTAGACTTCGATTCACCTTCACAAACATTTGGTTCAGCCCACACAAGTTTGGGTGATACCAGCGACTCCTACACCCGTCTAGGAGTAGACACTCCAAGAGTAATAGATTCAGCAGCAACAACTCTTGGAGGAACCAATGCTCTTTACTCAAGAACTCTAACTCTCCCAAACTGACATTTAGGAAACTTTGGCTTTTGTTCGGTGGGAAGAGGCTTTGCAACGGTTGAATATGATTCACTGGATTGGCAAAGGTTGGTTGGTTAAGACCTCCCCTGGTCCCCTATATATAGGGTTCGCAGGGACCCGACCGTTACACTGTTGCCACGTAGGATTAAGTGAACTACCGGTGACAGGCACCGGTGACACAGCTACACACTACGTCCAACCTATAACCGGCTCAGGCAGACCGACACCTGTGTCACCGGAGGCTGACACAGGTGAACCCTTAACTGACGTAGCAGCACTACTCAGCCCGGTTCTGGCACACGACATGCCCTTAGCATACAGCATTCTCTGAAACCTAATAAGGAGAGAACATCCGACAGCCCTCCGACTCAGCAGACAAGCCATCACAGCGCAGGTTCCTTAGCGTTTATAAGCTCTCCCTTGGTACAGAGATGTACCTGAGTCACAGACCGCTAGACCACCTGTGACACAGCTATGTCACACCGGTGACTCTAACCCCTAGGGTTTTCTACTGCTAGCACTACAGAGTGCAAGCACAAAACCAGCTTCACACTTGTGCAAAACTATTGACACAGGGCCACTAACCTCAAAGCATTAGTGCCACTGTCCAACATCCTGAGCATTGAGCAACTAGAACCTCCACAGATCATTACTGCATCATCCCTCTTGATAGTACGGGTTTTCCCTATGGACTCAAAGAAACTAGCAAATCTAGGCTTTATCTGCCCACCAACTACGTCACGGTCCTTGACGCATCAAGTCACCATCACCTTGCTTGCAACTCCTTGCACAGCACCGGCTTCTTCATAGCTGTGGCACAGCTGCTTAGCACAGCCATTCCTTAGTCCTGAAAACCACCCTTGTACCCTTTTTGGTTGTCATTCTTTCCCTGATGACTCTTCTTTCTGGAACCTACTAACCTGCCTACACTCAATGTAAACGTTAGATTCCAGTTTGAGTTGCCATTAACCATCAAAACCAACTTGGGGTCTAGATGCTCTTTCACCAACCTATAGAAATATAGGAGTCCGGGCAAAAAGGGGTGCACCGGGACAGAGAAGCCGTAGTGGAAGAAGGCGGCGTGGACAATGAGTTCGCCGGTATTGGGAGTGGGGACTTCCTCTCCGTCGGCGGGACGCCATTTGATCAGCTCCCTCGGTGGCAGCACTCCCCCCACCATGGTATGCAGTCGGGCCTCCGTTGCAGTGGATTTCAACCAGGGCGCCATTGAACCAGCCGGGGAGATTCCTTCGCTGAGTGTCACCCACACTATTGCGTCTTCCTCCTCTTCGAGCGGATCCGCTTCCCAAACAGAGGTGGGCATTCAGTGACGGTGGACCCGATCTAGGGTTTCTATTGGATGCCTGATCGGGGTCCGGCCGGCTAGGACGGGGAGGCAGATGCGCGGAACGGTGATAAGGTAGAATCTGCGTGGTGGTGAGATGGACGTGGGATTTACGGTGATTTGGATCTGCTGTGCGGTGGCACTCTCAGCTCAGTGTGGCGGGAAGACGAAAGGTTTTGGGCGCAGAGGAGACAAAGCGTGAAAGGGGAGCCGGTGTGAACAGATCAGGTTTTAAAGGAGAGACGGCCTGGCACTCAGGATAGCCCCCGCGGGATAGCCCCCCTCCCCGTTTCCACAGCGTAACTCCTCCGCACTCGCCGCACAACTCAGCCGCTTCAACGGCGTAAGGTTTCCATTTTCGGATTCCGCGTGATCGGGGTTTAAACGGTTAGCCTTCCGGGGATAACGGCCATTTGAATACACCCCACATAAAGAGCGACTGTGACGTACCTTTAAACGGGTCACTAGTCGGTTACCGGATAAAGTCGGAACTAAACGTTACGGTTTTGACGGGTTTTGGTGGTTGGCCCCCAGGGGAACGCAATCACTTGAATACACCCGAGTGAAGGGCAGTTGTGGTGCGCCTTCAGCAGGCCACTAGTCGGACACCGAGCAACTCGGAGCCACTGATTTCTCCACCCGGACATTCCGGGGACTTTACCCTGGAATCTCTGGGATCCGAAATTTCCGGATTCAGTGGAACGTCCGGGCCTTAGGCTCCATCACTCGGGACCGAAGCGCTACAGCTTGTGTTCTGGTTCTGACGCGAATTTCGAGGGCATTCCCCCAGAGGGACACTAGCTGGACCCGAACCACTCGGGAAACCAGATGCCACTCGGGAATTCAGTCGGGATTCATGATATGTTCCCCGTTGGGCTATTAGCTGGTCTCCATCCGCTGGATATGACTAGATACCAACAGGACTTACCCGTTATTAACTCAACTGTCATGATATTCCTACCCTACAGGTGAATATTACTCGGCTTATTATTTCTACTCTGCAGGAGTTCTATGAGTCCCTCACAATCTTCCTGCAGGCAATAAAAAGACGCGCCCAAGCGGATGCTACTCGGAAAAAGGAAGAAGGCAAAGGTACTCGGCTTGGGTGTTACCATGACAAACTGCAGCTAGATCGTGAAGGACTCGGGGGCTACTAACGATGGCATATCACCCGAGTATCGTCAAGGAGGACAAAGCCGGCCCTCTGGACACAGGATGGGTCGGGCCGACTACTCAGAGTCCGACTTTTACACGGGGGCGCCTCATTGACTTGGAGTATAAGACAGGGATAAGTATCTACCCGGCAACCCCGGATTCAGTTGTAACTATTTAGGAAATCAATCTGTAAACCGATCCGGCCTCTTGTAACCCTACCCCGGTCGCCTATATAAAGTCGGGTAGGGGCCCTCCAATCGGTACGCTCTCACGTAGACTCATAAGCTCTCATATTCTCATACAAACATAGCCCTAGCAACCCAGAGATCTACTCTCGGGGTCTTGCGGCACTCGGGATACAAACAATACCAACCACCAAACACAGGACGTAGGGTATTACCTCTTCTTGAGGGTCTGAACCTGCCTAATCTTTGTTTCCCGTGTGCACCCATCTAGATCTACTGTGCTCACGCTGCCTTATATTCAATATTGCCAGATCTAAACACCGACACTCTATGATTGTAATTTAGACTTTTCTGAGTATAGTAACCAAAGTAAGTAAAGCAGACATGATTAGTGACCATCGATGCATTTTTAATAACATGAATTTCTGTTTCTTTTAAGGAAAAGGGCCTCAGCCCTGCACATTCGGGATTACACCTGAGGTGTAGTTATATCACAGTTGATAGAAGTGGTACAATGAAAAAATAAAACTTATAGCCACATCCCTAAAATTTGCACTTAAAAAACCCTAAGAATGGATGAAGAAAAGCAATTAGGTCCTTCAATTTGCTCAACGATGCTAGAGGCGAGGGGGTGACCGCTAGCAGAGCTCCTGCATGCCGTTGAAGCCTGAGACATCACATAGCGACCAAGTCATCGGCTCCCACCATGGCGGCGTGAGGATAGGGCCTCTACATCTCGGAGATTGGGGAAGATTTCCATGGAGCTCAACGACAGCACAATGAGGCGCCCCGAGTTGTCCATTGGAGAGACTGAAGGCCACCGGGGACATGTGATTCAAAGGCCTCTGGTCCCAGTGACCGCCACCGGAGTTGGTGATGTCTTCGAGCTTGAGGACCATCTAGAAAGAAGCAAGGGATAGAAGAAGTGTAGCACGACGCTCCACGAGAGAGGAAGAGACGCGAAACCAAGCGACCAACGCCAAAACCACTTCAGGGCAATTATTGGAAGGGGGTGGAGCTTACCTTGATCTCTGGCGCCAGAAGCAGATGACGATGGAGCTCGGTGCAGAGAAAGACGTCCTCTATATATAGATATGGTACCATTTTGAAACTGCCATCGAGCTATACACCACTACGAATTATAGCACCAACTGTGAGTTGTTTGTGGTATAGCCAGAGGCGGACATCGATGGGAGGAAGGACACTATGGGTCTGTTTGGTTGGGTTGTGGCTGTTGACAAAGCTGCTATTGGCTGGCTGTTTGAAAAAGCTGCTGTGGCTGTGAGAAAGTGATCATATGGCTTTTGGTTGATCCAAACCATCTACAGTATTTTGGAAAATGAGCACTGAAACTTCAGCATATTGCAAAAAGTTGATAGAAGACAGCTTTTTCAAATAGCTAAATTTGCACTGCAAAGCCCACAGTTACCGTTGACAAAAGCTACTTAAAAGCTGGCTGTTTGGTTGGGCTGTAGCTTTTTTCTGTGAAAGCTGTCGAAAAGTTCAACCAAACACTCCTATGGGGAGGGATCTGAGCCTACTAGACCTGGGTGTAACGTAACACCGGTGAAGTCAAGGGAAAGGATCGGGAGAGGGTACGAAAGAAGACCGCAGAGGGAGGGGTGGGTTGTGTGCTGCTGGCGGTGGTGTCTATTTACCTTCGGGAAGTACCGGGAGCACAGAATTAATGTCAAACCCACCAAATACAAGGAGAGTATCGTGTGGGCGGGCGCAATAGTCACACAGAACAAACCTCACCCCACCCGGACGGGAAAGAAACACGAGAGCTCCTCTGCGGCGATGGCTGCGTCGGCGGCGAACCTGGAGGACGTGCCGTCCATGGATCTGATGCACGAGCTGCTCCGCCGCATGAAGTGCAGCTCCAAGCCTGACAAGCGCCTTATCCTCGTCGGTGCGTACGCTGCCTCCACCCCTACCCACATCTCCCTTCCCTTCCCTTCGCTTCTTCTTTCCTTCGCACGCTTCAAGATCCGATTAGGAAGCGAGAGAACCCGCTCATTGCCAGCCATGCATCTGCGCTCTAGATCCGCATAACTTCGTGGTTCAAATCTTGGTTCACTTTCGTTCTCCCACATGTTTGTTCTTTAATTCTCGCAAAAAAAGATGTCTGTTCTTTAATTATGGTCAAATATACCTCATTTTCTTTCCCTGTGCATGTGCAAAGATGTAGAAGGAGAAGCCATAGCTAAATTGTGTAATCTGGTCAGAGTGCGTGTCTTTCGTGTAAGATTCGACGAGTAAAATCGGTTCTGTTGTTTTTAAAAAATAGCTTTTCGTCTTTGCTGATGGGTAGATCTAGAATCTTTGGAGTTATCAAGAAAATTCTTCATCTTTCTTTTTTCTTCTGCTGATGACATGGACTTACTTTTTAAGAATGTTCTTTTGTGTTTGAGTATGCACATGAGATTGAGGAACCTAAAGCCATCACACATTGTACACTGTCTTCAAGCAAAACTCATTCTGATATGGTAGCATGAAATTTGAGGTCAAGTTGACTTGTTCATGAGGCCCAAATGCCAGTGATTGAAGAAAAAATGTGCACATTGAAGTCATCAAAGTAAAAGAAACGTATAGCTCTTTACTTGTGACATTTGTGAAGTCTGAGACAAAGATGTGTCTTTGGACCTAATGCTGAATTTCATGTATGCAAAATGCTCAATGAAATGAAAATTATTTGAACACGGATAAACCATAGTCAGTTTGGTCTTGTTTGTGCTACTAAATAACTAAAATTTCAATGACAAGAATGCATGTCGTTGCCTTAATGATGACCATGATGAGCACTTGTAATAATTTGTGCGTACATGATTGATTTCGAATGACAAGGGGAGTTCATATGTTTGAACTAATTTGGTTTGTAATTCTTTTTTCTTTCAAGAATATTTGTTGTTTTGGTAGCAATATGGGGTTGAGAAAATGTGTGCTGGCTGCGATTATTTTTCACAAGAAAAGACGTTTAAACTCTTCTGATTGTGTATATTGTAAAACTGATTGAGTATATTTTAGTCTTGCCAAATGAAGAAAAGATAGAGGTTATAGGGTTTCTGCTTAGTTGCTTATGATGTGGTGAAATATGAGCTCAAGACCGCTTCAACTTAATGGTGAAAGAAGATGCAACTGCTATCTGTATGCAAAATCTTCGATGATATCAATATTCTTTTAAGAGGCAATGTGTCAAGGGATGAACCCTGTGAACGAAGGCGACGAGGGATCGTTGGCCCGAGCTCTCTTACTTCCTTAGACATCATGATGCAAGATCACAGCTAGGCTGCTAGCCTAGAAACAGAGAGGATGTTTGGGGGCAAGGGATTACATAAATTATAATCCTTGCTTGCTTCTATCGACCAGGGCTAAGCCCAATATATAAAGGTTCACACGTGAGCAACAAGGCATGATTCCTTGTAGGACTCTGATTCTAATTGAACTAGACATGAATAGGAAATCTACTCTGATTCCAATTGAAGTAGACATGAAGAGGAAATCTAATTCTACTTCTATTCTAATTCAAAGACTCTCAGCTCCCTCCTAGACCTACTGCTGAGCATTGGGCTTGGGCCTACGGCTGTAGGTTTGGCCCCACATGACATCTCTCCCCCCTCGACGAATAGCTCGTCCTCAAGCTGAAAGGAGGGATATGAACTGCGGAAAGTCTTGATATCTTCCCAAGAAGAATCAGCAGCTTGTAGTCCCTCCCATTGTACAAGAATCTGCCACTGATCTCTAATCAACCATGCACGGAGTACCTTGGTTGGAGATGGAATTACCCGACCATGCAAGAGGGCTAGAAGCACCGGCGGTGTAGGAGGCATACCATCATATTTCTTGAGCAAAATGACATGGAAGGCATCATGTAGCCGTGTTGTCTTAGGTAGGTCCAATTTATACGCAACCTCATTGATTTTCTCAATGTTACAGTAAGGGCCTTAGTACTTGGGCCCAAGCTTGCCACGTTCTGCGCCTGGTAAGGAAGCTGCTGCCTGGTGGTGAAGACAAAGCTAGACAAAATTGCCTGCTGAGAAAGCAAGATGACGATGCTTGCGATCATATTTTTTTTATAGAACTCTTGTGCATGTAGCAAATGCCCATGAACATCAGTAAGGAATACATCTCTGTCTTGTAATTCTTGATCAACTGCCGGTGTATGTGCCAGACCCGGCTCATAATCACGAAAAGCCGGTGGGTCACGACCATATACCATCTTGAAGGGTATCATTTCTAGGGCTGAGTGATGAGATGTATTGTAAATGAATTCTGCCCATGGCAACCAACGTATCCATTGGCGGGGCCAATCTCCAGTCATGCATCGGAGGTACATAGCAATGACCTTGTTTACTGCCTCCGATTATCCATCTGACTAGATGAAAGCCTCTACTTAAGTGGATCTGAGCCCTGTGGGTTGCCCCCCAGCGAACCGTGACCACCGCATACACCTTCTGCCCAGCACCGCGGTAGTGGTGGTTCAGCCTATCAATACCCACCCATCAGAAGGATGAGTTAGAGTGTCAGTGCTCGACTATGTTGGCACAAGGAATTATTTGTCCTAGCACTTTGGCGTTCTCCGCTCCTGTTCTCCTTGTGAAGAAACATGACAACTCATGGCGTTTCTAAATCGACTACAGGGCTTTGAATGACAAGACCATCAAGGGAAATTTTTTGATCCTGGTAGTTAAGGAGGTCCTAGATGAGCTCAAAGGCGCTCGTTTCTTCACAAAACTTGGATCTTTGCTCCGGGTACCATCAGGTCCGGATGGCGCCAGAGGACATTGAGAAGGCCGCTTTCTGGACACATGAAGGGCTCTTTGAGTTTTTGGTCATGCCCTTTGGACTAACTAATGCACCGGTGACATTCCAGCCTCTTATGAATGAGGTTCTACAACCACACTTACATTGTTTTGTCTTTGTTTTCTTTTACGATATTTTGATCTACGGTCATGCTTGGACGGACCACCTTCGCCATGTTCGGGTGGTTTTCCAACTCCTTCAGCACAACAAGCTCTTTCTCAAGAGATCAAAGTGTCTTTTTGGGGAGTCGTCCGTGTCATATGTGGGCCATGTCATCTGAGTCGAGGGTGTGGCCATGGATCCGTCTAAGGTGGAAGCTGTGCTTGATTGACCGCGGCCTTGGACCGTTCAGGCGTCGCATGGATTTCTTGGACTTGCCGGGTAGTACGGACGCTTCATCAAAGATTATGGCGCCATTGCAACACCTCGCACTCGCTAGTCTTTGATGAAGCATTGGTAGTACCTGGCAAGTCCAAGAAATCCACGCAACGCCTGAACGGTCCAAGGCCGCGGCCAATCAAGCACACCTTCCACCTTAGACGGATCCATGGCCACACCATCAACTTGGATGACACGAACGACTCCCCAAAAAGACACTTTGATCTTTTGAGAAAGAGCTTGTTGTGTTGAAATTGGAAAACCACTCGAACATGGCGAAGTTGGTCTGCCCAGGAGTGACCGTACATCAAAATATCGCCAAAGAAAAGGACAAAAAGACGTAAGTGTGGTCATAGAACCTCATTCATAAGAGCCTGGAATGTCGTCGGTGCATTAGTCAATCCAAAGGGGCATGATCAAAAACTCAAAGAGCCCTACATGTGTCCGGAAGGCGGTCTTCTCAATGTCCTCTAGTGCCATCCGGACCTGATGGTACCTGGAGCAAAGATCAAGTTTTGGTGAAGAAAAGAACGCCTTTGAGTTCCTCAACCATCGGGATCGAAAATTTGTCCCTGACGGTTTCGTCATTCGAAGCCCTGTAGTCGATGCAGATACGCCTTGAGTTGTCATGTTTCTTCACAAGGAGAACAGGAGCGGAGAACGCTGAAGTGCTAGGACGAATAATTCATTGTGCCAACATAGCTGAGCATTGACGCTCCAACTCGGTGGGTATCGATAGGGACAAACAACCACTGCCGTGGTGCCGGGCAGAAGGTGTATGCGGTGATCACGCCTTTGCTGGGGCGGCAATCCACAGTGCTCATCAAAGATAGAACTAAACTGGCGCAGTAGCTCCTCCATGAGATCCACGACTGAGGAGGCCGAGTGCAGATATGCAGCGGCTTGTGTTGGCGTCGTTCCATGCCATGTGATCTCCTTGTATTGGTGGTGAGTGCGCATTGTCAAGTTGTGGAAGTCCCACACAATAGGCCCGAGGGAGCTAAGCCACTGAACCTCGAGCACGACATCAAAACCTCCCAGTGGTATGGTGAAGAAAGCAAGTATGAAGTCCTTGTTGTCAATGGAAACGGTTGTCGCCTGGCACACCCCACCGCTAGTTACCTTGTCATCATTGGCAACTGCTACGGACAATCCTGCTCGAGGAGACAGCTTTAGGACAACCTGGTCGACCAACTTGGCTGCTATGAAATTTTGTGTAGAGCCCAAATCGATGAGAGTTAGCAATTCAGCGCCGTTAATGCATATGGGCAACTGCATGGTCTGAGCCTTGCGGATGCCTGCGAGAGCAAGAGATATTATGGCGTCCTCAATGACTTCTTCATCTGAGTCGTGCTCGTTCTCCACGATCATTGAGAAGATGAACTTGCACACGCACTGGTGACCGGAACATACTTCTCATGGTTGAAACACGGGCCCTTGCTACGATGTTCGGCCATTTGTTCTGCAGTGAGCTGCCTGAAGGGTCGTGCCGCACCCCTGGGTTGTGCCCGAGTTGGATGATGGTGCAGTAGCCATCGACAGAGCCTACTGTGGCGGAATTGATCTAGTGCCGGCCGTCCTAGACGCTGGAGTAATTTGTGGCGTTGGAGGAAGAAGAGCCAGTCCCTCATAACATGTGCCAAGTCTATGGCCGTCTCCAGTCACGGGGTTTATGCATCTCCACCCGTGTCTACAGTTGTTCACCCAATCTTACTGTGAAGATGTTAACTTGCTTTTGTTCAAACAAATCATACAGCGCGCCAATGTTGTGAGGAAATTTTCAGCAAAGTCATCAACCTTGCCTGAGCATTGGGGATGGGTCAATTTCCTGAGATTGTTGGTGCTAGGAGAAGGCCCAAATCTCCGGAGAACAAGATCGGAGAAATTCCACCAATTGGGTGCACCGTCCATCCTCTCGAGCCACATATACCACAAGTGCGCCACGCTCGTCATGTGATATGCTGTGATCCAGACCCTGTCTTCCATCGGTTGATCCGGGGGATTAGGTCTTCTTTGTCGTCAAATGAGGGGGAAATTGAGCTTCAGGTAGCGTGGTGGGGGCGCTATTGGAGCTGGTCGCATGGTGGCATGTACAGGGCTAGAGGGCGGGGCGGGAAAAACTATTGTTGTCCGCTAGATGGCCCATAAAGCCCTCGTGCGGGAAGGCATCGACAATGGCTGCGTGGTGTCGTGTGGTAGGGGCAGGAAGGTGAGCCGCAGGCATGGGGCAACGGTGACAGTGGGGTGAGCGGCGGGCATGGGGGCAACGGTGGCGAGTGTAGCGGCGACGGTGGTGGTCCGCCTAGACACGGCGAGCTCCTCCATGATCTCGTCACTGCTGCTGTCTTTGCTGAGGGGCTGGCCCTCCATCCTCGCTAGTCTCCTGTCACGGCAGTTGAGGCAATTGCTACAGGTGGTCACCATGCCCTCCAGGCGGGCGATGGCATGTGCCGACTCTTCGCTGCTCTTGCTGGTGTGAGCGATATCCTCTGCCATCTTGTGGATCATCGCCGTGAGGTCGTCCTGGTCATCATCCATGGACTCTGATACCAAGATGTTAGGGATGAACCCTATGAATGAAGGCGACGAGGGATCCCCAAGCTCGCTTACTTCCTTCTTAGACGTTGTGATGCAAGATCACAGCTAGGCTGCTAGCCTAGAAACAGAGAGGATGTTTGGGGGCAAGGGATTAGATAAATTCTAATCCTTGCTTGCTTCTATTGACCAGGGCTAAGACCAATATATAAAGGTTCACACGTGAGCAACAAGGCATGATTCCTTGTAGGACTCTGATTCTAATTGAACTAGACATGAATAGGAAATCTACTCTGATTCTAATTGAACTAGACATGAATAGGAAATCTAATTCTACTTCTATTCTAATTCAAAGACTCTCAGCCAGCTCCCTCCCGGACCTACGACTGGTCATTGGGATTGGGCCTACAGCTGTAGGTTTGGCCCCACATGACACAATGTGGGATGAAATCAAATCCAAGATAATCATTTTTTAGTTTGTGTGCATAGGAACCTCACGAAAAGAATGTTTTGTTGCCTTGATGATGTAAAGGGCTATCCTCTTTATGCAAAGAATGCTCTAGTGTAGATTAAAAGCTTCCATGCTATAGAGAAATTAGGGGAGATATGCTGTTCATTTTTGCCGAAAGTCTATGTACTATGAGGATATTTAGTTCTGATTGTAGTAGATGTGTAAATTCATTTTGTAAGATCTTATAGCAACCTGTTGACTTAGTGGTAGTAGCAACTCGAGTCGAGATTGTGAGATTGTTTTCTGTCAACTGATTGTGTCTTGTCTGAGCCTCCGGAGTTACTTTGAGGAACAATTGTAAAGTCATTCTGGTTTGGTTTTAGTGTGTAATGAGTGATATGATGTTCATATTGATTTTAGTACTCTTTCTTGGAGAGTTTTACAATTCTTTGTTTTGCTGACTTTATAGGTCCACCAGGCTCTGGAAAGGGAACACAGTCGCCCCTTATTAAGGAAGAGTATTGCTTATGCCATTTAGCCACCGGTGACATGTTGAGAGCTGCTGTTGCTGCTAAGACTCCTTTAGGAATTAAGGCGAAAGAAGCAATGGACAAGGTATTGCTATTGAAACTCAACCACAGAATGAAAAGGATAAAAGGTGTAAATGAATAGCCAGCTGAAAATGTTCTGAATGTAAAGAAGATGTTTCATGGCTAGTTCACTAACCTCCTGCTTGTTAGGGAGAGCTTGTTTCCGATGACTTGGTTGTTGGAATTATTGATGAAGCCATGAAGAAACCTTCATGCCAAAAGGGTTTTATTCTTGATGGATTCCCCCGGACAGTTGTTCAAGCACAGAAGGTGAGGCATTTGAGCGATTTGTCACTTAACTAGTACTATATTGTTGATTTTCAGTAACAGACTCCTTTTTTTTAGAGAGGTAACAGATTCAATGTCCAGTTGAAGGCTATGCAGCTACATTTTCAAACGTAGTCTTCTCTTTCTGTTTTACGAAACATTTTTTCAGCTTGATGAGATGCTGGAAAAGAAGGGTACTAGAGTTGACAAGGTTCTGAACTTCGCCATAGATGATGCAATTTTGGAAGAAAGAATTACTGGCCGTTGGATACATCCCTCCAGTGGTAGGAGTTATCACACAAAATTTGCACCGCCAAAGGTTCCTGGACTTGATGATGTAAGTTGAATACAGAACACTCAGCATGATTCACATCATGAACTCTGAAAATATTTATTTTGCACAGAGTTTGGTTTGCCGAACATGTTGTCTCTCGTAACTGCATTGATAGTGATACAACTGCAGAGGCAATATTGGTAGTGCTTTCTTTTCTTTCTGAGTGCATTATATTTCATTTTTATTGTTTTGACTCTACATACATCATTTTGTAGATGCTATGTCAATACTGCTCCCTTTTTATTACTATTCCTTACATGTTCACATTTTTACGCATAATTTCTCAAGTCAATCAAGAACCATGGTCATAGAAATGTTAGTAATATATGAACAATATAAATTGTTCAACAAGGACAGAAGACAAATTACTGCAGGTAGTTCACTGTTTTCTTTCCACTGCATGCAAGTCGGCAGATATGCTACGGATTTCTAAGAGTTTGCAGTTATTATCCGAGATTCTTCTTTGAGATTGTGTGTTTTCTTCCACTACCAAATATTCTATGAACCATAAGCCCCTGACTGGTGCTTTTTCGCTTGCCTTTCACCAAGGTCACTGGAGAACCACTAATCCAAAGGAAAGACGACACAGCTGAGGTTTTGAAGTCCAGACTTGAAGCCTTCCACAGACAAACTAAACCAGTATGATACTGTCTCAATTGCATTGTGGTTTACGATAAGAACTGCAAGTTTTTGGCGAACTTCTTTTCGGGAGAGGGTGGAGCGTGTCCTTTTCCAGTTCATGTTAGGGTCGTTTTTCTTCATGAATACAAGTTCTCATTTCAACATCACATGCTTTCTTAATATGCATTCTGTTGTTCCCATTTCAATATTTCCATTGCGACTTGACTACAAGATTTTTTTTATTCAATATTTTCACTTCAATATTGATTTACTTGCACTAGGTGATTGATTACTACTACAAGAAGGGCTTAGTGGCGGATCTTCATGCCGAGAAATCCCCGAAAGAAGTGACCGCTGAGGTTGAGAAAGCCCTTTCATGATGTACCACTATTTTTTCGATCACAAGTGACCGATGTACCGGGACTGTTGCCGGGCTTAGAAGTTCAAATTAACACTTTTTTACGGGGTTTCAAGTTGATACTGACATGCCAAGTTTAAATTGCTGTTTTTTGTGTCTGACACTCAGATAAATTTGTTGAGCACAGTAGATTTCACCGGTTTTTAGCTCCAGTAACCCTCTTTTGTATGACGGAAGGATGTTTTTTTTTGGTTAGCAACACTCAGAAATTAGTGAGTTCACCCTTTAGTTTTGAGAACAGCTTGATATATACGTAACTGCTGACGCATGTGTGGTTATGAACTGCCTGGAGATCTAAGAGTTCAACATGTTTTGTGGCATCCTGTGCAGCTTGCAGTTTGCTATTATGACAAAATAGCATGGATTAACAACATAGTGCAGAAGCTAACATCCATTCACCTGAAACCTCCCATAATCAGCAAACGAACAAATTAAATGCGAACAAAAGATAAAAGGGAACATAAACAAGCAGAACAATGAACATAGAATTTAGAGACAATTTTGAGCTTGCAAAATATGCTGTCACAAGTTGCAATAGTTACAAAAATAATTTGGCAATATTTCCAAATTATGTAGTTTACATATTGCAAGACTAATGAAAACAATTCGGCAGTACAACAGTGGCACAGCATGATGCATTTCTGAATAGTTGTGCCGAAGATCAGGTGAGGCAAGCAATCACTTCAGCCGCCCCCAAAAGGAGCCTGATGAGGCGTATGGCAGGAGGAAAACGCTGCAAGGTTTTCAGTGCCTTCTGCTTGAGTATTTTGACCCCCTTAGTAACAGCTTCTCCAGCGGCTTCTCCCAGAAGCTGCCTCCTCCCAGCTTCTCCCAGAAGCCGCCCCGTCAAATTCGTCGGGGCTTCTAAATTTGTCGGGGATTGATTAGTTTAGAAGCCCCGACGAATTTGGCGGGACAGCTTCTGGGAGAAGCTAGGAGGGGGCGACTTCTGGGAGAAGCCGCTGGAGAAGCCGTTACTAAGGGGGCCTTTGTCCCTTGGTAAGTACATCAGAAATGAGAGAACCATCAGGCACCGATTTCTCGGTTTGAATAGTCAACAAACATCCTGTTTGCACTATCAGCATCTGTTGGTGGGGGTGGTCCACTCAAGTTTACTGCCCTGCTAGCTTGACGAAAGTGCGTCGGAGGCTTCGTAGCTCAGGCACGCCAACCGATCTTTGAAGATTAATGTAACAGTTAAGGGTCCCAAAAATACACTAGTACTACATCCAGAGGTGGCGGAAGTTTTCATCTATGAGGCTAGAGAGGTGGCGGAAGTTTTCATCTATGAGGCTAGAGAGGTGGCGGAGGCTAGAGGTAGATATTATTCACGTTATGGCAAAAAAAATTGTGAATTTAATTCTAGATTGGGACCATGTGGGCAGAAAATTACTGTACCTGCAGAGTTTTGGCCTGCTTGATGTAAATGTTTGAAGTCATTTTCAAGTTTGAAAAAGAAGTGGCTATGCGCACATAAACCTCTATACGCGACATCTCTGCACGGGCACATGGCATGTTTGATATCAGAAGGTTATTTTGAATTAGGAAGTTGTTATGATTGCTAGATCTCCATGCTACAGGTATATATATAGAACAGAACATACAGATGCACAGAGAACTGAGACTTGTATTTATAACTCTTGTAACAATATAATTTGCTAAAAGATATTGTCTTGGACAGTAAGGTTTTGTTTGGTTGCAAGGGGATAAAAAAAACCAGGGTTTTAAACCCCTAGAGGAGTTTTAATGAGCATATGGGATCCCCCTCCTCCCATGGGTGGGATCTCTCCGATCAGGATATTATCCCTATGGCTGTTTGGCAACAAGGGAGAGGAAAATCTAGTCATATAGAAAATTCAGAAAAATCTAAAATTAAACCAATAAATTTGAAAATAAATTCATAAAAATCACAAATAATTCCAAAAATTCAGAAAACCTCCAATAACTCTGAAAATCCTACAAAAATACAAAAAGTTCCAAAAAATCACAAATTTTAGGAAACAACATAAAATTCAAAAAACACAAATAATTCAATGAATTGAAAGCATCCACCCACACACATTGACATCTTGTAGCATCAATCATCCATAGCATATATCAATTTTTCCTAATCCTAATAACACATAACAATGAGATTCTCAGCATCACACAGAAATTTCATATGGTCAAGCAAAAGAAATAGCTAATACAAACGTAGGTCTATTACTCTCATACATGGTATACGATAAATACAAGAAATCTTCACAATCCAAGCACATAAAGGCGGGTGGCAAAGAGAAGCATGTATGAACTGTAGGTCCCCACCATCATCCACCATGCGTTGCAACAATGGAGGCTTTCCATCATCATTATCAGTCAAAAGGAAAGGAACCTACATATTGGTATAAACAAATATCAAATGTCAAATCAAACAAAGTAAGCTCCTAGCCAATTAGCCAGCTGAACATAGAACTAACCTATCTATCTATCTATACACACACACATATATATATATATATATATATATATAGCTGAGAGTAGAATAACTAACCTGCGCGTTAACCACCAACCGAGCCAGCCAACCCAGACCCACCACGCCCCTCCTTTTTTCACCACTGACCGTAAAACTATTCAGTAGATATAGTAAATCCATCGAACTATATTATTGTCGAACAGATCCCTCACAGTCACGTAACTTCACATATAAAATACGGTAATTTTATGTCTGTCGAGTAGTAAAACAATATGTGTCATCGTAAAATTCAGGACTGTAGTAATTTTCATATAAAGCGTGTCGTAAAATTACTATTATATGTACACGATATTACGATCTCGCGACCATCATTTTACTGCATGTCTGATCATTCCATACTAGAAAGGAAATATTTCTTCTATTTATTCACAATCACTTACATAGCCTAGTTGGTCAGCAGAGAAGAGCAATGTGCATGAGGTCTAGGGTTCGAATCTCGCCCCATCCTTATTTTTTTAATTAAAACAGATTAGGGGAATATTTCTTCTATACTAGAAATATTTTTTCTATTTATTCACAATCACTTGCATAGTCTAGTTGGTTAGAAGAAAAGAGCAACGTGCATGAGGTCCACGGTTTGAATCTCACCACCTCCTTATTTATTCAATTAAAACGGACTGTGCGCGACTGTGAAAGTGCTGCCAAGAAGTTGTAAAACTTAGAATTTTTTTACGGTCTGAGATGCGCGCGAGACAGTAAAGTTGTGTATAGGATGTCGTAAAATCTATCACTAAATGTAGTAACACGCGAGACAGTAAAGTTGTGTATAGGATGTCGTAAAATCTATCACCAAATATAATAAAAAGTCATCAAACTCAGAAGTTTTTTACAGTCGAGATGCGCGAGGTAGTAAAGTTGTATATATGATATCGTAAAATCTATCGCAAAATGTAGTAATTCTGAATCACACTAAAATCTCAGCAGTAAAATCCCGTCTGAAAATTACTACTCGATAGACATAAAATTACTGCCTCGTTTTTTTCCTTCGTTGGTTCCGTGGCTGGCTCGGTCTGGCACGTTCTGCGCTCTCACGTATGTATGTATGTATGTATGTGTGTGTGTGTATATATATATATATATGCTGACATCAATAGCTGATCTTGGCGTCAGAACAACAAAGGAAATATTGTAATCTCCTTCGGTTGAGAACAACCAAAGAAATAAACCTTAGCATTCAGGTACATTGTGCATACTTGGTTGAATTGAAAGAAATGTACATGTGCCTGAAGCATTCATGTTAGCACAATTACAGAAATGCTTTCATGAAACATTCAGGCTAAACTATTACTCCCTCCAGTTTCATGAAACTATTAGTGCTTTCATGAAGCATTAATATGGCCCAGTTTCTGTCCAAGTGAATTAGGAAATCATCTAATCTGGAACCTAAGCAGCTAGCTGCCGGGGAGGAATAATGAACACACGCACGCACAGATGCACAGACAGAATATACACCAAAATATACTGTTTTATATACACCTATGATGTACCAAAAACAGTTTTTTTATACATGTGTTTGCTAAATTGATGCACAGTAAACAATAACAGGAAATAACAATACAGCAATGTTAGGATGATAAAGAAACAATATAAGAGGGATAGCTTACTTATTCTTGATAGTCACTACTTCCTCCATTTTCTTTCCCTTGACCCATTCAGTAGCTGCAAGGACAAAGCTAAGAATCACTTCTATATACACAATGCATACCTAAGAATTAATTTCTATAAGATAATTAGAAGAAGAAATTACATAGCATACCTAAGAATAAATTTTATCTTTTAGCCATAGCAGTCGGACACTTGCGTTCTTGGTATTCATGAAGAGTTCTCTGTTCAAGATGCACTTGAATAGTTTTAACGCCTTTGCCTTCTCCACATCAGTGAGCTCTTCTATTACTTCCAACGTATCCACACACTTTTCAATTGAGAATTTATCCTCCAGCTTTGATGCTTCCTTCATTTCTTCCACAAGTTTTTGTGTTTGTTTCTTCTTGAATTCCAAATAGTTCTCAAGTGCCCCAGCGATCTGACTTGGCTTGCGCATTTTTCTAGTATCCTGTCCTTTCTGTTCTTAACATGTAGATGTTGTAGGTTCAAAATCTTCAGCTTCTAGGTTAGTACTTGTTGCCCCTTGCCCATCCAGAGTAGTAGAGGAAAAAGGATTTAAGCCACCATAAGGAGTCTCGTTCTCAACAAGAGGAACTTGATTAGTTGTGCTCTCCACTCTTGGAACTGATACGAAGTTCAAATCTCCCATTGCAATACTTCCCGCTCCAAAAAGGCCAATATAAAGATATTACATGACAAATAAAAATATGAATTCTCAAGAAAAGCTATCTTTAGTTTGAGAGGACTTCACCTTCGTACAACAAGGCCAACATGTTAAAGAGAGGGAAGGGCTTTGAACGAAACTTCTTAACCTTCGGGTAATCCTATTCAACACAACAAAGATATATGGTAAGTATTAAGATAGCAGCACAGAGAATTCTATTTGTAAAGAGGGTAAAAGATCTTACCGCAACAATTTTATCCTAGATTTTTGATTCAGCGATTATCATATCAAGAAAATCATCCCAGCCGGTACCACTTTGTTTTCGAGCATCGCTTATTGACTTGTAGTTTCCTTTGAGCTTTTATCTTTCTCTTGAATTTGTTGCTTTGTAAAATGAGCAAGTGGAAACTTTTGGTTGAAGTTTTCGATGATACTTCTTCATCCTTCAGTCACCCATCCGTTCTGACCTCTAAACTTAGGGTTATTGTGATCATGCAGGGTATCCACTAGCCCTTTCTTATATTAGATGGTAGGATATAAGGTGGTTGGTGATCCAACCACCCTTCATCACCATTTAGACCTCTAATGATGTTATGGAATATAGCACATGCCGCCAGAATTTTAATTTGAGATTTTATGGGATGGTGGTGCCCATTTTTAGAATCAGGAATCGCTGCTTTAGAACACCAATCACCCTTTCAATATGGTTATGAAGAATTGCATGGCGATGGTTGAACAACTCCTTGTGGTTAGCATAGCCACTATGAGATGACCGCCGCCTCCTGAATTCACTGAGATGGTACCAAACTCCTCTGTATGGTGCAAGAAAAGATGGTGTATCTGCATATCCACCGTACACAAGGTAGAATTTTTCCTTCTGACACATGAAATCCTTTGCTAATAGCAGACCGAAGGACTCCTGCATCTGATGCAGACCCTTCCCAACCACATGAAATGAATGTGAAATTCAGATCAAAATCACAGGCCACCATCACATTTTGGGACAGGGTTCCTTTTCTATTTCTAAATGGTGGGGCTTTCTCTTCAGCAATAGTGATGGGGACATGGGTTTCATCAATAACACCAATGCAGTTCTGCACACACAAGAAAAGCAAACTTGGAAGCTTTACAAATCTATAATGGGAAGTTTGGGGAAAGTTCAGTGACACGAATATGTGTATGGTGGTTCACCTGAAAATAAGGCCAATAGCGAGGGTTCGACACGATCTTTGAGTGGGTTTGGATCGAACTTGGAACCTTCACAAATCTCTGGACTAGAGTTGGAATTATCATGAATATCTCTTTTACCTTCCTATGAATTGTTTCACCGCTATGTTGGAATTGTTTTTGTAGCACTTGATTGCTAGCATTGTGAAAGATCATGTACATAAACATCTCCAATTGCTCCTCAATACCAACATTCGATGTGTCCTTTAATAGACCCTCTCTTAAAGCAGTACATGTGTGCATGAAGTATACCTTGTGCACAATGCTATGCAAGAAGTAACCTATGCCCAGGACTAACATGATTAGGTATCCAAAGAATATGTGAATAAACTGTGATGTTCTGACTTGATGTGCAGATGGACAATATGTGAATAACACACCATCGAGAAGAAATAATTCAGCTACAAGCAAAAGGAAACACACAAGCAACTAGACTGGACCAGTTGCTCAAGTCAATGTATTAAAACCACAAGAAACGTATCACCTAATCTACTAGTTCAATTTCAATTTCAATTTAAGCTAAACTGGAAATAGAAACAGTTAGTCAAACGCACTGCTAATGTTGCCTTACTAGCTCTAAACTAAGATGTGTTATTGTTGGTTATATGCAGCCGATTCTTCTGTACCAAAGAAACAATTAGCTGTCATCTATGATTAATTGCTGGCATCTATTACTAGCATCAAGCATCAAACATCACCGTCCACCCTTCCCTCAGCATCAAGCTAAAAGAATTGTTACCAAGCTAGTATGTCAATCTGCCATTGAGTTATCAATAGATTTATCCTACTGGTTAATATCCAACAAGAAGTAAAAATTTCAGCTGATCTATTCAGTATGCATACATTTTGTCACGCCCTGTTTTTCCTAACCGGGTTTACTCGAAAAACCAAAACCCTAAGCGCGAATATGCGTATATGTTCCAAAACTTTTTGCCGGATTGTTTGGATCTTCAGCATTCCTCATGCACATCATCTCATGGCATCATCCTAGGTAGCCTCGTCATCGCATGCATGAAACCCAAACCCTAATCAGAGCGCATACGTTGTATATGCTCGAGCCTCGTTCAAACCCTAGCCCTAGCGGCAACTTGCCCATTCGTGTTCCCGACCTCCAAAACCCAAACCCTAACCCTCCCGTATCTTGCCACCGCCTTGCCGTCGTCAAAAATCCCTAAACACCCCTTCTGTCGTCAAAACCCTAATAGGTTTTCTTACCTCCAGAAATTAAGAAAGTGTTATCGCATGCACTTTTATTTCTCCAAAGTGTCTAGAAATTTACCAGGAGCTTCTTGAGTATATTCCTCACTAACTTATGAAATAAAGTTGGGAAGTCCAATTCAAAAATTTTGAATTGCATTCAAAATACAATTTTGTCCCAATCATCCCTTTGAACTACAACCCCTCTTTTCCTCACTCAGAAAATTCTACAAAAATCACACAACATTCATCTTTTTACCCTTACTCCATTTCTGTGAAAACATTGCCACCTCCAGTACAAGTATTTACCAGGAACTTCATCGAACACCTAGGCTCCATTTCTTTTTTTCCCCTTGCAATCAAGTCCCAACCCCATTCAATTGCTGTCAACTCTCACCAGCTGCCCTACTATGGCTCAACAGCCACTCCTCTCCCATCTCCTCAGCAGTAGGTCAAACTTTTCCCTGTAAGCTCAGTCTCATTGCCCCTCATGCCAACATTGGCATGCTCCTTAGCCATTCCTCCTCTGCCCGAAATGAAGCTCCACCTTCCCCAATGTCTCTCTTTAACTCATATCAGAGCTGAAGACATGACAGTGCACTGCTTGCCACCTCAGAGAACGCAGAAGCATGCCCTCGCCACTCCGGACAAGGGTTGACCTCGCTCTGGACGCGCTCCAGTGCGTGGCATGGTCACCTGATGTTGGCTGTGCTCTGTCTCGTCGCCGGCCAGGCCAACCACCGCGCGCCCATCTTTACTCCACTGCCCGACCTGTCATCTCCTACCCCCAGCGCTTTGCTCGAGCTGCCCGTGAGCTCTGCGCCTCTCTGACCTCGCCCATACCCCCTCTGCATCCTTGCCGGCGATGCCCCACGGCCCCCGCCTGGCAGCCAGAGGCGCCAGCCTATAAAAGGAGCTGCCAAGCACCGAACTTCTTCACCCAACCTCACCTAGCTCCCCTAAAGCTCAAACGATCACCACTGTCATCAGTGCTCAGCCCAATCCTCAAGTTCCAGTAACGATCCCCTCCACTCGCCATTTTTCTCCGAGGAGAAATCCATCTATACCAGTGAAGAATCTCTACCTCTTTCCATTCCTTAAGCTCCCTGGAATCCCTCTTAACCTCCCCGACCACTCCCTTGCAGTCGCAGTTCGCCGGAGCCCCACCTTCGCCTACGTCCCCGCCTTTCCCCCGCTAGATCTCGTCGAGGTCACCAGCTAGCAATCTCGCGAGCCTTCCATCCTCAAAAACGGGTCCGCCTCTCTTCCCTGAACCCGAGGGTAGCCGCCGTTCTTCCTAACTCCCTCTAGATCGCGCCTAATTTCTCGCCGGAGCATTAACCGGAGCACCGCCGGAGCCACCTAATTCCCCGCCGGAACCCTATCTTCCCCGCGCGCGCCCTCCTCTGTTCCCTGTGCTTCTGACCGGTGGGCCGCCCCAGTCGAAGCGGTACGCCGCTCCCTGCCTCTGCCGTTCGGGCCCGCCCGTCGGATTAAGTGGAAGCCGGCGCCGTATTCCCCCTCCACGTCACCCCTCCTGTTCATCTAAACCAGCCGGATTCTCTCTCCTCTGTCCAGTGCAGCTCTTCGTTCTGGTTCAGCCGATCCTCTCAAATCCAGCCCGAATCTCGAGAAACTCCCCAAATAAAAGTTGCTCAGAATTTCATGTTCCATCTTTTCTATATAGGACACTTTTCGAAAATCTCAATAATTTTCTCTGTACAGCCCCAGTCCAGTAGCTATTTCAATTTCAAACTTGTGTTTAAATCCTTGTTTGAATATGTGTTCAACCCTAGGAAGTTCCAGCATGAACTCCTGAGCATTTTAGGAACCTTGCACAAATATTCATGCATATACCCATGTTGCCTAGTTCAAAGTTTAAAAGGAGATGAATTATTAGTGAAACCCTAAATGCATACATACATTAGTTTCCCCTAAATTCCCTTCAATTTTAGTTGGATTAAGTGTCTCCTCCCAAATTTCCAGTAGGTTATAAGGTCCATATTTTATCATGTAGCTCAGTAGCTAGTTGATCAATTGATGCATGAGTCCATGAACCAAAGAGAACAAGTGTTTTCCCGCAAAACCCTAGAACCCTAATCATCATTTCATGCATATATTTGTGTCCTCCTTAGTTACCCCCACCATGTTAAGCCTTTCAAACATGTTAGAATCCAGAAACATGCCAAGTAGGTTTTCATCCACATGATACATGGTTCGGCCAATAAAAGGAATGCCGATACAGCTCAAAACCCTAGTCATCCTAACCCTAGGAGTGCATGCATCTTTTATGCACATCCAATCAACTCCGAGCAAGTTGAATCATTTGAAAACATTATGAAGCCCTTGATGCATGCATGATTACCTTTATTAGTCGTTCTTGTGATGCTTGGTTCTTATTCGAAGTTTTCTCGAACATGTAGTTGACGGTGTGAGATACGTGCGCCAGGACGAACCCGAAGCATCTCCGCGTCCGGAACCGAGCCAAGACTTGCCAGGCAAGCTCTCCGCCATTGATCATGTTGAATCCCAGTTTTACAAAATATTATTTTGTTTTCGAACCATGCATGCTATATTTATTCCTGCTATTTTATATAGAGTGGATATCACCGATGATAGGAAACCCTAGTCCGACCCTGTAACCCTTGTTGCCTTAGGACTATTATATTCCGAAGATTTATCGGAAACTTAGGGTAGTGTATGTATATATATGCTTAGCCCTGCAGTAGATGAATTAGGTTTTCAAAAGGAAAAGGAAAGCAACACCCCATATTTCATGTGATGAAATATCGAAACGGACCGTCGCGTCCGGATTGTAGAGGTGCATGGAAGGTAGGATATGCATGGGTTGGGATATTCTACCGTGATAATGGTTCTGTGGAACCGAGCTAAAAAGGAAGAAGATTTTGATCCGGGTTGGTAATGAAGGGTGTTGGAAGGGAGATGTTAAAGAGCGAGGTAAGGCCCGTCGTGGTTCTCGCTGCCCGTTTACGGGAGTGGAGTGGAGTCCTTCTCGGATCACCTAAGGACCTGTCTTAAGTGCCGTTTGGCCAAGTCTTACCGTACGACCACACGTCCTTTGTGGGAAGGACTTGATCTAGTAGCCGACCTGGACTAGCATAAACCCGTGGGCAGTTAGTAGAGTGCAGATGGGGTGGGTAACTCCGAAGAGGGCAAATCCTGTGGGTAACGGGGTTTCGCCCGCCACAAAGATGGAACACCAACCTCCTCGTGGCAGGGGTACTGATTCGAGCTAGGTGTGGGACATGTCTATTCTGACGGGTTCGTGGCTGGGTTCACAGCGGTGAAGAGTCTCGCTGTACAAACTCTGGACACATGCGACCGGTAGCATGCCCAGGGGAAACTACATCGTGTGGGTAAAGCCGTACAACCTCTGCAGAGTGTTAAAACTATTCGAATAGCCGCGTCCGCGGTCATGGACGAACTTGGTCGGGCCACACTAAAGTAGTTTTGGCTCTCTGAGCCCCAAAAAGGATCTTTGGGTTATGGGTTTAAGGACGCGAACCGCCGTGTTCGCAGGGCGTCATGCCGTGTCAGGGAGTGAGAAGGAGGGATTGACCCGTACCAGTAGGGCAACCCTGGAATGAGGGACTGACCCGTACCAGTAGGGCAGCCCTGGACTGAGGTATTGACCCGTACCAGTAGGGCAAACCTAGTGTCACCGTAAGTACGAGGTGAGCGTCGTCTCCCTGAGGAACCGGTGACCACCAGGCCTTCCGGTGAAAAGGAAGAGCATAGTTATGAATCCCGTTGTTGTAGGGATGACGGATTTGATTTCCCGTTGTTGTAGGGAAGTCAGATGCCGCGAGGTTTGCGAAAACTGCTTTACTATCTATTTACTTACTTCAAATGCAAACTTACTTTCTCGCACAACATGAAACATAGGATAGAGCCATGTTATTGTTAAATCCCGAGCATGTCATTTCCGTATTAAACTCCCCGGCGGAGTGCTTGCGAGTACATTCTATGTACTCACCTGGCTTGTTATGTGGCCAGACGATGAGGAGGAGTACCAGTCTGGCGATAGCGACAGCGACTTCGACGCGTAGGGTTTTCTCCCCAGTCTGTTGCCTGTGGATCGGCATACTGATGGGCTATCCACCGTATTTATTTTCCGCTGCTGTTTTATTCGGCCAATAGGCCTGGTTTGTAAGAACTAAAGACCAATTATGGCTAATGTTTGTAATAAACGATGTATGGCATGGTTATGCTATCAAGTATTTGTGTGTATCGACTATTGATCCAGGGATCGATACAGTAAACACAACGGTTATCCGGCCTTAAAACCGGGTAGTCCACACATTTGCTACTTGAACTAAGCATAAACAATTGGGCAGACATTGCTGGATGGCTATACAAGACAAAGGAAAAAAAACTAGGTCATTGCATAGGAGACATTGCTTGAACTAAGATGGAGGCAGTATGCTACCTAGGTCATCGCAGAGGAGGCTCCATCGGTCGTCGCCGTTGTCGTCGTCGGAGGGAGGCGTAGGAGGTCACGGGGGCACCGGAAGTTGCGGTCGTTGTCGTCGGTCATCGGAGGCAGAGGAGGTCATGAGGCAACGGAGTTCGCGGTTGTTGGTCGTCGGAGGCAGAGTAGGTCACGGGGCACCGAAGGTCACAGTCGTCGGTCGTCGGAGGCGGAGGAGGTCGCGGGACTGAGGTGGTGCGGATCGGTCGCGGGTGGAGGTGGCATAGATGGTCGTGAGACTGAGGCGGCACAGATCGGTTACCGGGAGGGGGGAGGGAGGAGGTCACGTGGGGCGGAGGTGGCACAGAGGAGGTCACAGGCGGAGGCGAGCAAAGGAAGTCGTGGGTGGAGGCGGCCGCACGAGGCTGAGGGGGTTGCGGGGACAAGGCTTTCCTCCCCGGTGTCAAGAGGTCGGGATCTCTCTCCCGGTGAAAGGCCACGGAATGGGCCGAAAAACCCCCTCGGCCTGGTCACCAAATGCACAAGCGGGCTGCCCCGGGTTAATGGACCACGTGGGCTTCGGTCCCGGGAAAAGGCCGGGATCCCGGGTGAGTTTGGGGCTTCCAACCATGGACTAAAGGATATAGTTGGCAAGTTAGGCCCAAGAGAAATCTTATTCATGGCAAGCCCAAGACAAGATTGCGCCTCAACAATTGCATTGACCCTGCAAAGTACGTTTTGTATCAAAGGCATGTAATTTCTTTTTAAAAAGTTCTCATGTTTCCACAGACCAGATATCAACCAAGACAACTGACGTTACCTGTGTAGCTTTGTCCATCTCATAGAGGGCATTGACCTCAGTTGTCCGTAACTATAATATTATCAAGTCAGGAGTTAAATCTACAGGAACTACCATAGATGGAACAGTACTGCAATGACAACATGGTCAGGATGCGAATAGATAGTATTTGCACAATATTCGAAAAGAATTAATTGTTTCTGCATTCATACCGTCAGACTTTAAGATTTTAATAGAATTTGTTTTTGTTTTACTAAAATAATTTGTTTGACATGGTAGGAGTATGACATGGAAATAAGCACACCAAATAAACACATTTACTTAATATGTTTTTGCACTGGGCTGCAATATTATGGTACGACACCAAATTTATGCAGGCATTAACGAAGTACCAAATAATTCTGGAATATATTGTGTATGGGGATTAGAATATCATGCAGCTGCAGTCAATCTCTGATGTATTCAAGAATTTCTTTGTTAGAAAAATATTTTATACTTACAGACTGAGTGGCTATTGTAGGTTGGAGAACTTTTACATCTCTTGTTTTTTTACCCACTTTCTTAGTAAAATATGACACAGCCTCAGCAATAAAGGAGACGATTCCACTATTTCATCTATTGAAAATAGAAAATGACACAGATTAATCAAATGGGATGACGTAGTGGGGTGGTTCGGCATTGAGGTTCCGGATCCGGCATGAAGAGGTGGCGACTGTCCTTGAATTGTGCTTGGTAATCTTTGCCCCTCCAGTAGTTAGATCTGGGTGCCCTTTCTCGGAGGTAGCTGGATCTGGTCTTCTTCTTCTTCTTCTTCACGTCTAGCTAGAGCTGTGGCGGTCGCGCAATGCGACGATGGCAATGAGCGGCTACGTCCGGTGAGCTCTTACAGGCACAACCTGACCAATCACCGTTGCCACAACTCTTTGTCCTTGGCCACCTCATCCAGCACCCAGATGAGTGCACCTCTTGCATAAGAGCAGGGAGCTCCGACATGTAGTGGCTGGGGCAAAAATATTGTTTCCATTGCAGCAAACAAATGTAACCATCACATGGAAATAACGTTGTTGTGACATGAAAAAAGATGTTTCGATCGTAGGAAAAAAATGCCTCCATTGCATGAAAAGAATGTTTCTATCGGGCGGTGTAAAAGTTTCCATACCTCAAAATAAAGATGTTTTCTAGTGTACCTATGATGTTATAATCACGCAAACAGTTTGTTTCAATTGTTTGTTTCCACAAAATTGTCTCAATCGAATTTTTTTCCATTATACAATAAGTTTGTTGCAATACCTTGTTGATGCAACAACAAAATTATGAATTTATTTCCTAAAATTCAGAGGTTTGTTTCTTTAAGAAATGTCGTGTGTTACATACGAGAGGAGGGAGCTTCGATGTGTAGTGGCCGGGGCTAAAAATATTATTTACATTGCACGAAACAAATGTAACCAGAAAAAAGATATGTCTATCACACAAAGCAACACAAATTGTTTCAATTGTTTGTTCCCATAAAATTGTCTTAATCGAATTTGTTTTCATTATACAACGAGTTTGTTATGTTATCTTGTCGATGCAACAACTAAATTATAAATTTATTTCTTAAATTTTTAATATTTAGTTTTTTTAAATAAATATATATCATATGTTATATCGATAATATCGTTGTTCTATTGATTCAAATATGTTTCAGGAAACTGTTTCCGTCCGGATAATGCTTCTCAGCATCGGACGTCCGGTCGAGCCCATCTCCACTCGCTAGACTCCGAATTCTCATCTCCGGTGCTTGCTATGGTGGGGCCCACGCTGACGGCAGGGCGGCACAGATTACCCTGTCAACATCGAATAATCAATCCAACGGAACTGCTCTCTCCGGCCCACCGTTCCGTTGCGACGACTTCTCCCCTTTGCTCTCTCACGCCGCTCCCAAGTCTGGACGCCGCCGGACCCTCTCCACGCCGGCGCTCTACAAGAACCACCCGGTGGCTCGTTCCAGCAAAGCAGCGCCACTTTGCTCCACTGGGCTGGCGTGGAGGGAGGTTACAGGAGATCCACCTAGGTTGATTTTTGTTGTTGATAATGATGCCCTGACGTATATTGCTTGGATTGTTTTGTGTTTTCTTCTTTGATGCGAGCAATCAAATCCATATTTCTGTTCCTTCTCGAGATACTTCAGTCCATCCAGTTAGTTGTGGATTTTGATTCGATTGTTCTGATAGCAGCTTGTTTTCCCAAGATTTTGGGGGTTCAAGTCGACTTGGTGAGAGATGAAGTTGGTGCCGAGGGAGGTGGAGAAGTTGGCGCTGCACAATGCCGGGTTCTTGGCGCAGAAGCGCCTCGCCCGGGGACTACGCCTGAACTACACGGAGGCTGTCGCGCTCATCGCCGCGCAGGTGAGGATGCATCGTCACTGATTGTCCTACGCTGCGAAAAGCTAATTTATATGCATCTAGCTTGAGCCGAACATAATTTCTTGAGCGTATCGGTGTTGACGAAACGTATTTGGCGAATGCAATCTCAATGTGGAAATTTCTTGGTTTAAAGTGGAATCCGATCACTTGCCGGGGCGAAGAATGTGCAAATTGTTATCTGCACTCTGTAGGCTGTAATAGACCGTCGTACAACAACAGATATAGAGTCTTTGTAAGACTGGTGCATGCATTATTTCCAGTGCTCTGCCTTGTACTCCTTTTGATAGAAGTATAATGAAGTTAGGGGGAGTTATTGTTGAAAGCATGTAGAGATCTATACTTATGTGGCAGTTCAGATTTTTGTGGACTCCGGTGACTTTTAAAAAACACTCCTAATCTGTTTGGACAGAGGGGGACCATGTTGTTGCATAATGCATATTCTTTCTCACCATTTTGAGGTAACATGTTGGATTAAGCCTTTCCGTGCTTCCTGACACAGATTCTTGAGTTTGTTCGTGATGGAGACAAAACTGTAACAGACTTGATGGACTTGGGAAAACAGCTGTTGGGCAGGTAAGTTTGTCCACCTAGTGTAGTAACTGATCTCTTGACCTCCTATTCAGAAACTTCATATTTCAGCATGATGCTTATCTCAAAATGCAACGTAGACATTTAGAACTGCCTAGCCAGATAAAAGAAAAACATGGTGTTGGCTTCAGTGATTTGTACTCTTGATCTCTTGAGGCTTTTGAAAATTACTTCACTGGCTGCAAATAATTTAGTGGAAGCTGACTTTACAGAGATGCACTAGTTTATAATAAACACAACAGAATGCTGGCTAGCTTTCTCATCACTGAAGAATGGCTAGGAGATTATCTTTGTTTTCATTTGAAATACATCTATGCGAAAGCTTGTGACACTTGTTGAGTTCCTGTGTTATTTAGTAGTTGCTCACATCTTGCTTGTAATATGGAAGATTTTGTAAGGCTATGCCAGATTTGTTACTTCGTCAGTTATATCCATTGTCTAAGACGTTTTGTTTTGCGGAACCATTGTCTAAGACTTTGTTTCCACACGTGAATGAGTACGGCATTGATTTAGTTATTGTGCTGATCTTTTGTGGAAAAATAGATTAGTATGTTGTACTGCAAATACCTGGGACTAGTTACTGCCTTCACCTAGTGATGTCCTTGCTGTGCTATAACCTCAAGCTCTGAGAGTTTTGCTTCTTCCTTGCCTATCAGGAGACAAGTTCTTCCAGCTGTTCCACACCTTTTAGACACTGTACAGGTTGTTTCTTTGCTCATGCTATATAATATTGATCAATTTCCCCTATTGTAGAATCTTGGTTTGTAATGTTTTGGGAAAAATTTGTAAGTGTCTCTCAGGACCCCACACCCTTTATTTATAATGCTAAGATTACAATTAGACCATAATACAGACTCTAATCAGATTTGGATCAATTTGGGATAATTGTGCGTACCTCTTAGGATCCCACACCCTTTATTTATAGTGCTAAGATCACAATAAGACCATAATATGGTCTCTAATTAGATTGGAATACTAACTTTAGAACACTCCCTGCCAAGATGGGTTGAAGATACCTATCATGCCCATCTTGTTGCATATCACAGTGCCCTCACTAGGACCTAGCCCTTTTTGTGAAACAATCAGATAACTACTCGCCAGACTTGAAATACTCCAACTTCGGCATCCTTCTGTCCAGCTTCTCCTTGCTCGAAGAACTATTAATCTCAACATGCTTAGTACAGCCATGTTGTACCGGATCATTTGCAATGTTGCTTGGAGACTTAATATCACATTGCAACGCCAGGGTTTATTCTTGAACACCTGAAGCTCAGAGCCTCAGACAATAGTCCTTTCATCCAGAACATCTCACTCAAGCTCAAGGATATACATCATCTTGGAGAGAACTATACCCTTCGAAGAATGGACAATCTTAATCCCAAGAGAGTATCGAAGATGTCTAAAATCTCTCACCTCAAATGCCATCCGAAGCCTTTTTTTTCAAGCAATTGATTTCTGTAGTATCATCTAAATAGACTGCCAATATGGTGATATGTGATCTTCTATGGATGAGAATCTAAGTAGAACACTGTATAATCTCATTGCAATGAGAATCTAAGTTACCTCATATGTGATATGGAATGGTGATATGGATGTGCCAAACACTTGCAATGCCATATCCATACTCACAACTTCTCAGCAGGGATCAAACAAATATATAGCTCTGATGAGATGCATAACCAATCGAAATACAATTCACGTATACAACTTGCCCTCAGAATGTCTGTGATGACGAACAAAACACATACAACCAAACACCTTAGCAGGCACCTTGAACTCTCATTGACACACGGTAAGTTCTGTTGGAAACATCATACCAAATATCCTGGATAGCATGCAATTTATGCAGATAATTGTGTCTCTCTCACAGGACCTGCCACCCTTTATTTATAGTGCTAAGATTACAACTATATCATAATACGAGTTCTAATTAGACTCGGATAGTAACTTCCCAACAGTTTGCTTGACAATCATGCTTGTTGGCTTAACGTTCCAAAAGGTACTGCCTCAATTGATTTTTTCTAGGTTGAAGGAACATTTGTGGATGGAACAAAACTAGTTACTGTACATGACCCTATTTCTTCTGAAGATGGAAACTTGGAGCTAGCTCTGCATGGTTCTTATCTCCCAGGTTGTCAATGCTGACCAACACACTTGGTTTACTAATAAAAGTTTACATTTTAAATCATATGCTTATACAATTCTTAAAATACTGTATTTATGGAGTCTGTGGCAGTCTGCCTGTTCTAGAAAGTCTATTTGAGATATCAGTTGTTTGAGGAAAGTTAATAAGTGAAAAGAGTAACTATATACAAATTATTAAACTGTTGCAGTACCTTCACGTGAAATTTTTTCTGGGAGTGATGTTGACGACTCCCCTGGTGAAGTACATTTTTGGTCTGGGCGCATAATCCTCAACCTTCATCGTAGGGCTTTAACTCTCAAGGTTGTTAACAAGGCAGACAGGCCTATTCAGGTAAGCACTTTTGGATGTTTTCATTTGGGGTCCTGACTGCAAATTACAAAACTCCTTGTTCTATAATTTTTTCATGAGATGGATCTTGGGCCCAATTGATTTTCACAGTTGGACCCAAATATTAAGGCCATTGCTTGTCATAAAATTGCGTGAGTGTTAGTCATTTAACAATATCACTCCTGGATAATGTCATAGCACTCGATCCACTCGTAGCATGACATGGTGCTGAACTGGCAGCCATGTAATATGTTGTTACTTATATCACTACTAAAGGTAGTGAACAGCTGTCCTCCATACCATGTTATGTTGAACATATATATGTGCTAAGAGCTAACATCATAGGTGCCGAAGTTAGCGGAATGGCTCTAGGTACTAGGGATGCAAGTGGCCTGACCCGGCGACCCACTGACTCATGCCACTTAATTGTTGGTTCACTTACACTTAATTGGTGTTTCACTTTGTACACATGACCTTTACATTAGTGACCAAGCGAAGAAATGGACCAATGGATCGGCCCAATCCAATCCACTTGCATCCCTATCTCTCGCACTATGACTTCAATTCCTAAAGTCCCTTTGTTGAAAGTAATTTTGAGGAACGTCCGTTCTTCAATTCATTTGCTAAAACTAATTCTTTAATATAGACATGTTGACCTTAATGGGTGCAAACTGTCACTCTAATTGAAACTTTCTAATGTTGTTGTTCTCTTTCGAGTTTGTGTAAAAAATTTCTTGGCCTTTTGCTGGTTAAAGTCGCATTTTTATTGCCTTTAACATACTTTTTCTCGTTGTTGTTATGATTCAATTGCCTTTTTTGATGCATTGTAAATACCTGTTTAATAGTGCATAATAAGTTCAATTTGCACTGCGTTCGACAATCGCACGCTTTTGATGGGAGCTATACTGCTGTTTAAGATTCTGCTGTATTTAGAACTTGTAGCTCATGAGAGAAACTCCAAATTATGTTGACTTTGCAGATCGGGAGCCATTACCACTTTATAGAGGTCAATCCATACCTGGTTTTTGATAGACAAAGAGCCTATGGCATGAGACTGAATATACCTGCTGGAACAGCTGTTCGGTTTGAGGTTGTTTTATCTGATACATCCTTTGGCATTTTGTGTGCTTTATATAAACTAAAAATAATAATATTTCAAGTACTAGGGATCCTACTCATTCTCACAAATTTTTTGCACATCCTAAAATTCTCTAGAATCTGATATCTTATCTATTTGTTTCAGCCGGGGGATGCAAAAATGGTTACACTTGTAAGCATCGGTGGTCATAAAGTAATCAGAGGAGGAAATGGCATTGCTGATGGTGCTGTTGACAGCTCTCAGCTTAATGAGGTAATAGAAAAGGTCATTGCGAATGGTTTTGGACATGAAGATTATCCGGATGCAAGGTTGTTTCCTTCACATTAACTAATGCCAGAAGACAAATACAAACGTGCTGTGTTTAGTTTTGCTTAGATGTTTACCTTTTAACTTTGGTTGCAGCGAAGGTCTTATTGGTGATGGTACATTTGACTGCACTGTTGATCATGAGAAATATTCTAGCATGTATGGACCTACAACTGGTGATAAGATTAGGCTTGGTGATACTGATCTTTTTGCCGAGATTGAAAAGGACTTTGCTGTTTATGGTGATGAGTGCATATTTGGAGGTGGAAAAGTTCTACGCGATGGAATGGGACAATCAGCAGGGTATCCAGCATCTGCCTGCCTAGATACAGTTGTTACAAATGCTGTCGTGATTGATTATACAGGAATATACAAGGCTGATATTGGTATAAAAGGTGGACTTATTATTGCCATTGGGAAAGCTGGAAACCCAGATGTCATGGATGGTGTGCATAGCAACATGATTGTGGGGGTAACGACATAACTGCATTTTTTAGATTGATTTAGTAAAGAAAAGGGGTACATTTTAAAGAAATTTCATGCTTAAAATCATTTGCAGGTGAATACAGAAGTTATCGCTGCTCAAGGCATGATTGTAACTGCTGGTGGTATAGATTGCCATGTTCACTTCATATGCCCTCAGCTGGCACAAGAGGCAATTGCAAGTGGTAAGGTTCCTTACACTTGTTATCAAGGAAAAGATTCTCATGGTACAGGAAAAAAGAGAACCCTGAGACCTCCAAGAAAAATGAGTTTTGTGATTCTTTTGGGGCCCCGGGGTCTGAACAAAATATTGAGTTCAAATTTGAATTTTGGAGAAAAGAGAACAGGAAAGGGAGATTTTAATCCAGGCCTTAATGTTACCAGCTCTAAGCCCTACCACAATGCCACGTGTTCCTTTTTTTAATTTATCACAGATGGTAATAATTTCTATTTGGATGTTGTATCCGAACTCAAAGGGGCGCAAATTTTGTTGACCGAGTTGGCTTTTTCTTGGGGTGGTCTGAGAATCGCCAAAATGTATTCCCTGCTTGTTACTACCGACCAGGGACAAGGAATCACATTTCTTTGGAGTTTAGACTATCTTGATAATTTCATAGCATTTCATAAAAATATTATTTTGAAAGAAAACTGTAGGGGAGACCTCGACAGTATAAGAAATAGGAATCCAAATTCGAGTCCACGAGGAATTGAACCAGGGTATTTAGGTTGTACATCAACTCCCCCAACCAAGTGAGCTAGGCTCACTTCCTATTTCCTAAAAATATGGGTGCTGATACTGGCAAAACATTTTGGGCAGAGCTTGCAATTTTTATAAACGCTTGATGGTTGAAAAGCATTAGTTGCACATACAAAATAATTTCCTATTGAATGTTCCAATGGATGTTTGGAATATCAGCTGTTTAAAATTTGAGCTTTCATCTCTTTTGTATTTTGTAGAGATGGCTCATTTTCTTGTTTACCATGTGATAAGGATTAACCAGTGATAAATCATGAGATTATTAAAAAAGTTCTACATTTGTAGGCATAACAACATTGGTGGGAGGTGGAACAGGACCAGCACATGGAACTTGTGCGACAACTTGCACCCCTGCACCATCTCAAATGAAACTAATGTTGCAGTCCACCGATGAATTGCCAATCAACATGGGATTCACAGGAAAGGTATATATGTTATATGTATGAACATCAATTATAAGTTCAATACGAAGACTAAATCAGCTTTAGCTATGTACTAAAGATTTTAGTTGTGAAAGGATTAAAAGATTTCTAGGATGGAGTACAGCTAAAAAACATATCAACATTTTAATCTTTAACATTCCAGAGTTTCATAGTTGGCATGTCCTGCATGTTATTTTTATGATATATAGGGAAAAGAAGTTAGACTGTTATCCAAGTGTCTTGTAACTAAAAAGACAAAAAAACCAAAAATATGGCACTGGGTAGGCTGGTCTGCTGGCACTAGTATCCTAGTTGATTGGTTCCTGTGTATTGTGGAAACTCAAATTGATCAGTTAGAATGTATCCAAATGCAGGCCTAAGTCTGGAATGTGAGTTCTCTATCATTGCTCAAAAGCTGAATATTTATTCCCCTCGGGAAATTTACAGGGAAATACTGCAAAGCTTGATGGATTATCTGAGATCATTAAGGCAGGAGCAATGGGTTTGAAGCTGCATGAAGATTGGGGAAGCACCCCAGCTGCGATAAATAACTGTTTATGTGTTGCAGAAGCTTTGATATCCAGGTAAGCTGTCTTATATTATCATCTTATGATATCATGTTGCTATACCTGCATATATTTATTATGGTGATGCTCATCTGAATTTTACAGGTCAATATCCACACAGATACTTTAAATGAATCAGGTTGTGTGGAGCATACAATTGCAGCTTTTAAAGATAGGACCATACATACATATCACAGGTATGTAGTACCCTTAAAATAATGGGTTAAATCCTTATATGCCCCTGCAAAGTTGAGAACCCCCCTATGTCAATGACATGTGGGCCAATCTGTGTCTATGATGTTAGGAAAAAATAGCAACTTGATCTATTCCATGGGCTCTAGGCAATATATATATATGTGCAGAAGAAGAGATAAGGTAGGAATGCAAAATACAAAAAAAGAAATATATAGTCCTATTCTAATCAACTATATCTCTTAACACCCCTCACTCATGATGGATCAATAACACTGATTATTCTAATACAACTATATCTCTTAGAAAGTGCTCTTAAATTAATTTATTGAATATATAGTCCTATTCTAATCAACTATATCTCTTAACACCCCTCACTCATGATGGATCAATAACACTGATTATTCTAATACAACTATATCTCTTAGAAAGTGCTCTTAAATTAATTTATTGAATACATAAGTTTATGGGAATTGCTCACTGTGGATTGCAGCATAGCCAAAATATATGATCTAACTAAATCTGGAATCTGAATCAAGCGAAACAAAGAATATAAGGCCTGTTGGTAGAGCTTTTTCTTCGAGAAAACGCAGAGCTTGCATCTCGATGCATTGATAGAATAGAAGAGTTATAAGCTAAGAACGAGGTAACAACATCCTAATTTAGTCGCCCCTGTGGTGACCCAATCCCGGGCCTTACCCTTTATGGTCTTAACCAGATGAAGAATAGCCGGTTGCACCCCGTCAAAGGTGCACTCCTTCCGCTGTTTCCAAAGCCACCAAACGGTAAGCTGGATCAGCGAGCACAACCCCTTCCGCTGTGACTCTAGGAAGGAAGTCGTTGCTCTCTTCCACCAGTCAACGAAGTCCTAGTTGCATTAATAGAAAGAACACAATCACAACCTAAGACTAGGCCATTAAAATTGAATACCTAGGACAAGACAATGACTGAGGGCCATTCGACATTACAATCGACACAACTAACAATCACTGGCCTTGACTCCATCCACGCACGCGCACAGGACGTCTCACACCTGCGAAAACATTTGCCACGGGAAGAGAGAATCCAACTTTGCAAAGAAGGGCAGAATTGGGACGCTTCCGCTTTGTAGAAGACGGCAAGTCTACAGTGCCGCGAATCGCCAGCCGCTCACAAACTTCAAAGATGTCCTTGCCTACAACCTTGCCAGCCCACCAACAGAGGCCACCATGCGTCGCACATCAAGAACGGCACGAGCCTACTGCGACGCCAACCCCGGAAGGAGTTGGCTCACGGCCCACATGGCCTGTGCACCGGCCAACCCAAACCTGCAATGAGGATTACAGATCTGCAGTATGCCGCCGGCACACACAGCAACACCCATGGCTACACCAGACCGACCACGTCGCTTGCCGATAGACCCGAGGGACTCCTTGCCCACTAGCAACACCACGACGGAAAGGGGAATGCCAGCCGCACATTGCGCGGGTGCTGCCGGACAGGAGCTAAGGCGTGTGCCTCCGAATGCCCACGACGCATCGCCAACCACCGTATCGGGCCACCAACCGATGCTCGCCTCCTGCCGGACATTGGGCCACTAGCGTGCAGCCGGCCAAGCCAGCCACCACGCCAAGCATGCCTTGGAGACCGCCTATCAACATCGTCCTCTTGCCGGTCGCGGAGCGACCCAACGCAGCCGGCCACCATGCCAACCACTACTCGTTGCTCTGACAGCCGAAGCCTCCTCAAGGCCTGGATCTGGACTGTCGGAACCCCAAGGGACTCCACGGGATGTGGATACTAGGCCTGACTCCATCCCTTGCGCCGCCAAAAAACAGAGGCTGAGGGAACCGTGAGAGAGGATAGGGGAGGAGGAAGGAGGCAGCTAAGAGGCCCCGCCACCGCCACACGCCGCCCAATGGCCGCCGGTGGCGGCGAGAGGAGAGAAGGTGGCGGAGTGGGGTTTTGGGGTGGCGGTGCGAGTCACCTCGTGAGTCGCTAGAGCAGCTCACGAGACGCGGCTACAATGGTAGAGCTCCGGATCCTCATTTTCAGCTCCCTCCTGATTCTCCATCACTAGAGAAATCAGGCCCACTATGAGGATTTGGATCTGTTTCATGGAAGTGTTTGGCTAGCAGGATAGCTCCAGAAAAACTAGGTTTGGAGGCAAAAGACAATGCTACCCCTAGTTGTAACATGTCAGATTTATTTGTATCTTACTCCTCTCTATTTCTACACAAATTTCCAAAACTGCTTTAGGATTTCCGCATCCATATTACAAAGGTTCCTTTCTCTCCCCTAAAAAAAAAGTTCCTTTCTCATGAATGCATGAGTTTACTATGCATGCCTTTTCAACTCAACTTCCTCTGCCGAATGCTGATAGATGTTCTTTTCTCTGATGCATCGATGAAACTGTCCAGAAATCAGTTAATTGTTACTAGGGAGGAATGGCTAAAAAAAAACATTGACACGAATTAATTGCCCGACATCAAAGAAAACATTTGAAGCAAAAACATGGCCACAAACAGATCTGAATGCACAGGAATTCAAGGCCGCGAACAGATCTATAAACAAAAACTCAAGAACATAAAAACTCAAATGAATGGGACGGCTCAGATCTGAAGGGCAGTGGCAGAATTAAGATTAGCTCTAATGCGTGGCGGCATGCCCTGAACCTTTGCTAGAGGAGGTGCTTGTGGGAAGACGTCGCGGTGGTTGCCGCTGGGGTCTCAGAGGCTGCTAGAGAAGATGCAGATCGTGGTTGGGGGCACACAGGTGGGAATGATGGGATGAGAGAGAGGGGGTGAGAGGGTATGCCGGTGGCATCTGCGGGTAATTTCCCTAACCTTCGAAGGGTAGTTAAATTCCTTGCTCGTAGCTCCGCATGAGAATTGACTTAAGGATCGCTTTGCGAAAATGAACCAAGGGCGTGGAGGACCTCATGTGATCCGGATTCGCGAAAACATGGAGCCATCTGCTCCGGGCGAGAATCAGGAGACAGAGCTGCAAAACAGGCATATAAACCAAGTGAAATACATACCCATATTCCTTCAATTTTTCCTTAATGTTTCTTATGTAATTTGCGTGTCTGGATTGAGTTAGATCAGGAAATTTGGATAAATTCAGATCATGTTAAGCTCCAGTTATGCTTTTTTTAAAGAAAAAATTCAAAATAATTTATGAGCACTTTGGACCGGTAGTGCAGCCTGACATATTTGCAACATATTGAGTTTCGCAGTTTGTTTGATTCCAATAGTCTAGCTGCAAGCCTGTTGGTCGAGGTTAGTTTTGGATGCGAGGGCATGGGAGGTTTTATATTTGGCCTAGCTGTGTTAGGAGCAAGGAGAAATCATGCGATGAAGATATTTGGGTTGCTGGCTTTTATTGTTGACCTGTGATCTAAGTGCATGGAATACTTTCTCGGTTTAAAATATATATTTCTGACCCTGTCTAGAAATCTCGTAACTGAGAATGCCAGCCAAGTTTTTTAATTAAAAAATAAAAAAGGAAAATAAGTTGAGGTTTTAAGGATGAACCCACAACTCCCCTTCCAAAATCTTCTTTGGTTATAGTTGTGGAATCCAAATCTTTTGGCCGGTTTGGATTATTCAAGGCACCTGGTGAGAAGTTCAGTTATGGGATGGGAAAAATTCCCTGGATTGGTGTGAATAAATTATAATGGGCGATTTACTAATTGTGTTCTTACTGTCTTGTAAACAGTGAAGGTGCAGGTGGTGGTCATGCCCCAGACATCATTAAAGTATGTGGGGTGAAAAATGTTTTGCCCTCTTCAACAAATCCAACCCGACCGTTTACTTTGAACACTGTTGATGAGCACCTTGATATGCTGGTAAACAATTATCTCATGCCAATGCTATGGATATTACTTGAGAATTTGGTCGTCATGTATTGTGGTTCTCCTGTAGATGGTTTGCCACCACCTTGATAGAAACATCCCAGAAGATGTAGCATTTGCTGAGTCAAGAATTCGAGCAGAAACAATTGCGGCTGAGGACATCTTGCATGACATGGGAGCAATCAGTATCATATCATCTGATTCACAGGCTATGGGTCGCATTGGAGAGGTCTGTTACATACGCTTATATTATTTTGCATTGTGAATAAATTTCACATCTTATGTTTCTTTGGTTGGTGGAAAGATTATGTAGTCAGGGCTGATGATCATCATAACATGTAATCAAAGCTCTGAATTGCATCCTGCATTCGTGCCCATCAAAACCATGAATTAGTTAAACGGAAAAGTACAAACCACAGCTGCATCGATACGTGATTGGCTCCTAACCTGTTGTTTGTTTATTGATTGTCTTTACAACATGAATAGTCCCATTGATCAACATTCATACATGCGGTAATCTGTCAGGTGAATGCAGTGATCAACTAGGCCAATGTGCGAGAGCTGGCAGCTATATAGCCTATAATATCTGTCTAGCTCATGATGAACGTGGGACAAATTAGATAGGCCTATTTTACCAAAGCTGATGAAGATCAATGGTGTTGATTTAATAACAATTAACAAACATCAATCCAAATGGGTGACAGGCACTGATGACGAACATGGGACAAATTAGATAGGCCCATTTTACCAAAGCTGATGAAGATCAATGGTGTTGATTTAATAACAAACATCAATCCAAGTGGGTGACAGGCACTGATGGGCAAACATCACTTTTCTTTTTTGATGAATGACAAACATCACTTTCTCCTGGTTGCGCCCACAGATCCACTGAGTGATCAGATGAGGACAACATAATTAGAGCTGGGTTTCCAATCACCTGTTATCCTTCTTCTGCTAGTAGCTATGCGGTAGGTTTCTATATACTTGCTTCTCAGAGTTGCACGAGTCCAATTAATCTGATGCCCGCTACATAGCTTGCGTTCCTCCTGAACAGTAGAATGCCAGTGATGCTGGTGAACTGGTGATGATTTGGTGATAATTCTTATTCATAATGTACAATAGAACAGCAAATGAAGAAGCTTTTTAGAAACTTCAGTTCACTAAAAGCAGAAAGGTAAATCCTGAGGACTATGCAAGATGCAAATAAGATGTATAAGCAGCACTTCCCTTCCATCTGTCTCACTGAGTAGCTCAAGATGATTCTCGTCTTTTTAAGATGTAACGGACATAATAGATGCTGCAGTACCAGTTCACAAATATATTATTAAAACTGAGATAGAGCCTGTCTTAGCATCTAGCAGGTTCCACACAAAAATAAAAAAAATTCCCAGCTACTGCTCAACAACTTCTATTACACTTGAGAGACTAGCCCAAGGTTTTGCCTGTGTCAACTCAACAGTTATCGGGAAGAAAGCAGTTGAAGGAGCCACTGTACATACCCAATTTTTGAAAGTGCAAACTACTTACATTGACCAACTAAATGGTTGGACAGTGCAGTGATCTGGCATCATGGGTGGCAGTACTATTGGTGGATATCCTAATAGCTATGGATTGCAGTCCTCCACCAGGGCCAGGCTGAACGATTGTTGCTTTGCCTGTATCCGCACTGGCAGTTCCATATAACAGTTGATGCATTTCCTGTGTCTCATGAAGTGCTGCACTAATGAATGTTAGGGTTGTTGCTAGTTTTTTTTTAAACGAAAACTGTGGGGGAGGCTACGACTTTATAATAAATAGGAACCCAAATTCGAATCCATGAGGACTTGAACCTAGGTGGTGGGATTGTACATCCACGCCTCCACCCAAGTGTTGTTGCTAGTTCTTAAACATCTGCTACTAAAAATAACTTAGTGCAGATCCAAACACTACTTACAGGTCATACGTCATTGTTCCCTTCTGTTTTGAGTTTGAGTAAAATAATTTACATCAGTCAATCTTATTCCATACACATGATTGTATTTATTCATTTCATGTATTATTCATTTCATGTGTCGACCCCATTAGAGTGTAACTACACAATATGGTACTTTCTGTATTATCATAAATTTTGGGGGAAAATAGTGTTGGTTTATTTCAGATCTGTTGTCAATGCAAACCAAACAAAACACGTCATTTCAGAGCAACTATTTTATTCATCTTTCATTGCACCAAACATAGTTAGGGCCTGTTTGCTGGTGCTTGACCTGTCTATAAGCTTAAAAGTCTCATAAAAAGGAATATTTTTAATGAAGTATAACATTTCGCTTTCTCAGAGAAGCCATGAATAAAAATAAAAGTTGTCTGGAGAGGTTTGAACAGTTGAACTTATTCCTCTCGATTGACGAGTAAGCTCGAACCAGTAGCCGATTTCAAACTTGATTTTCTTATATGCATTTGTCGAAATAATTGCTTTTCAGGTGATTATCCGAACATGGCAAACTGCAAACAAGATGAAAGTCCAGAGAGGTAGGTTACCTGGGTCTGGTGAATCTGATCCTGCCAGGGATAATGACAACTTCCGGATAAGAAGATACATCGCAAAATATACCATAAATCCTGCTATAGTGAATGGTTTTTCAGATTTTGTTGGTTCGGTCGAGGTATGTGTCTCTTGACTACTGTGAAAATTTCTTATATTAGTTGCTTCATATACAGTAGACAACATAAGTCAGACAAGGTCTTCCATGCACCATGATATTATGCATGTAAAGGATAAGAACTATCTGCTTTCTTTAATATACTTAATATAGGTTGAGTGTAGCAAAGTGTAATTGTGTCTTATTTCGTTAATATGCCTGATAGGTTCATGTAATGTAGAGAAATGACTTTGCTGGATCTGTTTTTTGTAGTTTTACCAGTCTTGATTCCAGTAACATATGTAATGTCACTGTAAGCTCCTGAAAAGATGTCCTGTATCAAGGCAGTGGAAGATATTTTTGTTTCTAGATTAATTATGATCAGTTCAGATGCAACTGTTTCTACGATTAAATAGAAATGCTTTTAATACCCTCATATGTGTATCAATAGTATCACACCCAGTGACATTCTGGCTATAAGCATTTCCTTGGTATTCTGTATTTCTCAATTCAAGGGCTAACTGATCCTTATTTTTGTAATTGTTTTTCCATTTTAATATTTATTCCTACGTGCTTTTGGCAGGTGGGGAAGTTAGCTGATCTAGTTATTTGGAAACCTTCTTTCTTTGGTGCAAAACCAGAAATGATTATAAAAGGTGGTGCAATTGCATGGGCTAACATGGGTGATCCGAATGCTAGCATTCCAACACCTGAACCTGTATGGATTTCTTTCTCTGATATCCTTTGAATAAGAAAGTCTTATTCTAATTCTATCATAGTGTTTCCATTAGCCTACATGTAAATAGCGAGCTTGTTAATTATGATCAAGTTGACAATGACACCCTATTTTGGCCAGAGCATCAGTGACGTTAGTGCAATTGGTCCATGTGCAATTGAAATTGATGAAAAAATGCTATTGTTGTTTCAGCTAACTCTTCTATTGTAGTTACCCACCAATATTTTTTCCTTGGAGGACACTGTCAGGGGATGAACCCTGTGAACAAAGGCACGAGGGATCGTTGGCCCGAGCTCTTGAGCTCGCTTACTTCCTTCTTAGACGTTGTGATGTGAGATCAAGAGGATGTTTGGGGGCAAGGGATTAGATAAATTATAATCCTTGCTTGCTTCTATTGACCAGGGCTAAGCCCCATATATAAAGGTTTACACGTGAGCAACAAGGCATGATTCCTTGTCGGACTCTGATTCTAATTGAACTAGACATGAATAGGAAATCTAATTCTACTTGTATTCTAATTCAAAGACTCTCAGCCAGCTCCCTCCTGGACCTGCGGCTGGGCATTGGGCTTGGGCCTACAGCTGTAGGTTTGGCCCCACATGACAGATATGTGAAAGATTATGGCAGGGGTCGGCCAAAATTGATATGGGAGGAAGCAGTAAAAAAAACTTGAAGGGATGGAATGTACCTAAAGATTTGGCTTTGGATAGGTCACGTGGATGTTAGTGATCCACCTGCCAGAACCATGACATAGAAGTCAAGCCTCTCTTACTGGTTCTATATTACGTTTTATATTATTGTCATTGTGTGTGTGCGTGTGCGCACATGTGGCTCCCGTTGGGTTTCATCTCTAGCCTACCCCCTTGCTTAGGACTAAAGGGTTTTGTTGTTGTTGTTGTTGTCATTGTCGAGGATATGCAAAAGATTTGTGCATCTTTTCATCAATAGAAGCTAGATAATAGGTTTAAGAAACTAGGGGACAGATTTGGCTGCTCAAAATACCAAGAAACACACATTCTGGCTATCACAGATTTGACTATAGGATTCACAACCTGAACGACCTAAAAACCCAGGGACTAGGTCAGCAAGCTATATAGATGCACAGCTCCTGTCAGCTCACTGGCGTGCTTCCTCCTTGATCGTGGAGATGGTCGTGGCGACATCTGGTCTGTCGTTGTTAAATTATGACGGTATATGTGGTAAACAACAATTTTTTAAACTATAGGTGTATATGCAGAAACTGAAACATGTGACTAGTCTCATGCATTTTTCCTGTTTTGTCCATGTCTACTACACAAGCTCCTTGTTGCAAAACTTACAGGGCAGAATGGTGCATTCTTGATGCAGGTTATGATGCGACCTATGTTTGGTGCATTTGGAAAGGCTGGAAGTTCCAACTCGATTGCATTTGTTAGCAAGGTTAGGCTAAATTTTAACTGTTCTAACCATTTAGGACGATTAGTAGTGTTCGACACTACCTACAGTAAAGAAAAAGTGCCCTTTTTTACTTTTCAGAGTCAACAAGATACACCTTTCACCATTAAATTTCGTTATTATATATTAGAAAAAGTATAGTACCATGAAAGTATTTCTTTAACAAGATTAATCTAGATATTTAGTGATATCTTTGGTCAAATAAATGTATTCATCTAATGATAATGTCTTGACAAATGACAATGACTGGTGCTTAATTTCTCAAATGATTGCAGGCTGCTAAAGAAGCTGGTGTTGCACTAGAGTACAAACTAGCGAAAAGGGTGGAAGCTGTTAGTGGCGTTCGTGGTTTGACAAAGTTGGACATGAAACTCAATAATGCACTTCCAAAAATAGATGTCGACCCTGAAACCTACACAGTTTCTGCTGATGGAGAGATTCTGAGATGTCAGCCAGCACCCACAGTACCATTATCTCGGAATTACTTTCTTTTCTAGACCACAATTGCTTAAGCAATTCTTCAGGGACAAATCTCATGCAGCTACTTTCAATTACTCTACATCTTCATTATTCAAGGTATATACTTTTTCATTTTGTAATATAAAACCTTTTGGTCTAGAATACTTTCATCAAAGTGACATGTGAACCAGGTACCATTATCAATATTGTGTTGAGTTCTACTTGATAAACGATGCACATCCCTTGTCCTAGTTCTGGATACAAATGCTCTTCTCAGTTTAGATGCTTGTGTAGAAACAAGGTTAAAACAATCAATTGTTGATTGAAGCATCATGGTAGTTTGCAATTAGTCTATATTGCATTGGTATCATACAAACTTTTTGTTTCTAGGGATTTTGATGGCTGTGCCACTAGAAGTCTCCGAAACTCGTAGTCTGCCACTGAATTTATCGAAATTATGGTTGTACCACAAACTCATGCGAAGAAATTGTACTGAAACCACTGCGCGGCGTCAGCACAAGTTGCCGTCAGCTCGCCGTCTCTTTGACCCATCTGTGGGACCCACCACTTTGCCACGTCGTCAACAGGGAAGAGGAGACTTGTTTGACCCATTCCTTCCTTTGTGGGGCCCTCTCGTCCGCCATATCGCGCCGCACCGCGCGGTCGCGCCGGCTGTCGCGCCTCGCGGCTCGCCACGCCTAGCGCCGCCCGTGGCCCCGCGCGGTGGCCTGCGCGTGCGGCGCCGCCGCAACCGGCGAACGGCGCGCCGTGCCTCGCCACCCCGCGCCGAGGCAGACCCAACGCCCCCCGTCGTCGCGCCGGCCCCCGCCATCGCACGCCCTCACAGCCCCTCCGCCGCTTGCCCTATCCCTCGCAACGACCGCCATGGCGCCGCCCGTCCCTAACCCTCGCGTCCGCGCGACTGAGCGCGCGGCCATTCTCTTCTGCATGGGCTCTGCGGCGGGGCGCAAAGCCGAGCTTCTAAGGAAATACGCGGTCATGATGCGTTTGATTTTAGGCCTGGGCGGATGGGGCGGCGGTGACCTTGCCTCGCCGCCTCGCGCCGAGGAGGACGCCGGGCCCCCGCCGTCGCGCCAGCAACCGCGCCCCGCACCACCGAGAAGGTCCAGGCCAGCAACGCCGCCCTCCCGGCCGAGGAGCGCGCAGAGGACAAGTATTATGACTTCTGGGCGCGCTACCATTAGTGCGCTTGCGCGCTGGAGTCCTCCAACCGGCAGGCAGCCATATCTGCCGTCGGGTGGGATGCACGCGTGCGCCGCTCCCGGATGTACGTCTCTCGGGTCGTAGAGGCTGTCCATCTCGACGTCGTGTGGGCGCCGGACTTCGAGGCCGTGCGCGAGGCTCTCAACCGCGAGATTAATGCCTGGCAGTTCCTCGCCGACCTCGAAGCCATAGTGGAGGAGACCTTGTCCCGCCGCGCTGAGGAGGATCCGTGCGTCGTAGCCGTAGCGCGCGAGATCTACCGCGGCCTGTGCATTTGTTCAGCTAGGTGATACAATAAGAATATAAACATCACTTGCTAAGTCAATACTGAATACTTTGGTCGGAGTGGAGAAGCTGCGCGTGTTAATAAATGCAGGGGATTTGGAGGAGGAAGGGATGAACGTAGGAGAGAAGAAGGGGATTTGGAGGATGCGGGTAGGTGATAACATGTGGGGCTGAACGAACGAGGGCCCATATGACATTGACGCGACATGGGCTGAGTCCGGTGCGGTTGGTGGCATTGAACTCAATGACATGTGGGGCGGAGGACCCACGTGTCCGATATTATGCTTTTTCTTCTAAAAATGTAAAACACCTCTCTTAAATCTAATTATTCGGTTTAAGTTTTTGCATATAGTTTTTTTTGTAGTATTGTAACTTCATATATGTTGCTGTGTACAAGTTTCACTAATTTTTGGATAGTTTTACTATATATTATACATTAAATGAATTTTTGCGCACTTATTGAAAGTAATCCCATTTTGAACTATAGATGTATCAAATAAGCTCTAAAAAAATGTAGTAAAAATATATTCAAGGAAATATATACAATTTGAGCTCATGTGCTGCAAATGGATGAAATATTCAACTCAGTGCTATGGTAGATCCGGCGAGAGTTTTTCCATGTTTTTAGAAAAAATGAAAATATATCTAAATGAAGTCAAAAAATACTAAAACTTGGCATGGTACCCTAATATAGGCACATAACCCTATGATAAAAATTTGAGAAGAATACACAAAATAAAAATAATAGGTTGTTCACAAAATGGACTATCTCCAATGAAGTTTCATAACATTCACCCCAAATCTCCAACTCTATAACACCCAAACCAATTTCAGTGACCATTTGAGCTCTTTTCCACTTCAAACTTTTTATACACCTTGCTTTAGCATTTATAATGACAAATGTGAATTAAAATCACCATTTTTTATGTAATAATCTTTATTTAGCATTTTCTCTAGCTATTTAAGACTAAAAAATGAAAGAATATCTAAATGTTGTCAAAAAATACTAAAAATTGGCAAGGAGTCCTAATATTGGTACAATATCTTATGATAAAAATCTGAGAAGAATACACATAAGAGAAATAATGAGTGTTCACCAAGTGGACTATCTCCCATAACATCACATGCAAATATCCACACAACCCTTTTGCAGTGACCATTTGAGCTCATTTCCACTTCAAATTTTGTGTACACCTTCATTTAACATTTGTAATGACTAATGTGAATTAAAATCACCATTTGTTACGTAATAATCCTTATTTAAAATTTTCTCCAGCTATTTAAGGCTAAAAAATGAAAGAATATCTAAATGCTGTCAAAAAATACTAAAAATTGGCAAGGACTCCTAATATTGGTACAATACCTTATGATAAAAATCTGAGAAGAATAAACATAAGAGAAACAACGATTGTTCACCAAGCATTTTCTCCAATGTTTTTTAGAAGAAAAATAAATAATAAAAATAGAATTTGTCAAAAATAGTCAAACTTGGCACGGTGTCCTAATATTGGTACATTAGCTTGTAATAAAAATCTCACATGATTTCTCAAAAGTTGGAAAAACCACTTGGTTAGAAATGGCCCCTTTTGGCCTACCTATGGCACCATTTTCTAAAACTGACCAAAAAATCAAGTTTCTCCAAAAAATCTTAAAAAATCTCAGTAATTCTACATACATGTATTGGACAAACTGGGAAAGTTTCAGCTTAGTTGGCCCAGTAGTTTTGAGCTTTGGGCAGATTTCGTTAATGTAGGCCAAAATTTGACCCAAAAAAACAATTTTTCATATTTTCAGTTACAGCCAATGGCGTTGTACTAGACCCAATAGATCTTCTCCCGATCGTCCTCGAGCCACTCCTCGAGCTTGTCGATGCAGTGCTCCACCCACTCTTCTTGATGGGTATACAACGCGTGGATGGTGACGTTGCCATGCCCTGGGACACGGATCTTGCGGTGGTCGAACACCATGGCTGAAACGGATGCCATCCTTCCCGTGCGGGACCCACCACTTTTGGCCACGTCATCAACAACGAATACGAGGCCCACCAGCAGTGCTCGATAGTGGCCCTCGTTTGCCGGCTGCTCCTCCGCCGCCGCCGCCCCGCCATCGTGGTCCAGCGCAGCCTCGGCTTCGGCACCGGCGGCCCATTCGACAAGGGCGACGTACCGTCGAGCGGCGTGCAGGCGTGCAGACCCGACGGCCACTAGGGCTTCGCGCCGGGCGCCGGCCTCCACATATTCGGCCCACGCGCGGTACTGTTGAGCGCGGTCCTCCTCGGCCCGGCGGGCGGCCTCCGCGCGGGCGCGCTCCTCCTCCAAGATGCCATCCAAGTCCCTCCAGAGCTCCGCCTCGAGCTCGGTGACGGTGGGGGCCGGCGCGACGGCGGGGGGCGTTGGGTCTGCCTCGGCGCGGGGTGGCGAGGCACGGCGCGCCGTTCGCCGGTTGCGGCGGCGCCGCACGCGCAGGCCACCGCGCGGGGCCACGGGCGGCGCTAGGCGTGGCGAGCCGCGAGGCGCGACAGCCGGCGCGACCGCGCGGTGCGGCGCGATATGGCGGACGAGAGGGCCCCACAGAGGAAGGAATGGGTCAAACAAGTCTCCTCTTCCCTGTTGACGACGTGGCAAAGTGGTGGGTCCCACAGATGGGTCAAAGAGACGGCGAGCTGACGGCAACTTGCGCTGACGCCGCGCAGTGGTTTCAGTACAATTTCTTCGCATGAGTTTGTGGCACAGCCATAATTTCGATAAATTCAGTGGCAGACTACGAGTTTCGGAGACTTCTAGTGGCACAGCCATCAAAATCCCTTGTTTCTATGAACTGATTTTTAGATAAACGATAAGAAAATTGTATTGGCACGCGAGCTCATGATGGTAATATGACATGTTAACATAGTTTCGTATGAAAATTGCATCGATATCATATAAGCCCACGTCTGGTTATTCTGAAATGTCCGACATCTATGGCGGTTTCAAATGCCTGATGATGGATCAGAAGGTCAACGACTGGCGAGCACATGAGGGTCACCTCCACGACAGCATATAGGCATTTGGACTTTGGAGTGCGATGTTAACTCTACCAAAGTCGATCAACAGGATTGGCCGGTAGTGAACACCTATAGTTTGCGTGCGATTGGATGTCTAATGATAAAGGATGCATCACTGTTGAGCGGATGCCTCGATTTATTTCTTGGCGACGACCTGCCTGTCACTAAGCATGTGCGCGTTGATTTCGTTGCGGCGCAGTCATTTGCTGGTGTTCTCCCCTGTAGCGCAGCGCAGAGAGGTTAACTTCCTCAGGCGCGTTGACAATTCTTTGTAAGGTTGAAGCTGCATTTTTTCCCCTCTTTTTTGCATATAGATGCGTATACAACCAACCTTCTCTACCTCTAAAAGAATATGGTAGGAAATGGTTCAGATCCTCTAAATTCCTTTAGAAGTTCTGTTTAGGTGGCACACTTACAGAATTAGCTGATTGCAGAAATGTATTCCCATTAACTGCTGAAGCAATCCAACCTATTTCTCTCTTTTTGAAGAAAAAGACAAAACTGCACTAGTAACGGTTTCTGTGTAATCAGGGATAAAAAGAACTACACAATAAACATTAGTCATACAATCTTTTATAGCGCATTCGCTGAGTTGAAATAATGGTAACCAATTTGCGGCACTATCAGCGTAGAATCATTCATGTACTTCCAACAGGGAGACATTGCAACTATCTTTATCCAACAGGGATAACTTATTTTTGTGATTACAAGGAAGACACGAATGCGCACGTACACCACACACATATATCACATGCACACGTACACCACACATATATCACATGCACCCCCACATGAGGGGATAAATTCAGAAATCTCACTAAATTTCTACTGAATGTATCCGCGTACGTGTAAATATGAGCATTAGGATTTAAATCCTGGTGGATAGAGTCATGCCCTCCAAATTCTATACTTTGTTGTCCACGTACTGGCAAAACATGTTATAGCTTGGAGCTAATCCGATGCAATGGTAACTTTGCCAACTCCTTCCGCAAGATCTTACCTGCAGCATTTTTTGGTATGGAATCCACAACGAAAACGTGGTGTATTCGCTTATAGTGCACAACCTGCGATACACGACAACCATTAGGGTCACCTCTACACATCATAGACCGTGAAATACTGTGTCGAAGGTTATACCTGTGTGGCGACGAAGTCTTTGATCTGCGCCTCATGCAAGATGCTCCCGGAGCGTCCCACGATAAATGCTACCGGCAGCTCACCAGCCTGATCATCACGATATCTGTACGAGGAAATTGTTAGCATGCACGTTTCGTAATGGGTGATTTACTAAGCAGATGAGCAGCAGATTTGTCCCACCTTCTGGTGTGTACTTACCCGACAACCGCAGCTTCATCGATATCAGGGTGTGTTTGAAGCAGGTCCTCTAGTTCTGCGGGGGCAACCTGCATTAAACAAAAGGAAATCAGAGAAGATGAAGAGTTTACAGTAGCAGCACGTGGCCTTCCAGATCCTGAAGTGGTAATTAGCAAATTTGTTATAGTGGTAGGTACCTGGTAGCCGTTGTACTTAATTAATTCTCTCAGCCGATCAACGACAAAGAGGAATCCATCTTTGTCAATCCTACAAACATCCCCGGTTCTCAACCATCCATCAGGATCCAAAATTGCGGAGGTGGATTTCTTATCACCAAGGTAACCTGTGGTAATGTTTTTAAAAGAGATAGTGTTAGTATAAGTTTTATATCGACCATTAAGGTCATAGCAACACAAAGCTAACATGACATATGGAACAGTCAGCAGACCCAGCATTGAAAAAACGAGACAAAAGAAGATGCTGAATTGGCAGAAAACAGCATCCATCCATCTAGACTACCAGATTAGGATGCTAACTTTCCAACTTTATCATGTAAAATTGCAAATTGTCTTCCATTTATCCATATTTTTGTAATCACATATAACTAAACAAATTGTCCCCACTAACTGCGACCAACGTTATTTTTTTCTCGGGCTTGGCCAACAACTTCCTGTAGCTCAAAGGGCGCTCATGGACAATTACAGTTGCTAAATGCTAGTCTACTCTTGACATATCATGCTTTCACCAAAATGAACAAACGAATCACAAAGAAGGATGCCTTATTTTTCACTGTAAATCAACACGATGCAGTGAATTCAATATGCACATACATATGGGAATATACCGTGGATTCTCTCAAGCAATAGCTATTAAAACAATGTTGCAGCAAAGGAGCATAAAAGCTGATGTGAACAAACTGGATCGCTAGCCTAATGCTTCATGAATGATGACAGTCACACAGCTTGTGGGTTTTCAAATGAGAAATGTTTCTCTGGTCATACCTTTCATTACAAAAGGTCCTCGAACCCAAAGCTCGCCTGCCATACCCGGAGGCAGAGCAACCCCTGTTGCAGGATCAATAATCTTCGCTTCAGCACCCCATGAAAGATGCCCTACTGATCCAATGCGCCGACTTTCGTCTACCCCAATTACGCGGCAGAAACCAGCCGTACTTTCTGTCAGCCCATATCCCTTTTCCAAGTAAAAATTAACCCATTAGTAGCCATAATCAAGAACACCTTGGTTGCTAAGGGACAACAAGAGCATCAATTATCCCAAGAACTCTAACTTTACAATCAAGATAATTGTAAGGTGCGGTTGAATGATCATAACAACGCAGGTTCTAATGCTTATTTAGCTATTAAGAGTAAAAATGCTAAGTCAATGTAAAGTAGCAGCAACAAAACCAACCTGTGCAACACAAACTTGGGGAAATTTATGTGAGAACCGCCGTATGAGCTCTGTCGCAAGGGATGCGCCGCCGCAGAGCACCACCTGCAGCGTTGCCGCCCCGGCAATCATACTCTCGTCCTCCTCAACCGCCCGCACAATGGCCAAGAGCGCCGGCGGCGCCAGGACGAGCCGAGTTACCCGAAACCTTCCCACCGCGCCCAGCACTCCCCTGGTGTCAAACCTCCTCGCCGTGTGCAGAACCAGCGTCTGTGCCGCCATTACCGGCCTGAGGCAGAACACGAATCCGTAGACGTGGAAGATCGGCACGGTCAGCATCACCACCTCGGCCGTCGCCGCAGGAAGCATAATGCGCGAGGTCATGAGGTTGCGATGCGTCAGCACGACCGCCTTGACGTGCCCGGTGGTGCCGGAGGAGTACAGTATCGCCGCCGGATCCGACTGGTAAATCACAGCCTCGTCCGTGACCAAGGCATCGTCGGGTCCTTGCAAGAACGAGAGGAATCTCGGGGAGTCGAGGAGGACGGTGTTGAGCCCGGGTGGGAGCTTGGCGGTCGTGCTCGAGAAGGCGAAGGCGACGGAGGGGCCGGAGAGCGCGACGAGGCGGGCGATTTCGCCTGCGGTGAGGGCCGGGTTGGCGGGAGAGACGACGGCACCGACGGCCATAAGCGCGTAGTAGAGCACGGGGGCGTGAAGGCTTGGGGGGGCGAGGACGAAGGCCACGTCGCCGCGGGAGACGCGGAGGTGCGCGCGGAGCGCCGCGGCGAGAGCGCGGACCTGGGCGAGGAAGGAGGGGAAGGGGACGGCCTCGCCGGTGGCGGAGTCGATGAGCACGGGGTGGGAGGGGAGCGGGGAGGGGAGGAGGGAGAAGGCGAAGGCCGGGAAGGAGAGCAGCTGGGCGGGGGGGCGGCAGCGGGACGGGCTCGCGGAGGCTGTGGAAGGTCCCCGTGGCGGCGCAGTAGCCGCTGCGTGGGTCGATGGCGGCGGCCGGAGGCGGCATGGCTGTGCCGGGCGGCGTAGCTGGTTCGCTGTTAGAAGAGCGGGGTGGCAGGGCAGGGCAGGGCGGCCGCCGGGATGAGAGCGAGATGGATAAATGTGGGTTTGTCAGCTCGGGCTCTAGCCTCTAGCTTGTGGCGCCTCGCGACACCCGACACTGACGGTACCTTCTGATTTCGCATGTGCAACACTGCCCAACAACAGCTGCAACATAAGAGCAACCACGGCCGTGCAAGTGTGGTTCATCCTAGGTGTGGCAACTTCCTCAAAACAGCGGCCATGCCACAACGATCCTGTCTGTAGTGTGCAACTCCTTCCTCTCCACGGGCATGGTCGCGTGCCCAGGGCGCACCTTGTCGAAGAAGCTGGCGACGCCCGATTTGTCGCGCTCCGGAACGCATCGTCGCCTCCTTGCATCGCCACCATCGCCACGCGCACGTAGGGCAGCTTGTCGCACCTGCCCGCGCTCGTGTACACCTCCGGGAGCCAAAGCGGGCATCGGAGCACCTAGCTAGTTCGGTTCTAGTTTGTTTGGATTTGGCATCGCTGTAGTCAATGGATGGCACCGTTTTTTAACCACGTTTTTTCGTTACATTGTAGATGTCCTAAGATGTTTTCTTTAAAATGAATTTTTTTCTTTCTAAGAGGCTCGTTAAAGGTGGGATATCTAAAACATAACAATTTTCTAAGGCTTAGTTTACGATTGCTGAACTGTGATGTGTTAAATTTTCCTATAATCTTATGTGTAAAAGTATGCATGATATTAGAAAAAGATTGGTTAGCCAAACAATAAAAAAAGATTTGATGATTTCTCTCGGACTTTCTAGCTTTTGTTAGTATCCCTAAAGTTCTTCAACATTTGGTCTTTTCCTCTACATATATGTGATTTTTTTACAAAACATAGTGTCATTTCACATATCGGACATATCTAAGCTTCTAAGTGGGTTTTTGACTAATGACAAACAATTAAGAGACGTGTTTTTCGAGTGAGTGAACCGGTTTTAGTTTCACATATTGAATCCAAACAACATTAATGTAACAGCCTGGGTTTGTAATCATAACTTTGTAAGCACCCATGTAATATAAGACCATGATCATCCATGTCCATATGCATCCATGCACCTCATAAACATTAATCTTGTCCTCATTTAGCTTTCACTACTACAAAAAACCCACAGAAAGGATCTAGATCACTGACGGGTAGGGCTAGCGCATTACTAATGTAAGCTGTTACTGACGGGTTGTCTGGTTACCCGGCACTGATGACATCAGCAGGTTGTCGAGGTTCAACCGAAAGAAGTCATTAGTAATAGGTTAGAGACAGGCCTGTCACTGATGAGTCATCACTGACGGGTGGCTAAGATGCTCGTCACTGATGAAGGCCACTCATCATGGACGGGCTCCCTTCTGGCCCGTCAGTATTGTCATCAGTGACAGGTTGTAACTAAGCCTGTCTACACGGGAGTATGAAAAATTGTGGATGCGTACACACTAGACCAAGTTCCCTAGTTCCCTTTATAAAGGGAGCACCTCTTGTGACTAGCCTCCTATCCATCTCAATTAAGCTCGCGGTGCCCAGCTTCTTCTCCTTCTTCTTGTACTCAATCGATCGACCTCGACACTTCGCATGCGTGAAGATGGCCACCAGAAGCTCCTACTACTTGACATTGCAGCTCAGCTCACACAGGTCAGCATGGATTCCCTAGGCTTAAGCGCCTATGGGGCAACCGACGGCACCCCGCTCCTAGCCCTGGTGAATCTGGTCCACGAGCACTCCGGCGGCTTTGTCGACTACATTGTGCCATGTAAGAAGTTGTGCCATGTAAGAAGTTCCCCATGGGATCTTCAAGGTGGTTGATCACTAGGAGATGAGGAAGTACCTCATCTGGAACAATCAAATCCCCTACCTCCAGCAACTCCACACAAAGTTCATCAAGTGGGGCGAAGAACGAGTTAGCTTCAGGAGAGTTAATTTGGTCACTCGGCTTGAGGCGTACACTCTTGATCAAGATGTTGAGCAGGAGGAATTTTGATCAAGAGGAGCATCTCTTTTATAAAATTAGTAATGAACTATTTTAATAAAAAAATTTAATTATGAAACGTAATTCGCATCTATGTAAATTATGAACTATATATATATATATTATATTATTTGCCTTATATGAGAGAGGATTTCACCAAATTATTCTTGTCTCCATGAGTATTTTTACATTTGTGAAATACTCACATCCAGGATCCGGATCATTGACGGGTAAGGCCAGCCCGTCACTGATGTAAGTCATCAGTGATGGGTTGTCTGGCTACCCATCAGTGCTGACTTCGCCAAGTGGTTGAGGTTCGACCCCCAAAAAGTCATCAGTGGGGAGGGGGGTTACGGAGATGCCCATTAGTGAGATGAGTCCACGAATGGTGCATCTCTTTGCATCTTGACACCACCAACAAATATTTGGAGTTTGTACTTGTATTATTTTACCATGTGAAATGAGATGATTGTTGGCTAATCTTATGGCTTTTAGATATTTATATCCGCAAGAGCACGGATGAGTTGTTGTAGCATTTCACCTCGGAAGTATTCTAGGGTTTATCGAATCCACGGGAAGCAAGAAGTTTTGAGCAGAGATATCAGATTACAAATATATCGTATATATGTATCAAAATCTGCATCACCAAGAAAGGATAATTCTTTTCTAGATAGATAAGAATAGATGACCACCAGGTAGAGAGGTTTCCAACCTAGACAAGTAACATCTAAGAGGATAAATAGCTAGCCAGAGTCTAATAACAGAAAGGTAAGAGTGCTAGTTCCTTGTTTAGCGATATAAAGGAGGGAGGTAAGTACTTTAGTTATCAAACAGTTGTTAGGTCAAGATTTAGCACTTCGGAATAACTCGTATCAAGGTTAGGCGCTGTCATCGACTAACCCTAACAATTAGAGGTGTACCTGGACAGAGTCTCAGAAGACTCTCAAGATATTTCTCCTATAGTCAGGCCTTGACTATGCAAAGGTGAAGCTTGGCTACACTTAAAACTATTGTCTCGACATGATCACTGAAGTGGTAGGCTCTAGGTAAAAGGGGGGCCCTCAACACGAGTAATCCTCTTCGTATCCGGATGGCAGCAGGCTAGCCCCTAGGGTACACCTTTCAGTCCTAGATAGTGTAAACACGAATCCATCAGTGTACCTACCAAATGGAAAAGGATTACCCTACTCACAGGTCCTAACTTTAACAACTAATTTCGATAAAGAGAAATGAATTCAGAAAGTAAACTTGATAAATAAAGAGACTCAAAAGATCACTATACTGATATTTAGAAATTCATACAAAGGTAAGAAAGATACATGAGATCGGACATATACCAAGTTACCGAAGAGGATTTCCTCGGAACTTTGGCTCGCGGGCTTAATCTTCCTCCTAGCTAGTTTTGACTCCGGCGTCACCTACTCTACGTAGAGCTACAAGTGAGGTGGTACCTCAAAGAGGAGAAGAAATGAAGTGGTGGCGGTTCAAATGAAGGAGAGTGGAGGGGTTTATATAGGTCGGTCGACCTAGTCAGGGCCGGCCGATCCTCTCCACGTGGCAGCTCCTGTGAGAGGGCCGGCTGACCTAGTCAGGGCAGGCTGCTCCTCGATCAAGGGTTGTGCTTGGTCTACAAATGGTGCGAGAGTGTGACCAACTCTCCCCCGGGACTTCTTTGCACGCACAATCCTCCCCGGATAAACGGATAAGCCCTCCGGGCATTTTTTGAGGGCCGGTCGACCTTGTAGTTAGGGCCGGCTGACCTAGAGGGCAGAGCTAGCCTGACCCCAAGGGTTTGGTCGGTACCTCCTCCAGCATCTGGAGATGGTCCGATGGAGGTGATTTTGCAATGATTATATTTTTGGTATTTTCGGGAGAAATCCTTTGTTTCTTCCAAAACAAGTTGACACACCCAAACTGAGGAAATAGGTTAGTAAAGATGCTAATTTGTATATAAAGACCACAATACCTTTCCTTTTACAAGGATTTCGGGGGTTGAATATTGGAAATTCGTGTGTCAACAATGATTGTGTACAAAACCTTGTCAAATAGTATTGTCTCTAAATTTTCCCAAGACATTTTTTCTTTCTCTCATTGCATCAATATATAAAAGAGAGTCCATCCCCTATGCATAATAAACACTTGCTAGCTCAAGCAGTAGCCTCTCGTGATGAACATTCCGAGGTTCAAGGTCCACCATGGAGTGCAATTTTTGCCAGGTGGTCACGATTCTACCCCCAAGAAGTCATCAGTGACAGGTTATAGAGACGCCCGTCAGTGATGAGTCATCAGTAATGGGTCTCTTGGCCGTCCGTCAATGATGAGGGCACTCATCAGTGACAGGCCACCTTATGGACTGTCAGTGTTGTCATCAATGACCAGCCCTGCGATAGCCTGTGAGTGACATTATTTATCATCACGAGCAGTGTAAGTTGCTGAACCATCAGCAATGACATGCAGAGCAGTGTAAGTTGCTGAACCATCAGCAATGACATGGAAACCATATATAAGCAACATGCCTCCGCCCACTCTATTAGGGTTTCTAGTTCTATATTTCCTATGGGTCGCTGCTACCGGAGAGTAGCGATTTGGTGAGAGAAGAGCAAGGATTTGGAAATGTCCTTTTATATATTTGAGTTGGAGGTGATCTAAGGTTAGTAATTTCCTCTCCTAATTGTAATGAATTTGTAGAGATAGCTAATTTTGTGCTCTTGTTGTAGATCCAAGTGGTGGGAGGAGAGGGAGAGATTTTTATTTTGTGCTCTCATTTTAGATCCTTGATTTGGAGGTGATCTAATGTTAGTAGTTTGATCTCTAGTTGGTTGCACTCTCTAATTTTTGTAGATCCAAGTGGTGAGAGGAGGGATTTCATTTTGTTAAGTTGTTATTATCTAAGTTTAGTAATTTATCTAACTGCAACTAGCTTTAGAGTATATATGCTCATTGTTGTAGATCCAAGTAATAAACACATGTTGTATGCTTTAGCACAAGATCTATGGATCGAAGCTGGATGTATGGGATGAATCGTGTGAGCCGAGAGTACATATCTGCATTGTCCAGGTTTGTTAGAGTCACCCAAGAGGATATGTTCGAGATAAAGATGTTGGGACCTGTGTACCTACACAACATGTACCCATTCGAGAGGTACATGGGTATTCTAAAGCGTTATGTTTGTAATATATGTAGGCCGAAGGGGAGCATTATGAAAGACTAAGCTGTTGAAGAGGGCACTGAGTTCTGCATGGACTACATGGCTGAACACCAACCCATTAATGTGCATCCATCTTGGCGCAAGGGTAGGCTCGTTGGTGTCAGGACCATCGAAAAGAGAGCCGTCACTCTAGATAGGTTTTTGTATAATAAAGCTCATTTCACGGTCTTGCAACACTTGTCAATGGTGGACTCGTATATCCAAGAGCACATGTTGGTGTTGCGACAACAGAATTCAAAAAGGTCGGATACTTTGGATCACGAAAGTGCACCGCAATGGGTTCAACCGATGGTTGAAGGACCAAATGTACGGGTTAGCTCGTCAAGTGATAATGATAATATGATGATATGGTTGGCAATAGGACCATCATTCATGGTCGTTACGTGGAAAGGATGGGACATAAATAGATACACATTTTATATGAAGGCTTAAGACAAAAATCACGTATTAGAATAGTGGAGTCTGGATAGAAAATTTTGGTCCCATCGGGATTAAAAACATCTACTATGACTTCATCAAGGAGGTTTGGGAGCTTGACATGTATGTAGCAAGATCCCCTTGTTTAAATGTCGTTGGGAAAATCTCAATGATGTGCATGTTGACAAGCATAATTTCACTACCGTCAATCTAAAACATTTTGGGTCCAAAGAAGAGCCATTTGTCCTCACTAAGCAAGTTGTTCAAGTCTTCTACATTATTGACCCAGTAAATAGTGCCACGTAGTGAGGAATATAAAAAAGAGTATGGACGGTGTAGTGGATGAAGAAGACTGTAACCAATTCTATGATGAGGAACCTCCTCTAGGAGATGATATCATGCAAGTTGACGAAGAACCAAATGATGAAGCTACATACCTACATGAAGATCATAATGAAGGCCTAACATTTAAAGGAAGAAAGCAAGTCATAGATGGTTAATTGATCTTCATGAAGGGCTATAATTAATTTGAGAATAGGGATATATATTTATGATAACTAGATAAGTGTTGATCAATTCAGTGCAGTGTAGAATGAACTAACTGAATCTGAGGCTCAAGACATTGCAGTGTAGATTCAGTTAGTTCAATATGCACGTCATTGCGTCCCCTCCCCGAGGACTCAACGACCACACGACCGCTTCCTTCGCCAGAACTCCGCGATGACCGTGATGCCCCGAGGACCCGACGACCATACCGCTCCTCCTTCCCAAAGTCTCGATGACCGCACGGCTGCCTCCTGCTCTGCCCTACACCGCCATCCTCCTCCACCAACACTGAGCCCTAGAAGGTAATTGCCGCCCTCCTCTGCACTACAAATTGTTAGGGTTTGAAATGTGATACTAGATTGTTAGGGTTTGAAATGTGATAGTTAGGGAAATGTGATAGTTAGGGTTAGCCTCAATGTAACTGCCCCCCTCCTCTGTGCTAGAAATTGTTAGGGTTTGAAATGTGATACTAGATTGTTAGGGTTTGGAATGTGATAGTTAGGGTTTACATTGTTAGGGTTTGCCTCCACTTTGAACAGACAATGCTAACATGACTCACATAGTCACATTGTTGTTCTACTTATTAGCAGTCACGGATAAAAATGATCAAACATGACTATTAGAAATGGTAGTTAGATTCCAAGGGTCAGGCAAAAAGAATGAGAGGCAGTATTAATGTTTACAATATTATGTGTTAATACAACGTCTCCTGGAATCAATAATGATTTGTCAATCTACATTTTGGTCTAAGTAAGCGGTAAGCATCTTTTTCTATAAAATCCTTACCTTCATTTAAATGTTATTTGTCGTGTAATTGAAAATTTCCTTATGCCACCTGGGATAGCTGAGCTGTCATGCATGCCAAATATTACAGCTTATTAGCTGATCATTCTTGGAGCTTCTTGCGACTTATTAAAGCTTTGCACCAAATTATGTGGGTGTTTCGATGTTTAGCCTTAATTTATAAACCAAATATCCTCATAGTATTCATTAATTCCTTCTTTGAGCACATGGATTAACTTTTTTTTGCTATGCATATTTTCTTACTAATGTCATAATTTTCTATTATTGTTATGCGTTTTCTATAAATTCTGTTATGTTATGCATTTCATACAAGTTATGTTGTGCATTTTCTATTATTTCTTGATATTTTTATGTTACGTTATGCATTTTCTATAAGTTCTATTATATACGTACAAGTATTTTCTTAGTTCCTTTTTCCGAGAAGATGATGGTGTCCCAAGATTCTATCTTGTTCCAATCCCTTGCGTCCACCTCTACACAAGGACAATCTAGGAAAGCAAGAACTGGGAACAAGATGCCTACTACAAGTTTGGTCATCACGGAGGTGGACCAGACAACAGGGTACCCTTCAAAGCCTGTACAAAAGGCGGCGAAGTTCAACTCTACGAGTGGGATTCTTGCACGTATAGGGTGTTCATCCTTATGGATGACTGGACAAAAGTACCTAACAGCGCACTTAACGATATAAATGAAGGAGCTGTTTTAGTGGTTCGAAATCCCACAAGTAGATGTGGAGCGAGTCTGACGAGCTGCGATGGTAAGAATGTTTAAGGCTCATCAAAACTTTAGGAGTCTCTTGAACTTAAATTATGTTCAGAAAGGGTTGATCCAGATTTTGAGCATCATCCTAATTTGACACTAGAGGATTGGGTGGAGTTCGTGGCCTCGAAGTCCACGAAATCATTCAAGGAGAAGAGTGCAAAGAACAAGGCCCTACACTCCAAGAATGTACACGACCACCTGCTAGGCAGTCCTGGGTACACTTGCAAGAAGGCCAATTGGGAGATGGAGGACACCGCACTATGAGAGGCTAGGTTACCATTTCCTTTCGAAGATATTGATGAACACGGCTGGTATTGGATCAGGGCCCACTCAAAGATTGACCAGGCTATGGAGTCCGTCCCCTTCGTGAGCCCCAAAGTTGAGGATGTGTCCTGTCGTCTGGTACGAAATCAAACCAACCTATGTTTCTTGTAATTAAAACCATTACTTCATGGGCATTGAATTATATAACTTGTGGTATCTTCTATAGAGAGAATCGAGCCAACAAGAACCTTACAGAGAATCTGTCCAGAGTGAAAGGTGGAGAGATAACCCCACAAGGTGCTTAGGAAACTGGGAGAAATCGGGTCGCATGTGAGGCCTAGGGGTTTTCATTCCTTGGAGCGAAGGATTCTCCCAATCCAAAGAGGAGGCCCGCCGCAAGAAGACAACCAAACAAGAAGACTTAGTGGAACAGATAAGGAGGATGTTTGGAGAGGAGGTGACATAGGAGATGAGAGAGGAGGTATGTAGGGAGATGCTCCCATATTTGGTAGCTTTATCGCCCTTACCTCACCTTCAAGCCGAAGGTGGCCCTATCAACATAAGGAGTAGCTGTGCATCTGCCAATCATACTTCTAAGGAGATAATGGGATCAAATCCTCTCAACAACGTCACTGTAAGTTTGATTAGTTACACAAATGCATCGTATACAACATATTGGACTCTAAGCCAAATACTCTTTGTTCTACAAACACCAATGCAGTGCAAAATCGCAATAGCTCTACTCGACAGTGTTCCCGTGGTTGTTGTGCATGGGAGTGTGTTTCCATCTACTCCAAGGGCATGCGTGTACAACATGTTCATGCCACCGAGCATGCCACATTGTTAGGTCGATTATGTAGAGCGGGCGTACGTCAGTGTGAAGGTCCCCGTGCCTCCTGAAGATGATATCCTCTTGATAGCAACTGAATCCCATCATGTATCTCCGTGCTAGGCCGATACTCCATCATTCCAGTCACCAACAGACTTGATCGTTGTGAGGCTATCATTTTCACCGAGCCATGACGCTTTGGAGGAGGAGCCCGTGCCTTCACAGAAGGAGCTGCTTTGGAGGAGCCCATGCCTACACAGCGTATTTGGAGGAGCCCGTGCCTCCAGTGAAGGAGAAACATAAAAATAAACTGCAGCAACGACGAGACAAGAGGGGGGATCAAAGTGTTTTTTGTGACCAATGCCACCAATCAGTATTTCCCCCTGTCCCTCTGGCTTGACTATACATTCTCGGTCACCCATTGGTTATGCACCAGGAATTGCAAAGTCTGTCTAGTGGAGCCAGATGCTTGCATGACTACTACATGGCACAGTCTAAGAAGTAGAAAAGGTATACCACCTACAAGCTTTATTGACTAGCCTATTGATAGTTATGTTTATTTTGCATGAAATTAATGTTCTTCTAATTACAGGATTTGAGGATCGAGATGGATCATCCGATCGATAAAACGAAGCTAAGCTATATAAGAGGGGTCTTGTTAATGACGTAATTTGGCTAGAAGGTTTATTCAGTTGAGCCAAATTAATTCAAGCACTGAGCGTTGAGATAACTGATTAACAAACTGTTTGGAATTGGTGTTTACTCTTAATGCAGGGTTGACGATCTCAGTACAAACCAGGTGGCCACGGCGTTCCCAAATCCCATGAGCGTAATAGCCCGTGATACTTCCAAAGTGGTCGGGCATGACTAAGTCAATCAATACATTGGGTGGATCAAGCCGAGTTCTTTCCAGCGTGCCCGGGGAGCCTGCAGCCTACCCGAGTCTGTCCCCGAGTACTGAAGTGCCCACAGAAGCTCATGAGTCCCGAGCAGTTCACTTTGCCCCCGAACACCGAGTACTCACAATGTTCCCGAGCAGTTCGCTTTGTTCCCGAGTGACGACGTGCTCGCAGAGTTTCCTGAGTACCGGGTAACTCGTCCCCGAGTGCCGAAGTACTCGCAGCCGCCCCCGAGATCCAAGTAGCTTCCCCGAGTACCAGGACGCTTGCAGAGGGCTCTCGGGAGCCGAATAGCTCATGTCCACGAGTACCAGGGTACTTGCAGAGGTCACCGTGTGGTCCGTTTGACCCCGAGTACGGAACAGCTTGCAACGCTACTGAAACATCTTGCGGTACTCACGAGTCGTCCATGCTGAGTGGCTCGAGCCGAGTCTTTCCTAAACAGAACCAAGTCACGGCCCTACCGAGTTGATCTGCGGATGGGTTGATACAACGAGCCGTCTATTTCAAAGTCTTGTTCGGTGCTAGAAACTTCAACTTGGAGATGCCAGAGGCTTCAGGACAAGAAACATAGGCAATCACAGAAGGAGAGATAATCATGGATTCGGAAAGGTACTCGGTTTATATGGAAAGGAGATCTCGTACACAAGGAGTCCTGATCACGATGGTCAACCTGCTTAGGGAGAAAGGAAAGTCACATGTACATCAGGATCAGGATCCATTAGGAAAGGAAAGTTACGTATCTGTATTCAGTTAGGATCAGGAGTCCCGATCTCCTACGGAAAGACCAGCCGCCCTATAAATATGTAAAGGGTGACGGCCGATTATGAACACAATCGACACAAACCAATCTATTACCTTTACCATTTACCTTTTTTTGTTCTTAGCTTAGATCTTTGCCATTTTACACCGAAAAGCAGTTGTTTCTTCTTCACGAAAGCAAGAAGATCTTTGTTGCTTTGCTCGGAAAGCAATCGTTCGTCGTATACGAAAGTACAATAGTTATCCAATCTTTGTTGCTTTGCTCGAAAAGCAATCGTTCGTCGTACATGAAAGTACGATATCTATCACAATTGGCGACTTCATTATCTAGGTGTTTCGCGGATTGAATTTTGTGCGAACACAATTGGCGACTCCGCTGGGGAACAGAAGAAAAGAGCTACATGATGAACACCGACTCCAAAGACGGAAGCATCATCGATCCCGACAACATCATCACCGTCACGCTCGATGATTTATCCGAAGATGAGCGGCGAGAAGTTGAGCGGTAGCTAGAAGAAGAACGGGCGGAGAGACTCCGACAAAAATTGACCGGCTACCAGAAGACGAGGAACGGTGTCATCAAAAAGGTAGTCGTGCCGAATCCTTCTTCTGCGATCAAAACCGAGGTAAGTTAGCTGACTTGTTCTGAAGATTGCTCATCTAATTGACGTGTCGGTAGCTAGTAAGTATGGCTCTGATATGGATAATACGGCACAAACACTCACCCAAGTAGTGGCTAGCCGATTCGATGATTTTAAGGAGCAACTCACTAAAGATTTGGAGAATAGTCTGCAGCGCCAGGTTAGGTCGATGGTGTTATGGGTCAATGACGAACATCAAGATAAGCGGCCGATGTGTCCGGACACTAACAGATTTAATCAACTGGTGGAGATTACTCCTGCAATTGCTGCATCTGCTATCCTGACTTCGGTTCCCCAGGGTCTAACCAGCGATAACCGAAGTCTTAGCCTTAGTACAAACGTGCCACAACCATATTACCAGACAGTAGCATATAACATGCCACCTTTGCCGCCTCGCAGTACCGGGGTTCCTCACGGGCCGGTACCAGATTCGTATTTTGATCCACATCAAGTCCAACCTGTGTTACCAGAGCCGACCTCGTATGCTCATGTTACACCAGTGCCACCAGCCAGTACAAATTTTAGAGATCAACTCGCTGGGGCGCTCAGAGAATTCGGCTTAGAACCTAAGTGCAGAGCACGTGCTTATCAAAAGCCGTACCCTGAGTGCTTTGACTCAACGCCATATCCCCATGGGTTTAGAGTTCCAGATTTTGTTAAGTTCACAGGGGAGGATGGTAGGTCCACTTTTGAGCACATAGGGCAATTCTTGGCATAGTGTAGTGAAGTCGGCACGTCGGATATTTACAGAGTGAAGCTATTTCCTCTATCATTGTCTGGTACGGCTTTCACGTGGTTTATGTCGCTTGCTCCCAAATCTATTACAACATGGGCCCAATTGGAGCAGAAGTTTCATGAGTATTTCTATAGCAGCGAAACCGAACTCAGACACTCAGATCTGACAATGGTTAAAACAGAAATATAATGAACAGGTTTATGATTACATCAAGAGATTTAGAGAAGTCAAAAACCGGTGTTTCAGCCTGACTATAGCCGAAAAGGATCTAGCCGACCTTGCTTTTTCGGGCTTGCTTGCTCATATAAGGGATAGGCTAGAAGGTCAAGAGTTTTCAAACGTCAATCAAGTCTTGCAGAGAGCTGTGGCGCAGGAGAACCGTGCTAAGGAAGTTAAACAGTATAGCCGGTTTGGGGATAATAAGAGCAAAAACAAAAAAAACCTGCAGTCAATATCATAGCATATGATGATGACTCGGCTAGTGACGATGATGTCAATATATGCATAGCCAAGTGGGTTCAGGCGCCCAAGTCGAAACCCTTTGCATGCTCTGCTTTAAAACCTACACCTACTAGGAGAGAAGAGATTAAGTACGCTTTTGATGTTAGCAAGTGCGATAAGATTTTTGATATGCTCTTACAAGGAAATCTGATCAGAGTAAGAGAAGGACACATGTTTCCATCTGTAGAAGACTTGGGCAAAAGAGTCTATTGCAAGTGGCATAATTCTTTTTCTCACACCACTAATGATTGCAATGTGTTTTGTCGACAGGTGCAATTGGCCATTAATGACGGACGATTGACGTTTGCACAGAGCACCAAAATGAAACTAGATAGCGATCCTTTTCCAATCAACGTGGTCGACTTGAAAAAGAAGAAGGTGTTAATTCGGTCAGATCAGGCTGGGTCAACAAAAGGGAAGAATGTCATCATCGATGATAGTGCCGCTACAAGGATGATCAAGCTGGAAAATCTAGAAGTTGGAGTGTGGAAGGTCAATCGAGGAAAAGGATGAGTCCCGAAGCCAAAGCCGACTGTGAAGCAACTATTGGACAAATACACGACCAACAGCGTGTTCACTCGGCTTAGAAGTGCTAAACGTCCTAGGTCGCCCCCCCCGATCAGGTTTTGGTGGTTCCGAGTGCTGGCAAGGAGGTCCATATGTTCAGCCACCATATTTCGCAACGGGTCCTCCATATTGGGGATGCGCGCCTCCGTTTTATCCACAGTTTCCTCCATGGGGTTTTAATCCCTGGGCACCACATCCTGTTGGACCAATCGGTGTTGTCCAGCCGGGTTGGATCCCATCAGGACCCGGGTTCAGGGAGCATCCACATGAGAAAAGGACTCGGTTAAACCCGAGAACCAGGACGCCGGAGGAGATTGCCACTCGGCGTAAGGAATTCGGCGCATTAAGTCACTCGGTGGCATCAAGAAAGCTCAGAGAAGCAATTCACCGATTAAGCGCGTTTGGGTACTGGTCAAGCGTGATGAGTCCAAGTCTGGCAGTACCACTACGATTCAGCCCGCACCCGACTCGGATGGAGCAGGTGCTATCCGAGTTCCAGAAAGAAGTCGACTCGGTGGCATCAAGAAAAGCTCAGAGAAGCAATTCACCGATTAAGCGCGTTTGGGTACTGGTCAAGCATGATGAGTCCAAGTCTGGCAGTACCACTACGATTCAGCCCGCGCCCGACTCGGATGGAGCAGGTGCTATCCGAGTTCCAGAAAGAAGTCGGCATGGATAGCCTTCCGGATTAATCAGCCCGAGGACCAACTCGGCATCACCAGTAGGGACTCGGCATGTACGGTTCGGCACGATAGACAACTCAGATATTCCAGAGACCAGCAGTGCTGCCAAACCCGGCGCATGGAAAAATGAAGTTGACAAGCAGATGCCGAAAAAACAGGTCATCAAGATCAAGTCGGTTGAGCCAGGAGTGAAGCCGAAGCCTCAGTGGTGCCCTACCGGACTCATGCACACTCAGAAGCGGAGGGTACAGCGATTGTAGGCGCTTGAACTCAGAGAAGAGCTAATCGAGAGGAAGCGCGATGAGTGGTTCAATCGAGCAAGGGCAATGACGCCAGCAAAGATGACTTGGAAAGAGAAGCGCATTGCGAAGGAAGGAGATGACATGGCCAATGGCGATGTCAGGGAAATACCCGCTGATATGGATGTCAACATGGTGTTCGAATTGCCCATGGATTTTCGTGCACCCGAGTCAGAAATTGCAGAACTTGTACTCAGGCCGAAAAATGCTACGTTTGAGAAGCCAAAGAAACATGGACAGCACCTGAAACCTTTGTTCATCAAAGGTCACATTGATGGAAAACCAATTGGTCGTATGTTTGTTGATGGCGGTGCTAGAGTCAACATCATGCCTCTCTCGGTTTTCTCTAAGTTAGGCCGTAAGGAGCACGAGTTGATGAAGATCAACATGGGGCTTAGCGGATTCTCGGGAGAATTGTTCGAGGCCAAGGGCGTGATTTCGGTGGAGCTCACAGTCGGAAGCAAGACATTGCCGACTGCTTTTTTCGTCGGCGATGTCAAAGGCCGATACAATGTGCTTTTGGGATGTGACTGGATTCATGCAAATTGTTGCATCCCTTCTACTCTGCATCAATGCTTGATCCAGTGGGTGGACGATAACGTGGAGGTCATCGAAGCAGACAGCTCGGCTTGCATTGCTTTTACTGAAACACTGATTGATTGGGAACACGGTGATATGAAGTGTTTGTCGGGTAGGAATTTATCAGATTATGACTATATTAGTATCGGTCGAGATGGTTTTGTACCGGTACAGGCACAACCGGCTTGTATAGTTTAGCTTAATGACTTATCTTTATAAAATGAATAAAGAGGATAGCATTAAGTGGTTGCAAAAGCGAACTGAAGAATATCGCTCCGGGAAGAACGATATGCATGAAACCATTGAGAACTTTGATGACATGGAAAAATTCGGACAAGGGTTCTCATCGGCCGACCAGCTCGAGGAAGTCGACATTGGCAACGGCGTCATTCCCAGACCTACATTTGTCAATGCAAACATGAAGGCCGATCAGAAGAGCGAGGTATGTGCATTACTTAAAGAGTTTGTTGACTGCTTTGCTTGGAATTACACTGAAATGCCCGGGTTGAGTAGGGGTCTAGTCGAGCATAAATTACCTATCAAGTCTGGTTTCAGACCACATAAGCAACCACCCAGACGTTTCAACCCTAATCTATATGACCGCATCAAAGAAGAAGTCGATCGGTTAATGAGAGCCGGATTTATTCGGCCGTGTAGGTATGCCGGATGGATCTCTAACATTGTGCCGGTTGAGAAGAAGAATACCGGTAAGATTAGAGTATGTGTTGATTTTAGAGATTTGAATAAGGCTACTCCTAAAGATGAATATCCTATGCCAATAGCCGACATGTTAGTAAATGACACTTCTGGATACAAGGTAATTAGCTTTTTAGGCGGTAATGCTGGGTATAATCAAATCTTTATGGCCGAAGAGGACATGTTTAAGACTGCCTTTCGTTGCTCTGGTTTTGTCGGGTTATTTGAGTGGGTTGTCATGACATTTGGGTTGAAGAATGCCGGTGCCACATATCAACGAGCTGTGAACTTAATTTTTCATGACCTCCTGGGTATTGTGTTGGAAGTCTACATTGATGATGTCGTCGTTAAGTCAGATGGATTTGATCATCATTTAGCTGACTTGCGACTAGCCTTCGAAAGGATGCGTCGGTATGGGTTGAAGATGAATCCACTCAAATGTGCGTTTGGGGTGTCGGCTGGTAAGTTCTTAGGATTTATAATTCATGAACATGGCATAGAGATTGACCCCAAGAAGGTAGAAGCCATCAGGAAATTAGAAGAACCCACGTGCAAAAGGGATGTGCAGAGTCTATTGGGAAAAATAAATTACTTAAGACGATTCATATCTAACCTGGCGGGAAAGATTGAATCGTTTGTTCCTTTACTTCGGCTAAAACACGAAGCTGAGTTCACTTGGGGGGCAGAGCAGCGAGATGCTTTCAATAACATCAAGAGATATTTGTCGAGTCCTCCGGTGCTCTGAGCACCCAAGTTGGGCGTTGCCGTTCCGGTTGTACATTGCTACGCAAGACAGAGTGCTCGGCGCAGTGCTAACTCAAGAAGTTGACAAGAAGGAATGCATTATCACATATTTAAGTCATCGTCTGCTCGATACTGAAAGTCGGTACGTGTTCATTGAGAAGTTATGCTTATCCTTATTTTATGCATGTACCAAGTTTCGGCATTATTTACTTTCGAGTACTTGTGTGGTAGCTTGCCAAGTCGATGTGATCAAATATATGTTGCAACAACCGATTCTTAGTGGTAGGATTGGAAAATGGGCTTATGCATTAATAGAATACGATTTGACGTATGAGTCGTTACGTTCAATGAAGGGTCACGTCATCGCCGACTTCATTGTTGATCATAGGGTTAAAAATGAAGAAAACATTGATTATGTTAGCCTGTGCCCATGGAAGCTTTATTTTGTTGGATCGATTTGTAGAAATGGGCAAGGTGTTGGCAATGTGTTAGTTTCACCAAACAGTATTGTTTATGAGGCATCGGTCCGACTGGAATATTCTTGCACTAATAACCAGGCAGAGTATGAAGCGCTGTTGTTTGGTTTACAAAACTTGGTAGATATGGGTGTAAAAGACATAGATGCTTTTGGGGATTCATTGCTAGTAGTTCAGCAAGTTAATGGAGAATTTCAGTGTTTTGATGGGCTACTAAATAGTTACCTAGACCGATGTTTGGATGTGATCAAGTCCCTAGATACTTTCACTATCAGCCATGTGCTTAGGGAAGAAAATTCTAGAGCTAATTGTTTAGCACAGCAAGCATCCGGGTATCAAGTCAGTAGAGGAAAGTTCTTCATTTCAAGGAAACCGATGCTAGCTGCTATCGAGGATGCAGCTGACTTGTTCGAAGTCGGAACCGACTTACTTGGGGCTGAGGCCGACTTGTCGGGTGATAGTTCAGGACAAAGGCTACAGATAACCAAGTCGGCAAGAAGTTTGGAATCAGATGATTCGAGGGTACCTCTAGCTAGTTATTCAAAAAATCCGAGTCAGACAAGAGATAGGAAAATTCGGCGGCAAGTTATAAAATATATTTTGTTAAACGATGAGCTATATCGCCGAACAATAGATGGAGTACTGCTAAAGTGTTTAGGTCCTGACCAATCAAAGATAGCTATGGGAGAAATACATGAAGGAATATGCGGAACACATCAGTTGGCTCATAAGATGCAGTGGTTATTGAAAAGAGCAGGTTTTTACTGGCCGACGATGTTAGAGGATTTCTTGTGGTATTATAGAGGATGTGAAGCATGTCAAAAATTCGGAAATGTACAGTTGGCACCCACGGCTATGATGCACCCTCTTGTGAAGCCGTGGCCATTTAGAGGATGGGGTTTAGATTTTATTGGACAGATACATCCTGCTTCATCTAAGGGTCATCGCTTCGTCCTTGTGGCTACAGATTATTTTACTAAGTGGACCGAAGCGGTTCCTTTGAGAAATATGACTCATAAAGAGGTAATCAATTTTGTTTTAGAACACATTATTCATAGGTTCGGTATTCCTCAAACTCTAACGACAGATCAAGGTACCTCTTTCATGTCTCACTAATTCCGTGAGTTTGCTGAGTCCTTTGGAGTTAAACTGTTGAACTCGTCGCCTTATTATGCTCAGACTAATGGATAGGCTGAGTCCAGCAATAAAACATTGATTAAGCTTATAAAGAAGAAAATTGAAGAATATCCAAGGAGGTGGCATGAGGTGCTTTCGGAAGCTTTATGGGCTCATCGGATATCTCAGCATGGGGCAACCTGAGTAACACCGTATGAGTTAGTATACGGACAGGAGGCAGTGCTGCCTGTAGAGATTAACTTACAAGCTTTGAGAATAGCCAGACAAAATGACTTGTCGGCTGTAGATTACAATAACTTGATGCTGGATAGGATAGATGACGTCTCGGAAGAGAGATTAAAAGCCTTACGGGAGATTGAAAAGGAAAAGTTAAGAGTGGCTAAAGCTTACAATAAAATGGTAAGAGAGAAATCGTTTTAGATAGGAGACTTAGTATGGAAAATGATTTTGCCTGTTGGAACTAGAAATAATAAATTCGGCAAATGGTCGCTGAGTTGGGAGGGGCCGTATAGAGTTGTAGAGATTGTTCCTGGAAATTCCTATTTAGTGCAAACCTTGCAAGGAGAAGGTTTGCCTAAAGCTCTTAATGGGAAGTATTTGAAGAAGTTTTATCCAAGCTTATGGCAGGAAGCTTGACAACCAGTGTGGCCGATATGTTACATCGTCCTGAGAGATGACGTAGTATTTTCGGTAAATACCATTATACCGAAAACAGGGGGCATGTGTTAATGACGTAATTTGGCTAGAAGGTTTATTCAGTTGAGCCAAATTAATTCAAGCACTGAGGGTTGAGATAACTGATTAACAAACTGTTTGGAATTGGTGTTTACTCTTAATGCAGGGTTGACGATCTCAGTACAAACCAGGTGGCCACGGCGTTCCCAGATCCCACGAGCGTAATAGCCCGTGATACTTCCAAAGTGGTCGGGCATGACTAAGTCAATCAATACATTGGGTGGACCAAGCCGAGTTCTTTCCAGCGTGCCCGGGGAGGCTGCAGCGTACCCGAGTCCGTCCCCGAGTACCGAAGTGCCCACAGAAGCTCATGAGTCCCGAGCAGTTCACTTTGCCCCCGAACACCGAGTACTCGCAACGTTCCCGAGCAGTTCGCTTTGTTCCCGAGTGACGAAGTGCTCGCAGAGTTTCCCGAGTACTGGGTAACTCGTCCCCGAGTGCCGAAGTACTCGCAGCCGCCCCCGAGATCCAAGTAGCTTCCCCGAGTACCAGGACGCTTGCAGAGGGCTCTCGGGAGCCGAATAGCTCATGTCCACGAGTACCAGGGTACTCGCAGAAGTCACCGTGTGGTCCATTTGGCCCCAAGTACGGAACAGCTCGCAACGCTACTGAAACATCTTGCGGTACTCACGAGTCGTCCACGCCGAGTGGCTCGAGCCGAGTCTTTCCTAAACAGAACCAAGTCACGGCCCTGCCAAGTTGATCTGCGGATGGGTTGATACAACGAGCCGTCTACTTCAAAGTCTTGTTCGGTGCTAGAAACTTCAACTTGGAGATGCCAGAGGCTTCAGGACAAGAAACCATGGGCAATCACAGAAGGAGAGATAATCATGGATTCGGAAAGGTACTCGGTTTATATGGAAAGGAGATCTCGTACACAAGGAGTCCTGATCACGATGGTCAAGCTGCTTAGAGAGAAAGGAAAGTCACATGTACATCAGGATCAGGATCCATTAGGAAAGCAAAGTTACGTATCTGTATTCAGTTAGGATCAGGAGTCCCGATCTCCTACGGAAAGACCAGCTGCCCTATAAATATGTAAAGGTTGACGGCCGATTATGAACACAATCGACACAAACCAATCTATTACCTTTACCTTTTACCTTTTTTATTCTTAGCTTAGATCTTTGCCGTATTGCACCGAAAAGCGGTCGTTTCTTCTTCAGGAAAGCAAGAAGATCTTTGTTGCTTTGCTTGGAAAGCAATCGTTCGTCGTATATGAAAGTATGATAGTTATCCAATCTTTGTTGCTTTGCTCGAAAAGCAATCGTTCATCGTACACGAAAGTATGATATCTATCACAATTGGCGACTCCATTATCTAGGTGTTCCGCGGATTGAATTTCGTGCGAACAGGTCTGTGCTTATTTCCTCAATGCTTAGGTAATAAGCCGGGCAAGTCATTTTAATGCCGACATGCCGGATCAATAGTACATTAGTTTTTATAAACTAAATCAGATTTTTTTGAACAATTTGAGTTCATTTCTAATGCAATATGATTCTATGATGGTTTTATATGTTCTATGATGCAAAGGTATCGATATGTTCTGTGATGATGGTTGTATATGTGATGTGATCTGCTATTTTAGAGGGCTTGGCTAGCAAATCCTAAGGCTAGCCAAAAACAGGAAAAAGCTTGCCTGGTGTAAGCAATCATCACTGATGGGTTGTCCCACGCACCTATCATTGATGACATTTCATTGTTGACAAGTCATGGTAGGTGCCCGTTACTGATAAGACATCATTAGGGATGAGTTACATAGCCACCTGTCACTCATGAAAATGTCAACAAGAACGGGTTACGTTAGTCGCCCGTCACTATTGACTCTATCAATAGGGACGAGTTATGTTAGCTGCATGTCACTGATGACAATATCATCAGGGACAGGTTACGTTAGCCGCCCATCATTGATGACAATGTCAACATGGACGGGTTACGTTAGCTGCCCATCACTAATGACAATGTCAATATTGACGGGCGTCAACATCTACCCGTTAGTGATATAGTGTAATCAGTGATGGGTAATTTAACCATTAATAATGATTTGATTTATCACTAACCATTCATCACTGAGCACCCGAAATCCGTAAATGATGCAGGATTTTGCCGTTAGTGATGTGGGTTTATGTAGTTTTGCATTAGGACTTGGGACCAAAATGAAGCTAACTGCAACTCTAGAACATAGGTGCCCTTCAAAAGTCCTTGCACCTGTCAATAGGCGATTTCTCCTAGCAATGCATCTGGAAAATCATCAAAGAAATATATAGGTATAGTATTTGAAACAAGTGAAATATGTCCAAATTCTTTAATGGCAGAACTATAGATAAATATTTCGGTGGTGATTCCTTCAATGTAAATGTCACGGACCTGGAATCCACATGTGATTAGGGGAACGCGAAGTCGCCAAGGGCCGAAGGACTCGTCAGCCCGATGGCACGGTACCTGCGCCGTACGCACCGAGGCGGAGCGATCCGACACCCGACCAACGCAGGCCGACCGGAAGCGACCAATCTTCCCAGAACCACATACAGATCCCAGATGCCGGTGAAGGGGTAATGCCGCGTACTAAGGCTGCGCTCCGCGATAGTCATAGGATGACTAGAGCTCGGGATATGCATCCCCTCAACCTTAACTAGCCACGAGGTACGACTCTGGGAGGATCCAGCTCTGCTCTGCCATCAGCGCGAGGCGTGACGGTCGTAGGAGGCTTAGCAAGTACGGGACGAATCCCCTGGATCGACTCAGCCAAAGCTACACCAGGCTAGCGGTTCGCTCACCTCTGCCATCACGAAACGCAATCCTAGCACGCAATAATACCGCTGCACAGTTGCCCACATACTTCATCACATACACGCATTGTACATGGACAACCGCAAGTAACAACTCGGACATCACAACAAAGCCCTAAATTGCGATAACACACTAAATGTCCACATCGGACTTAAAATTTACATCAGTCGGTCATAACCGGAAACATATCCGAGTACGGGAAATTAAACGACAGCGGAAGTAAAGTAAATGAGTCCCACAGCGGTGCGATGACCGCTGACCAAAAGCCACAGAAAACCCCGGAGCCGATAGCCAACCAAAGAAACCATGCACTAGTCATCATCGAAGAATTCTTCAACCGCTGGCTCACCTGCAATGATCTAGGAATGCCCTAGGTGAGTACGGGGTACTCGCAAGACTTAGTCGTGCTTGATTATATGTCCTACCCATACTAGTATAACAGCAATTAAACAGGATGCTTCTCAGAGTAACAATATACAAGTTAAGGGAATAACATAAACAAGTGGAGGTAAATACAAGATAAACAACAGCCTAATTCAGGGTACCAACATGTCGTAAACACATCAACACGAGGCCAAATTAACCATTTCCACTCCATTGGGGCAGCCCATAATTTCGATCCACAAGAATCCATTTAACATAATCCACATCAATTAGGACAGACCCTAGGTCAAATCCAAATTCATCCAACATCCACACATTTTCATGTAATCTCTCGGATCGTTACCGGCCATCAATCACCCTGAGTGCAAAGAGTGCCTTAACCCTTGGAGGTTGCAAGTCTCCAAGGGTCTCAGTCTTACCTCAACTACACCCCAGCCTCGATGCCGCTAACGTCCACGCGTGACAAGGGGAGTAATTCATGATGGAGTCACCTCAGGGTTGGTATCGCGACAACTTCTTACACCTAGTCGCACCAGGCTCCTCCAATGATACCAACTTTATCCATCTGACACTTTCCCTTCGGCTCTCACATCTTACCTTAGTATGTTCAAGTAATTAGTGTATCGGGTTAACTTCAACCATGACCAGACATAACTCACCGTATACCCTAGTCATGCTAGTTTAATCGAATTCGACCACAACTTCTGAGCAATCAATCCACACATCAACATATAGATAAGTAAAACAGATGCTGGACAAATAAAAGATGCAACGAGCTCTGCTTGCCTTCTTCGAACGGTTCCTGATCCTGCGTTGAGTCGTGGGCCTGGAGGTCTCCTTCTTCGAGCTCTAGTGCAAGCAAATGAAATACCGGAAAATAACATTAAAAAGACATTCAAACACCAGCATGTATGCATGATGAGCTACACTAGATATGTATTTCTCAGGTGACCTAACGGTGTTAAGAAGCTAAAGTATCGAACACTTCTTACTTTAGTGTTGCCCTATCATGCATGCATGTCAAGTTTCATGGGGTTACGTATTAGGGTTTGAAGGTTGATGCACATACAGGAGTATCTAAACAAGGTGCTGATGTTGAGGGTCTTAAACTAACGAGGGTCTCCCATGTTAACGTGTGAGTGTTAGACAGTTGTTGTATCATACATGCATGTCCAGACTCGCTCGATTGCGAACTAGGGTTTAACAGTGGCCATTCATGTTGGAGTGGCATGGACTCAATTATTTGTAATGTAGAAGTGCTCTGGAATATTTGACTAACGCATTTGGAACCACTCGATTCAGAGTTACGAGTAGTAAGTTACGAAGCGTCGAGTTAGGGTTTAACGAGATACGGTGACGAAAAGGTCTAACGCTAGCACCCTACCAAGTCATACTGTGCATGTGTTCCTAATGGACATCTAGTTGCTCCAAGTCGTAGGAATTCTCGTAAGGATTCCAGAACTGTAAAGCTTATCGAAATTGGAGTTAGGGTTGCGAAGTTAGGGTTTATCGACCCTCGACGGAGGCTACACAACAACCCTAGATATCAGTGTGTGTATGTGCTCAAAATTAATTTTTGATTCAGCCATATTGTAGAGAATTTCATAAGCTTTCCAGACATGTAAAATTTATCAAATTTGGATGAGTGGTTTGAAAGTTATGCATGTTTGAAATTTCATTCAAAATCTGCCCCTAACCTAACGAAACCCTAAATGCTAGATCTACCCGAGGCCTACCCAGACTAATCCCTAATTCTAACGTGCACCCGAGAAGCAACCAGGGAGTTCCACCCCTTAACCCACGTCAGCAGGGCGTGGGACCCTTCTGTCAGTGGCTCGGGTGGTCGGGGGACCAACCCGAGCACTCCACGCATCCCACCCCCGCTTCCCTCTCTCTCTCTCTTCTCGGGACCGGCGGGAGGCGAGGTCCAGACGGCGGAGCACACCGGCGGCTCGCCGGAGTTGGGCATCCAGGTGCTAGGGGGCTCGGATCTTCTCGGAGGAAGTGTCTGAGGCACGAGGAGCTCACCCCGGGTAGGCTGCTGTGCTCGGGGAGGACGGAGGAGGTCGGGAGGGTGGTCGGCGACAGTGACCGGCGGGGAGAAGCTTCGGGTCGACGGCGTCGGGGGCCTCCGAGCTTGGATCTGCACCGAGGAGGACGCAAGGATGTTAAGGGGGAGGAGCAGGTTCTCTGGAGCAAGAAAATGGGAAGGGGGAAGGACCAGGGCGTCGAGGAAAGCTCGTCGGAGCTGTTGCCGGACTCGGGGAAGAAAATGTGGGCGACGGCGCTGGAGGCTTGGATCTGGAGAATGTAGGGGAGGAGGAGGTCAGCGAAAAGGAAGGGGAGCTCGGGGAGGTAGATTGGGGGCTCGGGACTTACTGGACCAGCGGCAATTGCTCGCCGGAGCTGGGTGGCCGGAGCTGGAAGAGGAGCTAGGGCTCGGGGAGAATAGGGGGGAAGGCTAGGGCTTGCGAGAAAGGGGGAACCCGGTCGGAAGGGGGCTTAAATAGTGCGGCGGCGGCTCAGACAGCGGAGGTCGGGAGCGGGGCACCGCCCAGCTCGGCCAGCGGGCGGCGGCGACGTGGAGGGGGAGGTCCTGACAGGCGGGACCGGGCGCGGGGCGAGAGGAGGAAGGGGATGACAGGCGGGGCCCGGCTGGCAGCGAGAGCAGAGGGGAGAGGCGCGCGCGCGGGGGAAGTGGGCCGGCTGAGCAGGCCACTGGCCCGATTAGCTTTAGGGTTTTTATTTTTCTTTTTAATTTCTGAAACCAGAGTTACCCCTCTCGACATTTTATGTACAAATCCTTCTCCAAAATTCCTGAAATTTTTACCAGACCCTACTAACATTATTCCTGGGCTACTGTAGAAGTTTGAACCAATTTGGAGTTCATTTAAATGATTGTCTAGTTCAAACCTAGGGTTTAACCTAATTCGACGATTTGAACTAGGGCTAGGTCCTATCCTTCTCCAAAAATTCTGAAATTTGGCATGAAGTTAATGTTCCCCAATTTATGTCCATCCCTGAAGTTTGGTGAATTTTTATACTCATTTGCTTGCCCATTTTCTTAACCCTAGTTCACGGCTCTTTTAGGATTTGAGCTTGGTTATTCTAGTCAGGTTGTTATTTCATGTGGGTTTTTGGGAGCAAACCTTAGAGAGAAGAGAGAAGGTGGTTGTGAGGGGGATTCATCGACGGGGTTCACTGCCCCCACCACTTGCTTACGTTATCGTCGAAGTTCGATACTTCAAATAAATTGATTGGTGTTTGTATAACTCGAATAAGTTGATTGGTGTTTGTATAAACATCCACCGAGGATGAGATATTAACATATTCTATAAAGTACACTTACATCCTTTCGGGTTTAAACGAGATGGTGCGGGGATTTCGATGACATGTATGCATGCATGCAAAGCAAATACCTATTTCGTTACAATTGGGTATTACAGTAAATTTATGAAATTTCACATTAAACATGATATGTTACTATGCTCCTCTTGTGAAAATTTCATAAATTTTGAGGATACAATAAAGCTACCTACACTTCAAACCAATTTTGGAGCAAATTTGGATATTTGGACAAATTTTAGTCAAATACATTTTATTTTGACTTTAAAATTTTATAGTGGATTGCATATGTTATACTCCCTATGAATGTTATCAATATTTTAAATTTAGGTTTGAACCCTTAATAAAATACATCAAACATTTTAGTCCAAAAAGAAAAGAAAAGAGCTCTGACCAAAAGGGTCGCTTTCAACGCACTAGCCACGTCGGCCCGTCTATAGTATCGCACCCAAGCCGCCTCCCCCTTACCACTTTTTGCCTCCCCCATAGGGAAGCGCCCCTATGCTGGAGTCTACTCCCGTTTCCCTCTTGAGAGTGACTGGTGGGCCCCACCTTGCTAGTCGTCGTCCTCCACGTCACGTGCACTACCACAGATAGCATGGCCTCGACAGTGGTTGAGCACCTTTGTGTCCTAATGATGTTGAGCCATATGCCGCACTATATAAGGGGTAGGCATGTCCAACCAGTCCTCTTTTTCCCCTCTTCCATTCCACATGGTCCATCGAGCCTCTGCATGCCTCGCCTAACTGAAACACGAGGGCAAGCTCGTCGAACATGTCTGTTGTGTGCCTCCCGTCTTTCCCGTCTCCAGGAGCATCTCGTTGCTTAACCTTGTCCATCGGCTCCGCATTCCTTCCCCGATCCTAACCCCCAAACCTATTTGGGTTTCGGAGCTAGGACTGAGGAGCACAACTTCATCTTCCTCGACACTGCCAGCCACTTCGCCGCACCCGCGTCCCATCACTAGTGAGTCCCTCGACTAGGTATCATGTGCATCTGCTTCGTCTTTGCCTCCTATACCTTACTGACATGCTCCCATGTGCATGCATGTGTAGATCAGGATAGGCGTCGTTGACCTCTCGCTATCGTTCACCATTGTTGAGGAGGACCTCATCGCCGCCACTCAGAGAGAAGCCGAGGTCTCTGTCGTAGTTCTTGAGGACCCAATGAAGCTCCCACACCCATGCCTTCATCTTCTTCATCACCAGTGAGCACGTGCACCATCACCACCTCTCTACCGCCGCTGGATCTTGATAGAACCGCTGCTTCTGTGTTCCTCCACCTCCTCCAACCACCTCGACAGCTTCACAGTGAGCCCCACTACCCGCCGCACCTTTTCTCTCTCCTTCTCCCCCTCTGTGGCGCTATGCCGGCCTTTCCCTATTCACGGCCGTCGCTGGCGGCCATGGTGCTGCTATCTATGATGACCATTGGTCCCCAGACTGAAAGTGCATCTAGGCCCCAAGGTATGGTTTTAATGGTTAATGGCAACTCAACTGGAAATCTAACAGTTTCATTGAGTATGAACAGGAAGTTAGGTTTCTAGAGAAGGCTTCAGCCAAGATCAGTGGCCCCTAAAAAGAGTAAGGGAATAGCCTGGTGATCAAGAGATGGCTTTGCTAGTTGGCTGTAATACCGGTGCGAAGAAGCCGTTCCTGCAGAGGGACTTGCAGGAAGGTGAAGATTGGCGTGGGTGCATCCCAGGACCGTGATTGGAGCCGGTTGGCCTGGCTATGATACAGGTGCGAGGAAGCTCATGGTATAGAGGGACTTGTACATGGAGTGAAGGTGGCTTGGATGCGTTCAAGGACTGTGACTGCAGTCTGTAGGCCTGAAGACTAGTAGTTGGTAGTTTCTTGAGTCGTAGGGAAACCTGTACTATCAAGGGGGGATCGATCGAAGGTTGATTGAAGGAGCTAATGCCTAAGCTCTCGAGTGTTGGACAGTGGCACTGTCGCCTTGAGTTTAGTTGCCCTGTAGCAACAGTCATGTTTGGCCTGTGTTGAAGTCGTAGGACTGATACATCAGTAGGACTGGGATTGTACTAGTTGTATCGTTGCACTGGTGTCCCAAAGCCAAAGGCTGTCTGTATTAGCTGCTGTAGTACAGGCAGTCACACTCGAGAGTCTGTACTAAGGGACTAGCTGGTCTCTGTGGTACAGCGGGGTCTCCAGCTGTGTAAGCGCCTGTGCTATAGCTAGAGACTCGGCAGTCTGACAGGTTACCGTTGCCGATGGTTTGTCTATACCACAGGGAGTTGGTACAGGTGGGACGACCCATCTAACATGGCCCATGGGTAACGGTCAGATTCCATTAGCCTCTATAAATAGAGGGCCTGGGGAGGCAGTTGCCTCAACCTTTGCCAAACTCACACTCCAACGTTCCAGCAAGCAGAACCTCGTCTCCATGAGCTAGAGAGAGCGTCTTAGTGGGAGAGGGCTTGACTATGGGGGAAAAGAGTGAGTTGAGCTTGAGGGCTTTAAGACATTGGTTCCTCCAAGAGATCAGAGACAAAATCTTGTTACTCTTGGAGCGTCTGCTCCTAGATAGGTGTAGGAGTTGCTAGGATCACTCAAACTCATGTGAGCTGACCCAGGTGTTTGTGAAGGCGATCGGAGTCTGCTTACTACTGAGCGAAAGAACTACCCACGAGTGAAGGGTGCCTGCGACAGGTACTCGGGGAAAGAGCACGGTTCGGTGCCAGCTTGCTCTGCGGAGAAGCTTCCCCAACGGAGACGTACCACTCTGCGGGAGTGGGAACTTCGATGAAAAATCTCTTGTCTCCATTTACTTTCCTGCACTGTGTGATTGCCTTGTTTTGCTACTATTCTGTTCACCCATGCTAAGATTTGATTTGCATGTGGTAGCTAGCCTTGTTTTGCCTTGTTATCTGTTTTGCATGCCTGTGTCGCCTGCCTATATTACAGTTGTTGTTGCCACATGTACTAGCTATATGTATTACAGCCATTGCTCTATCTCCACTAGGACTAGCCTATTAATCGCAGAAAACCCCATATCTGGTTAAGTTTTTAAAAGCCTCCTATTCACCCCCTCTAGTTCGGCACCCTGAGATCCTACACAGACTACAACATCGAGCACGCGGCATGCGTGGGATCCGAATGGTGCAAATCGCAGGCCAAAAGACCTCCTAGGTCACATTTGCAGTTTGGTGCAACCATACGGCTGCGTGTGGCCACATTGTTATTGAGCCACCAGCTACCCTGACAGGTGGGTCCGGCCATTTGAACCGTTAACTTGCGCGCTAATTACTCACTTTAGAAATTAACAATGAAGTAGTCTATGACATGTGGGGGTCGGACATAGTTAACACGTGTTAAAAACCCTCTTAATTAAGCTAGTTAGTCAATGAAATGTGAGCCCTCACAGTTGACCACTAAAAATAAAAGTTAAATGAAAATAGAAAATCCTAGCAGGTGGGCCTCATCTGATAGATAAACATTTTATTCAATTCTCTAAATCCTCTGTATGACATGTGGCTGCTAGAGCTAGGTGGACCAAGTCAATGTTGACTATTTAGACCTGACTCCTAGTCCCACCTGTCATTTACTAAGGCTAGATTCACGTCTATATTAAAGTTATTTTCTTTTTTAATTTTGAATTAAATCAAGTATTTCCAAAAAAGGGGTAAATAAGGCTTAAACTTGTACAAATGATAGGAAATTCATACTAGCTCCAAAATCTATGAAACTTATATGGAAATGCTCAAAATTTCATGAGATTTCTATCAAAAATATTCGCATGCATGTTACTATTGCTAGAAAAATTAGATTAATTAAATTAGCTAATTAAAGGCTTTAAAATGGCAATTTCACTAAAAAATTCATAACTTTTTGTAAATCCAAATTAGATGAAACCAATTGTAATAGTCTTAGAATTTCATTATACATCCATTAAAATGAATTTCATGCATCATTAATTCCATCACATGCTGAGCACTCATTAATTTCATCATTTCTTCTCTTATCGGTAGAATCCGGCAACGAGGAATACCCCACTATTGGCTCCCAGCTAGGTCGAGAGTATTCCCCTCAAGGCAGGCATATCTTGGTGATGTTTCCATGCTGCAATTAAATTTTTGTTCTTATGTTGTGCATGCTTGTTATCATTATGTCACTTCTATTTGAATGTTCGGTGGTTCACTAGCATATGTAGGGGGTTATGTTGCTTAACTTGAACATGTGCTGCTATTAAATTGGTGCTTAATCAACCTGAACCCTAAGAAAGAAAGAGAGATGTGGTAGTAGTCCTGGAGGCACACGATGGCAATGTTGTTGTTATCGTGCCAAACATCGGATTTTCTTGGGTGACTCACTAGTCTACTTCCATTTAGCCGCTAGGTACTCCTCGTGAGCCCACTATTGTGCCACTGATATGGTCTTCTCCCACTTGGGGCCTTGCAACCCTCACTTAGGGAGCTACCGGGACACTTAATAGCATCTTCGCAAACAATTTGTACCTTCCTATTGTTAAAATTGATATTGTTTTCAGATCTGAGATGTTGGACATTTATCATGGCCTTGCCTTGCCATTGTTCGAATTTTGTCAATCACATATGTGAAATGAAGTATATTTGACATGGTGGTATGGTAGTTAGTTATGATGCTCTCATGTTGTTAAAAACTTCTCATATGTTGTTCATGATTAAGTTGTTTACTTTATGTTAAATGCCATGATACATTCATGTCAAGAGCACTACTAAGTCTTGCGAGTACATGTGTACTCATTGATAGTTAATTTTTCATGCATAGAATAGGTGATCCTAGCATAGATGAGTACTTCAAGAATGATGCTTGAGCATTTACCAAGTTGACTTGCTGCTTGTGGGTTATCTTTCAGACTGCCATGATGGTATCATGTATCTTGGGGTTTTATGTTTTATCTATGTTTCTGCTCCTGAATTTGATGTATTAAGTTGGTACTTGCAACCTTCAGGGCTTTTGATTGTACTAACATATGTTGCACATGTGTAAGAGACATGAACCATGACCATGAAAACCTCTCCCTAGAGCTTTGTTGTGTTATCAATGTTGTTCCTGTATGCATAGTGCATGCATGATCCTAGAGTGCATAATGTGTACTAGGGTGCTTGGAATTTTCTTTGGCTTTCTAAATGATGTTCACTTTTGCGTGACTTGGCCAATGATGAATTCATATGACATGTTAGCCTGGTGTTGAACTACCTAACGGTGATGAATACATACGTGTCTGATACATATGGTATGTTGGTTAGTTTCTTAGGTATTCAAGTGGCACATCATTACCTAAGTCGGATTAAATTCTAGGTCCCGAAAATTGGCAACCCCTAAAAAGATGAAAGGTATAATGGTGATGATTCCATGAAGACTATGCTTCATTCCCTAGTTTTAGTAAATTAGAAAGTCACTCTGAGTATAGGAAAAGCTGCACTATGAAGAGGGGTATGCTCTAGGGTTGGAAGGAATTCTTCAATGCTCTTTATGCTCAATTAGTAACACTTTTACAAAAGGAACCCACCCAAATTCCTAAGCGGAGATGTGCGAAAATCTTCTCGGAGTGTCCGGGCGATTGTCTAGAGTATCTGAGATAGTAACAGAGGGGAGTTTGGGAGTTTAAGCTAGAATATCAGCTGGATTCTTTGGGCTAGAGACTCCGTGGAAAACATGCTCTCTGTGCTCCCTCCGAAGTGTCCAGAAATTTTCCAGAGCAGCTGGGCATGAGCAACTTCAGCCAGAGTACTTAAGTATGTATCTCCAGGGAATAAATGCTCTTTGTTACTCCCCTCTAGAGTCTGGGACTGGTTCTGGACACTGCGGGCTCTGGTGAGTTCAAACGTCTATGAGGTTCTGTCTGAGCTAATATAGTCGTTGGGATTTCAATGGTTGGATACTCTTGGCCTCAAGTGTGAGATTGTTGCTAATTGAACACTAGAGCATTGAGTGAATCTCCAAGTCTTCAGCGTACCCCTTACTCTTGGAGATTGGGGTATCCTAGATGACTCGGAGTCCTTGAGAGCTCCCAAGAAAGTTGTGGTGAGCCTCAAGAAATTTGTGAAGGTTGGGATCCACCTTCGTAAGGGGAGGACTGAGAAGAAGTCAAGGAGTGCGTCTTTGAGGGATAAACGCTTCAGAGGAAGTCGACTTTGATTAAAGTGATTGAGCTCCCCAAATAAAGATACAGGATTCCCCCAAGGATTTAAACTTCGACAAAGAATCCCTTGTGCTTCTTCGGTTATTTTTTCCTCATGTTATTACCGTAGCTTTACTTTCTTTATGCTTGTTGTGCTGCTTGTTGTCTAGCTCTTAGTGATGTCCATATAGTTCTTGCATTAGACAATCACTAGATTTCGCATAATTGCAAGAAAAAAAAATTAAGGTTGGGTAAAATTATTTAGTCAACTATTCACCTCTCTCCTCTAGACGAACATCTGGATGATTAAATTTGTATTAGAACAAGGTTGCTAGAGTCTCTGGGCCAGAGACTCCGGGGAAAATATAATCTCTATTGCTCCCTCTAGAGTGTCCAAGCATAAGCAAATTCAGTAGGAGTATCTGAGTGTATCTCTGGGAAAAACATGATCTCTATTACCTCACTCCGGAGTCTCCAATACTGGCTTTGGATACTCCAAGCTCTGGTCAGTTCAGATGTCTAAGAGGTTCTCTCTGAGCTGATATAGTTATTGGGATTTAAATGGCCAGATACTCCGAGCCTCAACCCGGATACTCTGGGCATGCTTTTCTATAACCAATTGCAAGTTTTGTTGAGTAGGCTATTTATGCCCACACTCTCCCATCCAAGCATAAATCTTTATCATCCACCTTCCTCAAGCCAAAATCCCACACTCAAGAGAGTGTCTCCCACCTTCCTCAAGCCAAAATCCTTGAATATCGTGAGGAAGATCTAGATCAAGTGTGAGATTGTTACTCATTAAGCACTAGAGCATTTAGTATATCTCTAAGTCTTCAATGTGTCTTTTACTCTTGGAGATTAGGGTCTTCAAGTGTTAACACACATTATTTTTGATATTTAACCCCTGCAATCCTCGTAAAAGGCAAGGTATTGTGGTCTTTATATACAAATTAGCATCTGTACTAATCTATTTCCACTTTGGTGCGCCAACTTGTTTTGCAAGAAATAAAATATTTCTCTCAAAAATATAATAGATAAGACAATCATCATCCAGAGGACCTTTCTCGGACCCACTGATCACCACCAAATGCCATCCATGGAGCTTTATCGACCCATTGACAGTGCCGGAAAATGGGGTCGTCGATCACCCTTCTGGGTAGGTCGGCTGGCCCTACCCTTAGGGCTAGGCTAGGACAGGAAAGAGGACTGGCCGGCCCAACCCCTTAGGTTGGCCGGCCTTGACTGCCATGTCAGCCAACCCAGTTTTTCTGTCGGCTGACCCACCAAAATTGCTCAAGGAATATACCTGGTCAGCTGGGGGACCCCGTGCGTGCCAAGATGCTCCATGGAAGAGCCATTCACGTCGCAATGCTTCGCGTCGTTGATCAAGGATCGGCCAGCCCCAGGCTCCGAACTAGGTCAGCCAGCCCTACCGCAGGAGTTGCCAAGTGAAGGGGGTTGGTCGGCCTATAAAACCTCCCCTTCGCTCCTTCACAAATCATCACCAATCACCAAGCATCATCATTCTCTCCTCTTAAGGGTGCCACCTCACTTGTAGCTCTGGTAGAGTAGTGTAGGAGACACCGGAGTCACAAATGTAGCAAAAGAGGAAGAGTCAGCTTGCAAGCCAAAGTTCCGTGGAAATCCTCTTCGGTATGTTAGGAGAGAAAGAGAGAGTGAGAGATGAAGGAGAAGTCATTCTTCGAGGAGGCCGTCCTGTTGGTACTGCTCCAGATGTCTTCGAGGATATTCATCCATTCTATGGAACAAAAGTCCATTTCTCTTGTATGTCAGTAATCATAATATCCTTTCTTTAAATTCCATATTTATTATTCCGTTTTAAGCTACTTAACTTTAGGAATCTCCAGCCATACACAGTATCGACTAGAGGTGACGATCGTGGTCGGTAGTGGGTTCTTACTTAAGTGTAGTGCTTAGGTTCATAAGCCCCTAGAAGGACTAAATTCTTGTGTGATATTTTCATTTGGTGAGGGACACTGACACTAGGAGTATTCCCGTTAAGTGAAACCATGGCGTGCTCACACCGTTAGTGGGATGTAGATCCCAAGTTTAGATAAAGCTCAGGACTAGGTTATATAAATCAAAATAGCACCCGAGACATAAGGAGACCACTCTACTCGGTCTTTCCCTGCTGGAATCTTCCCTACCTGCAATAGCCTCTGGTTAGCTAGCTACCTGTTAGTTGTTACTTGTGCTGGTCGGCAACCTCTCCTATCTAGTGATCACATCATTCTCCTTATCCACCTATAACAAAACTTCCCATCTTAGTGATGGAAAGTTATATAAATATTTAGGTGCATTGATAATTTGATATCTCTACTCAAACCATTTGCTTCATGTGGATTCGATAAACCTTGAAATACTTCTGAGGTGAAATTCTACAGCCGTTTTTCTGTGCACTTATGGATATAAATATCTATAAGGCATAAGAATAGCCAACACCTAGACGTCTAGAAGTTCCTGAGAGTTCCCAAGAAAGTTGTAGTGAGCCTCAAGAAGTTTGTGTAGTGAGCCTCAAGAAGTTTGTAAAGGTTAAGATCCACCTCCACATGGGAAGGATCACTGAGAAGAAGTTGAGGAGATGCAAAGTGTGTCCTCGAGGGATAAAGGCTTGAGAAGAAGCCAGCTCCCCAAACAGAGATGTAGGATTCCCCCAAGGATCTGAACTTCAGAAACAAATCCCTTGTGTCTCTTCGGTTATTTCTTTTCGCGCTTTATTACCGCAAGCTTTACTTTCTTTATACTTGTTGTGCTCGTTGTTGTCTACTTTTTAGTGGTGCCGATATAATTCTTACAATAGACAACTGTTAAATTCAGTATATTTGCAAGAAAGATTAAGATTGGGTAAAATTGTTTAGTCGTCTATTCAACTCTCCCCTCTAGGCCGACATCTTGATCATTTATGTCCCCACAGAGCAACTAACCGTGGTTAAGCGCAAAATAGTCATCGATTGCAAGACATAAGCAATTAAAAATCCATCCGATTTGAGGATTCACCTGCATCTGAAATGTAGCTAGGTTGAGTACATAAAGTACTCACAAGACTTCATATAGGAAAATAGCATGAAAGAATCATGAAAATCCGTGTTCAAGTTGACATGCAATTTGTTGGGGAAATAATAATCCTACATGGGTCAGCCTATTAAGATTCTACGTGGCGCTTATGTGGCATAAATCAAGGTCAACAAGTCAACAAACTAATTAGCAAGTCAGACCAAGTCAAAGAAAAGCATTAGGAGGTGTATGTGAGGAATAGTCTACCATGAACTATGAATCACCCTCTCTTCCCTAGTCTACCATGGAATCACGGACCATTTTTCTACTTCTACCCTTCTGTCACTCATCTCTCAAGAGCACCCATGATCATTTGTCATGGGGCTCTTGCCTATATAAACCTCTTGGGGGATGCAAAATCCATCCAAAAAATGAGAAATCTCATGACGTAGAGCTAAGGATACAAAGGTGCAGACCGGGAGCTCTAGGAGCGGACTTCGGAAGTCGTCGATAGCCCAAGTCACTAGGTAAGTCATGTACGGGGTTCCTCTCTCAATACAGGAGTAGGTCGTACTCCACGAGGCAGCCGAACCTATTCAAAAAACATCGAGATGTCTCATTTTGTCGAGTATACGGTGATCTTCTCATAAGGCCCTCGTACACAGCGCAATACTATTGCAACATAGCCATTGAGCTATTGACACCTCCTCTCTAGTGTTGTTTCTATGGTGACAATGGTGGTGCCTTCCGTGGGGACCTAGACAACGTGAGAAACTATAGCCCTGTCGAAGCAAACTCCCAGTGAAGCCGAGGCATCGCTAGCCCAGAGCAAAGGCGTGACGACGTGAGGTTCCAAGAGATAATGCAACACCTCGAAGATGACCGAGGATGACTACTGCGACGACCAAGGATGAACGAGGACATGGAAGGAATCATCCAAACTGACCCTCTTGCCATGGCACTACCTGTCAGATCGGAATGTGAGGAATTCCTCGAAGGTGTCCATTTCGAATCCCGCCATTACATCTCAAGGATCCCCGACGATACCTCAAGAGGCCCAACGAGCTCATCACCAACCTGAGAGCGCTTGCAAAGATCGAGCTCCCTGACTTCAACGCCCTCTGAGCATTGCTCGAGGTCCTTTAGTCAAATGCCACAAAAACTTCTGTCGTGCTACGCCTCTGGAGCCAAGTCGTGATTCCACCGAGCCCACAATCTCAAATGTCTCCGTCCAACGTCATCAGGGCAGATCACATGGCATCACGAGAATCTGAGTTCACACACGGAAGAGTGTCGGTCCACGAGGGCATTTGGTGGAACAGGAATGCCACCGCTGAATGTGCAGCCATGAGCAAGATCAGTGCAAGAGGTCCATACAACACCCGTGCGTGATGCAGCGTCCGGTGAAGGGTGGGATAGAGCAGCAACGTGGGGTACGTGTGACGGGGGTAGTGTCCGGCGATGCAACCGAGCTCCATGTCAGGCACACCCCCTAGCGTGCGCTCTAGCACAACGTCCTCCAGCGAGCATAGAGCTCTTACCAACACGCCACGCCTCTTCCCCGCTGGCATCAACCTCGCTACCATCGGTGCCGCCACCTAGCTCACTGCTGCAGGGCTTGCTCCTGTCACCATCGCGCGCTTAGGCCCGGGCTCGCTCCCATGGCCATCGTAAGAGATTGTTCCCGTCATTGCCGCCACCGTAGAGCTCATTATCATTGCCGCAGAGCTCGCTCTCGCTGTCGCCGCTAGGGCTTTTTCACAATCTCGCCTCGCTCTTGCTTGTTTCCATCAGAAAAGAATTGTGGGCTTTCTCAGTTTGTACTTTTCTTCTGGGTGTAACTAGCCCAAAACCAGTCCAATACCAGATAGTTAGAAAATAAAAGCGGTCTTCCAAGTGGTCTATTAGGCCTTTCTCGGAAAAGAAATGGCCCTGGATATTACCGGTAACGGACTAAAAAACGACTCCAGGCAGGCCCTAAGTAGTGTTCCGTTAACTCTCCTCATCCAATAGGGCCACGACACATCATAGTACAGTCAAGCAAGGAATGCCTCCGTGAGTCAGCATGACGAACTGAACACACCTTGGTTGTTGCCATCTTTCTTCTCATACGCACGTTTTGGCTAGTGTTACTCTTTTTGAAGGGAACGTTTTGGCTTGCTTTTCGTCAGTGGAAAGTAGGGCATTATTCAATCCAAAGTGTTCTGAGATACAAGCATACTGACGGTGGGTTAGCAAACCAAACGTGCTGACCCACCTCCATACACACAGAAGCTTTTCCGAGATTATGAGTCTCCACATCAAAAGCCCTCCCTTCGTGGCAGAAACTTGCCATTTCAAACTCACACTAGCATAATGTCCGTGCGTCGCTACGGATTAAAGAAAATATATTATATGTTTAAGAAGACTATACTACCGTTTATATTATATTAGACCATTTACACCAGCTCTCATCTTGACCATTTCTGTCAGGTCTAAATGGTGGTCTGCTCAAAAGTGGACGGACCGCCACCACTAATTGACATCTTTATAAGAGTAAAGATACTTCGTGTGTCGGGAGAAGAAACAAAGTTGGAAAGAAGAGAGGCCCATGCCGGAAGAATCTGGGTTGTAGCCTGGTGGTGGCTGGTGGTGGACAAGGAGGAAAAAGCCTGGCCAGTTCACATAAACTCAAAAAGACAAAGGAGAAAACGAGCGAAATACAGAAAATATGAAAGAAAATTAGGGGGGGAGGTGCATATTTGAATATTCTGAATTCAAATCAACGCTTCCAACATTGATGTTCACATCAATCAAATTGAATCTTTCGAAATTCTAAAATTTGAGATTTAGTTTATTTCAGAAATTGACCGTACTTTAGAAAACTCAGGAAATTCTATTTTATTTTTTATAGCTGGTGCGCGTGGTACTCGTGCTCTATAAAAAAAATTACTTATCCGTAAGAATGAATCAATTGTCAAAGCGCGTGGTACTCGTGCTCTATAAAAAAAATTACTTATCCGTAAGAATGAATCAATTGTCAAAGCAACACACTCCTATACGACATTGGGAAAAAATGCAATATCTGCATAACTAGCTTCTCGTGGAACAAGGGGTGAACGTGTAGTATAGAAAAACCAAGGTCGCATAAGTACATTCTTATCGGAAGTTAATGAGTAATACAAGGCAAGTTAGTGAGTTCCCTACCATCGATAGGGAGTATAATGGTAGGGAACGTTACTTTCTCCCTTTTCCGTCATTTCATTTTGGTCTGCCATCGATTTTTTGCTCTCGCGTCAGTTTTCAAAAGTGCCCGAGCTGGTCGCTCCATTATACCTACCCAAAAATTTCCAAGTCCCCACAACCGTACGAAGAATTATTTCCCTACGTTTTTCAACATAAATTGATGAGAGTCGGTACATCACAAGATTATAGAAAAACCAAGAAATGATAAGAAAATTGCACAATGAATTTTCAATTTTACACAAAGGATAGTGAATACAAATAGAAAAAAAAGAAATTTAGTCCTTGTGAAGCCGACCTCGTCGTGCTCATCAGCGATGAATGGGACTCTCCTGCGAATTTTTTTAAAATATTATTTTTTTTCGTAAATTGCAAGTCTACAAGTCGATTTGAAAAAATGTCAAAACTAGGGTTTAGTCGGCAAATGAACTGCCGAAAAGTTCAAATCGGCACTCCAACTGCCGATTACGCGACAGGCCGGCATGACGTACGCCGAAAATGGAATTTGCTCAGAACTCGGCACGGTGTTTGCCGATTTAGGTCTAGTCGGCATGCGGTTTGCCGATTTAGGTCAAGTCGGCAAATGAACTGCCGATTAGGTCCAAGTCGGCAAGCCGTTCACCGACTTGGACCATTTACGGCCCCGCACGCAGTCGCCCCAACCACACACGCCCACCCAGTCACGCACACGCGCGCGGGTTGGAGGCGACCGGCGGCGGGGGTGCGGGTTGGAGGCGACCGGCGGCGGCGGTGCAGCTCGGCGGCGAGGGCAGCGGGCGGTGGCGCGGGGAGCCGAGCGGGGAGGCCGGCGGCGAGGCCGTGAGGCGACGGCCGGCGGCGAGGCCGTGGGGCGGCGGCACGGCGTGGGAGAGAGAGGAGAGGGAGAGAAGAAGGAGGAGAAGAAAAGAAGGAGGAAGAAGAGAAGAGGAAGAGAAGAGAAGAAGAGGAGGAAGAAGAGAAGGAGGAGAAGAAAAGGAGGAAGAAGAAGAGAAGAGGAGGAGAAAAAAAGAGAAGAAGGAAGAAGCTACGGATTTGTTCGTCGGTCCGGTAAAATCTAATTTTTAAAAAATATATCGATTTAGCTTACTAATTACAGAATTTTGTCTTGTGTAGCCTACTAGCATGATAGATTTAGGGTAGAAAAAGTATTAATATGTTAGGTAGGTATATTAATCTACCTCAGGTGTTTTAGAAAAATATAGCTGCGACGTTTTAGAAATTGAATTTCATGTGTGGTCGCATATATCACGATTTGATCATACAGTTCACATTATTAGGAAATAGTTGTACAGAACTAGAAATAAATACGGAAGAAATAGAAGTGGAGTACGATTTTAGAATAAAGAAAATAGACTACGTAGTGAAGAAATAGTCGTAAACCTAGTTTTATTATTATTTTAGTATTACAAAATTATGTTACGGATGACAGGAATGTCTGATATAGTGAGATTCAAGATTTCTATGGTCCTGGAGAAGTGAGGACGAACTCGAATGGAGTTGATCTTAGTGCATTCAGTTACACTGCATTGCCTCTGCAAAATCCCGAGTCGTTGAACATTAAAGAAGCTAAAGACTGGTTCACCCGTAGCTTTAGTCTTGATATGGACAAGTATACCGTCAGCATTCAAACTGTGTTTACAATGTCCTTACGTTCTGTGCGCTGGGATCTGATGACTGTCGAAAGAACGAAGGAGTGGACCTCTTGGCTTAGGGTCTGCAGCGCTCGTAAGGAAGATCCTGTTGCTTTGGTGCAAGCTGTTGCGAAAGATCAAACAGAGTATCATCATACACCGTATCAAGACGATCACATAAGTGCATCAGCGCAAGGGGTAACAGAGTACGGAGCCAGAGATCTTTCTGAATCGGCGATTCCGGGAGGAACGAGACCAAACCTTGGTCCTACTAGGCGGGCGGACGAAGCTGAGGAATTTGAAGAGTTGGTGGAGGCTATGGAGCAAGAAGATCTAGCGGGCGTTGCGCAAGACGACGATGAGGAGTCCGATGATGAAGATAGTGCTGAGGACGAGGAGACTTCCGATCATCAAATTCCTAGCGGGTGGGACCAAGAACTATTGGGTGGTATGCGTGTGACAGATGGGCATGAGTCATCGTGAGAATTCAGAAGCAATGAGATAAAACATGGAACCATGTACCGCAGCAAGCTCGAATTAAAAGATGCAGTTGCTCTATGGGGTATGTCCACGCAAAGAACATTTTATGTTCAGGTCTCTACCCCGACCCAATACACCGCAAAGTGCAGCAGTAGTGGTTGTCCTTGCTCTGTGCATGCTCACGTCCCGAAGTACGAAGTCAGTTGGATTGTTAGCAGAGTAGTGCCTCATAACTGTGTTCGATCCAACGTCCTCGCAGAGCATCGTAACATGACTTCAAGTCTAATTGCAAGATTGATGTTCTCCGAGATAGTGGAGAAGAAAGACATGGAAGCGAAACATATTCAAGTAGCAATAAAGAACAAGTATCAGTTTTCAATCAGTTACGGAAAGGCATGGCGTGCTAAACAGAAAGCAATGGAGATGCGATTTGGGAATTTTAGAGATTCATATCACAACCTTCCTTACCTACTGTGGACACTACAAGGCAGGAACCCAGGCACGTATGTCAACATCAAGTATACTTTGTCGTCCGAGTCACCAGGATTTAAAGAGATGAACCGGGCTTTTTTCTCCTTGGAGCTTCCATTGAAGCATTTAACCATTGTCGGCCTTTGTTTTGTGTTGATGGTACATTTTTGACAGGCAAGTACAGGGGGCAAATCCTTACCGCTATTGGAGTGGACGGTAACAACCAAATTCTTCCACTGGCTTTCGCATTTGTTGAAGACGAAAACTACGCGAGCTGGCTCTGGTTCTTCAGAAGACTGAAGCGAGGTGTCATCAAAAACCGACCAAACGTGTGCGTACTACATGACAGGCATCCCGGTATATTGAAGGCCGTGAAGACTCTTACGAACCCCGGACCGGATGAGCTTGAACCCTGGGCTGATATGCAAAGCTACTGGTGCATTCACCATTTGGGGGCAAATTTCTACCGACAGCTCAGAAACAAACGTCTTATGAACCTCTTCAAGAGGCTATGCAAACAAAATCAGCAAAAGAAGTTCTATAAACTGTGGGCTAAGCTTGATGAATTCACTCAAACAGAGTTAAGTCAGCAGAGGAAAAAAGCCGCAGCAATTGCAGTACCAGCGGACGAGGAGTCGAAAGAACTGTGTGCTCTACCTGGTATTGACCCACCCGGTGTTAAGAGGAAGAAGGGCGGACGAATCAAGACCTTCTCAGAGTGGATCGAGAATGAGCCGAAGGAGAGATGGTCCTTGCTCTTTGACACTCACGGTGCAAGGTACGGTATCATGACAACCAATCTGGTGGAGGTGTACAATTGGGTACTTCGCGGATAACGCGGCTTACCCTTAGTTGCTATAGTCGAGAGCATACTTCATGGGACAATTTAGTACTTCCAAGAGAGGTATCAGACAGCTACATTGCACATGAACACGTACACCGAAACTCCATTCTGCGTGACTATCATGCAATACATGGAGCAGAAGATAGCAAAGGGGAAGATGCACACCGTCATAAGGATTGGCAACCTGCAACATAGGTACGAAGTCCGTCTGCGGGATAAGACAGGTTTTGGAACCGCAAATGAGGTTCGGACGTTTGAGGTTACTTTCGGGTGTGAAGAAATTCCAACCTATAGCTGCACATGCAACAAGCCTTTTCTTCTACACAAGCCGTGCTCGCATGTGCTAGCCGCGTGTGGGTTAATTGGTATGGACTCTTCCTCTTTCATGTCACCGTTTTATTTAAAGGAGTCCGTCCTTGCAACATGGAGCGGTGAGATTACTGGATTCCGTGCTGTGGACAACTTCACCACAGTATAGGAGGATCAAAGGGAATACATACCGCACTGGAGCCTACTTCGTGACAACAAGAGGCGGCGTAGAGTTCGTCGAATTCGCAACGACATGGATGAGTCAGAGGTTGGGGGCCCTACAAGGCAGTGCTTGCATTGTGCTGCTTATGGACATCAGAAGAAACATTGTCTCAAATTAAAGGACCAAGCGGGAGGTGATCCCACGGCAAGTACATCGGCAATCCCTTCTACTGGGACTGGATGAGGGCTTGGACAACATGCGTTCGCGGAGTGAGAACAAGGCTTCATAATGCAATGTCCTGAATAATTATTTGTACTTTTCCAATTATGTTCGAAACGTAGTACTCTGTTTGTAATAACTGTAGTGGACTTGTAATATGCACGTGCTACCTCCGGTCTATTATGTAATTGAACTTCTTTGTTGTAATCTCGTACTGTATTCGAAAATGTTTGTAATAATTGTACTGAACTTCTAATATGTGCCTATTTTGTTCCATTCAATTATGTACAGGCTTGCAAGCTTGCAGGTATGACGGAATTCGAGTTGCTCAATGCGCGAGTGGAAAGTAAGCACCGAGGGAAGAAGATTGTCAATGGGGAGTTTAGCCCGGTTTTTAGGACACGTACCCCCCGTGTGGCGTTGAGGATTCACCCAGCGTGGATCAATAGGTATGTCCACGAGAACCCATGTAAGCAAGTCATTTTCATACTTAATATGCGTTTAATTTTACAGGTTAGAGTGGGCGGGTCTACTCTCCCTGGCACGGATGGTGGAGGGCATAGACGAGGACTACCAGCTCCTCAGTGAGGACGAGGAACCTCACGACATGGAGGTCAGGTCTAGACGTTTTCCTTTCGACAGCGCTTTGTTGACGTGCCTCGTCGATCGATGGAGGCCGGAGACCCATACGTTCCACTTTCCTTGGGGAGAGATGGCCCCGACGCTGCAGGACGTGTCTTAACTGCTGGGTCTCCCGATCGCGGGGACAGCGGTTGGATCTTTGGAGGCTTCACCCACCTGGCGTGTAGATCTCGTGCAGCGCTTTGCAGGTGTTCGTCCCCATGATGATCCCCTGCAACCTATCGGCGAGCACCAGAAGCACGGCCCAAAATTGGCGTGGTACCCGCGGTTCGAGGTAAGTACGAAAACATATCTCGGTCGTGCTGTTGTTTCTTAAAGTTGTAACCAAATTAGCATTTCGTGCAACTAGCAGAGCTTGGTTGGCCTGGTGAGCACTTGACGAACCACTAGGTCACTCGTTCGTTGGAGGTGTACATCATGTGGCTTTTTGGCTACGTGATGTCCACGAACTCTCACGGCGACACGGTCGATGCGCGTCACATCGACATTGCGAGACAGATAGCAGACGTGCAGGACCCCAGCGATGTCCCACCCCGGAGTTGGGAATGGGCCGTTCTTGCAGCCACGACACGCGCGCTGTGTGACGCCTGCACGAGGACTACGAAGAAGCCGTCGTTGTTGGGCTGTCCCCTTCTGCTACAGGTTAGTTATTCGTGGTAGTACGTTATGAATATTACGTTACATTACATTACATTATTTGCATTATGAACGCGGACGAGTCTTACGGAGTTGAGTTGTACCACAACAACCCACTCGGGGGACTTACTTTCGGTTCGCTGTGGACACGGCGTCGGGTAAGTTCATGCCTATAACCGTACGTACTTTTGCTAGTTGCAAGTTTCGATGGTTTGAAATAACGTACTTCTACTCTCGTTCCACAGCCACAGTTTGCGTCCGCACAGCTGAGAAACTGCTACCTCGCGTTCACGGAGCAGTTCGACTTCTTGCCTCCCGAGAAGGTCACGTGGGAGCCTTACACTGAGGAGGCGAGGTTATATCGCGCTCCCCACGGCCTTTCACCACTGTGCACTAGGGACAATGCATACTGGATGACAAGGAAGAAGTTGGTCTTCGACATCTGTGTTGAAGACTATGCTGTGCATCGTGTGATGCGACAGTTTGGTCTACACCAGAACGGACCACCGGCACACGCAGTTTCTGTAGATCGTGCAACGCATGGGTACGTACAATATGTCTGCTTATTACGGAATCAACAAAATTAGTTGCATATCTAAAGCTCTCAAAATTTGTAATTTTTACCGCTGGTCTCGTAGAGGGGGGTCTGTTAGGGCACAGGAGTGGACACAACTCCTACACCCTTACATTCAGGCTTGGGACACAGCTACAGCGGACTGTTGGGATGAGTCTAGGGCCTTCGACCTTCAAGCCCATCAGGCGTACGTCTAGTGGTATGTTGCTCGGACTTGCATTTACCTTCTGCCACGCATGGAGCGTGGTGAGATCTAGCCAGCACACACCACAGACTTGTACCCACTAGACAATGCACGTCTGAGGGCCAATGCGGTACGTTCTATGACGTGTTTGAAACTATATGTTAAATTACTTTGTTTGTTTCTAACAATATCTCATGTACGTGCAGACTGAGGTGGCACATGAGCTTCACGCCCACATCACAATAGAGCTAACAAGAGTGAGGACAAGAGAGGACTCTACTGCGTGGTCTCGTGCTGAGGAGCTCTGCCGTAGTTTGCGCCGCGCTCTTTCCTGCACACGGGCGTCAGATGTGGATGACCCGCAGAGAGGACGTGGAGCACACCTCCCTCCAAGGGCCTCCGCGGTGCAAACTACTCCCCCAGGTCCTTCACAGGCCGGTGGGTCGTCCTAGTAGGCCCCCCTCCCCCAGGTCCTTCACAGGCCGACGGGTCATCCTGGCATGGCACGCAGCTTGAGGGCAGGCAGCTATTTCCCTGGGACATGCTGTCGAGCTCTCAGCGCACACCTGCACAGTTTCCGTCCATGATCCCCAACCCGGGTATGTAACATTTTCCTGCTTCCGGAATAGATTCAACATGTTTGCACGCACTCATGACGTATTGTCTCCCATAGGTTTTGTTCCCTTCTCACAAGGAGGAGGAGGAGGTTCGGACAGCCCGTCTCAATACTTCGCGAACACTCAGTTTGACCCCGCCGATGGTTCTGCGTTGGGACGAGGGTATCCTTCCCCGTCTTCGCCACCGCCACCCACGCAGGACACGCAGCCTACTGCACCTCAGCCTGAGGAGCCCTTGTACGGCAGGGGCCATCATATGATTGTTCCGCCGGGACAGTTGACGTACGCGGACTTCCGCAAGAGGCCGCGGAGGGGGCCGTGTCGAGGACGTGGACAGGGAGGCCCAGGAGGACCTGCCCAGGGAGACTAGCAGGAGTATTTGTTTCTAATAGTTATGACCACATCTTTTCGAATTTTATCTATCTTAGTTCTACTACTTTCATCGAAATCTGGACTACGAGTACGATACATTGTCATCAGTACACGTGCGGTAGATGGTACGATAACATTCCCGTGATACAGCCATAGAACCGAATAACCTAATAATAGAACAACTAGGAAAATACAATATAGGACAACCTACTCAGTGCCTTTCGGATATTTTTCCTTCCTCATACGATGAGCGTGAGCTTCCTCTCCTTCTTCCTTCGCTCGATGCGCGATTTCGTGCTTCCTCGCCCTTTCAGCCTCACGTGCTTCCGCGGCTCGACGTTCCGCCTCCATCTTTTCCTTGTGTTGCTCCTCCTGCCAACGCTTTCGCTTCTCTGCCTCCTCCGCCTCGTGCATGCGTTGCAGAGTGTAATCGCGCCTAAAATAGACCTCACGCATCAGTTGTTCTTCGTCCTCTTTCGATTGGGTATTGTCCAGCCACTGTATGTAGTCATATATAGTGGGTAGGGACTGCAAGCAAATGCGTGTTAGCATTGTATTGCAGTGTTACGAGCGGGTGGAACAAATAACTATCTGGATACAATGCGTGTTTTACCCTTCGCCGCTCTGTGCGCACGGCAAGCTTCGCTGGCTCTTCATCGTAGTTAGCGCACATGAAGAACCTTCGTCCGAAGGTGTACGACATCTGTCTTGACACCATTAGCATGCACGGATCTTGGCACCAGCAAAGGGGAACCTCGACTCCGTTCGGTACATCAGCAGGAAACTTCTCCGTCGGCATGTCGTCCGAACCAGATGAAGCTATTCTTACCATTTTGCAGTGCGGACGTGGTTAGTAAATCCAACGAACTAAAAAAAATCCCGCAAATATTTACCTCACTTAAGCCCCCCTCCCGAAATCCCTCTTCCAACTCGCCTCCAAAACTCCTCTACTCTCTTCTCTATCCTCGTAGTTGCTCTGTTATGTTCGTCGGTGCGTGGGAGGCAGAGAGAGGCGGGGGGTGGCTAAATAGGACAAGCCTGGACCAGGTCGGCAGCTAGTTTGCCGACTAGGCCCTTATCGGCAGCTGGTTTGCCGACTAGGCCCTTATCAGCATTTGGCTCGCCGACTAGGACCAAGTTGGCACTTCGCCCACCGACTTGCGGTTGGCGCCAAAAATCGTTGGCTTCGTCGGTGGCTGGGCTGCCGACCTGTCGGTTGTCGGTATTTGGGCTGCCGACTGGTCCTTTTCGGCAGTTGGAGTGCTGATTTGTCCTTTTCGGCAGTTCATTTGCCGACTGAACCGTAGTTTTGACATTTTTTCAAATCGACTTGTAGACTTACGATTTACGAAAAATAATATTTTTAAAAAGTCTCCTGCCTCCACATCTAGGGTCTTGCGTGCAACAAGCTTCGTTGGATAGCCACCATGGATGTGTAGAGAGACTCCACGTATCGGAGGTAGAAGAATGTCATAGTGGGATCAACAGATAGGTGAACTACCGATGATCAACATAGAAAACCACGGTTAACTGCTAGGAACATCTATCGAAAGGCCTTCAATCCTAGAACCTTCCCATTTCGATTTGTGGCCTCCATTTTTGAGTCTGTCCAAGGCACCAGTGGGAGAAAGGGAGGATATACGTATCTGTGCCAAGAAGTGGCGACACGTGGTCCTCAGTGATAGACACTAAACAGCCAACTCATAAAGGGGACATCTCACCTTGGCTTGCAACAGTGAGCACCATGCCGAAAATGTGCGCAATCGTCGGCAGGAGAAGAGGAATGGACAACATCAAATCCAGATCAACGTACAACTGTAGTAGCTGGAGAAAAAGTTGCTCGAGAAGGCTCAGCTAGACGCCACCACCACACCTTGAGTTAACAAGACGAGGTCTAGATCCAGGGTTTGGAGCTGGAACATATTCTCATATTCGAACATCCAAAGATAACTTGAGTAGCCGTAACTAAGCAGAAACACCAAGCTCAATCTAGAGGAGAGGATTCTACACCTACTATAAGTCCAAGAGCTCTAAAGTGGTTAGGACCCCCTCTCGCACAATACCGGGGTAGAAAATTTTCCCGAACTGACGACTATGGGCGGATTGAGCATGGGAGCCAATTTGCAAAAAGGTTTTCGCGAGTTCATATATATTGTATCCTCGACCCGGTCAAACATCCCAACATGCAAATTTATAAATAAATCACACTAGTAAAAGAAAATTCATACCTATATATTGGAATTATGGTGTTATGAATTCTTATTAAACTATTTGGATACTATGTTTGACTAATTTTGATCGTATGTGTTGAATTCACGATGTTTATATAAGACCACCGAAAATGCGTGTGAAACGTGGCCCCTACGTTGGTGAAATCCAGATTCGTTGAAATTTTTTTATAAATATTATTTTTAAAATCATAATTTTGAGATTTATACCTGCGGTGTTAGAAATTTGAAAACTATAACCCTGTCGTCCGACCGTTGGACGACAGGGGGCTTATCGGTGGACCGTCGGACGACAAGCCCCAGTCATCGGACGGTCGGACGACAGCGCACCGAAAGTTCACGGGAAACAGCGACAAGACGGACAAGACGCCAGACAGGACGCCTGTCGTCCGACCGTTGGACGATAAGCCCCCTGTCGTCCAATGGTCGGACGACAAGGCATTTATTCCGCCCACCCGTGCTTCCTTCTCGGCTTTACATCGCCTCAGCGCCCGTTCCCATTCTCCATCACCCGAGCACGAGCGCAGAAGAGAAAGAAGAGAGGAGAGGAAGGAGAGAAAGAAGAGAGGAGAGGAGGAAGGAGAGGAAGAAGGAGAGGAGGAAGGAGAGGAAGGAGAGGAGAGGAAGAAGGAGAGGAGAGGAAGAGAGGAGACGAAGAAGGAGAAGAAGAAAAGAGAGAAGAGGATGTGAGTTCGGGGGGAGTAAAGTGAGAGGACCGAGCTCCGCATCTACGGTAATTTTTTTTGTAGATTTTATTAGTTACGTATTAGTTTGTATTTTGTTAATTTAGTACGTATTAGTTCATAATTA